>CAHIKZ030002800.1:2522500-2790000 GCA_903632075.3 Acanthosepion pharaonis
GATTTGTTTAATAAATCCTAATCATTTTATCTAAGCTGTTGATTATGTCTTTAGAATGCCTGCTAAAAATCGCCCATCTCTAAATTCTCGAGATGCAGATTTCTTCTTACTCAATAAAAATGGAGAATTTTTCGTTTTACCCACACATTTTTTTCTTTCTTGTCTTGACTGTTTCCCTTTTGCATAGGAACACTGTTTTTTTTGTTTTGTTTTATGATTGATTTACTTTACTATTATCTCATAGTTGCTTTACCTTGTATTATGTTGTTCATATTGTTTTATTGTGTTCTTATTTTTAGTATTGGAAATTTTGGCAATTCCACTTCAAAAAGCCCGCTTATCTAACATCAGTAACTAGTACTTTATAAAAAAAGCAGACTAAAATTCCATTTTCCCAACACTGAAAATAAAAAATAATCAAGAGGAGATTAAAAATTGTAAGATTTAGCTTCTTCATAAAATGTCAGTCACAAAGATGCTTTTTTGTATTCTTAATCCAATCAGCACTTGTGCGATGTGTATGTTTTTTAAATGAAATAACTCAGGAATGAAAGGCAACCATTTTTGTTTCTGAAAAGACATTCTTAATCCCCAACCGTAAAACTGTTTATTGAATTTGATATATCCTGGAAAGGGATATATTTGATCAAAGTAGCTTATTGGTTTAGGCTACGGTAACCAAGTAGAACAATCTAGCAGGTAGCAGTAATGGAACTGGTACTCGTCGTAGTCAGTAGGTGTAGGGAATAGGCATAGACCAATAGGATAGCCAATGGCATAGTCCAATGGACGTCATCCTGTACCGCTACATCAGCCTGTATTTATGGCTGACACCAGCCAATTATATTCATGTGAGGAGAAACACAGGTGTATGCATATTTATTACATCAGAATTCTAGTTTTCAATAGAAGTAGATAGGGGTTTGCCTATCATCCAGTCCACGCTCCTCCCTGATCTTTTGAAAAGGAGTAAAGGTTTATCCATTGTTTCCTGTTTAAGATTGGGTTTCCAGTGCCTTCTAAAGTCTGCTTCAGCACGAAACTCCTAACACTTGTCATTTCTTATGCTTATACAACTCCACACAGTAACCCTCTACCTTGAGTGGCTCTTGGGCATTGTATTGGATGAATATTGACACTGGGGGAAAATAAAAAAAAGAAATCAGCTTTGACTAAACCTGTGGCTTCAAGTTAGACATTATTTGATGAATAAACCAAACTTCAGCTTCAAGGAGGCTACCTTGAAAGAAAAAATATAGAACTTTATTACTTTTTTGTAACTGAATAAGTAAATTTTTTTTTCTCTCTTTATCCATTTGACCTCGGAAACTCACTCAAGCAAGAATTTACTCATAAGAACTCTTAAAGACACGCCATTTGACCAACTAGATTGGCTTCTAATGCACATGCGGATGTGTAAGTCTGATCTCTACATCTCCTTATCTATTCTATTTATCTTTTGTCTTTTGGGACCAATCTTGAATTGGCTTGGTGGGCCCCCTCCCAAGTGCTTGAATTGGCTTGATGGATCTCCCTCGAATTACTTAAGGCTAAAAAATATATACATTTGCAGTAATAAGCATAGTTTAGCTTTCCGCTGGGTGTTACTTCAATAGTAGATACTGCAACTTATACGAGTAAGGAACGTAATAGTTAATACTATACTGGCTGTTCCCTAATTATCCCTCCTAAATATATGTACTCAAAGTTAATCCTACACTTAAAGCCCTGCCGCTTTCACTCAGTTGTTTATTTTTATTTTTTTTTTTTTTTCATACTAGAAAGTTAGGGGTGAATAAATAGAAGGAGAAAAACAGCATAAATGGAAAGTAAAATTGTTGTCTTAAGCAGGAGCAGCAAGGCAGCAGGTCAAGCTATTCATAGTTGAAGGATTGAATTGTTTTTCTGGGATTACATCCAGTGAATAGCTGTTGCAGGGGTGGGAGGTTATAACTCTGGGAAAATAATTATAAACCTTCTAATATTTTTATACATGCAAAAATACTTGTAGAAATCAAGAAACAACAAGACATGGAAACAACAAAAACAAGTTTTGTCTGAATATCTGAGATGAGGACTTATCATTCAGTCAGTCAGTTATGTGCCATGCATTATACATGCATAGGCGATCATTTATCTTTTGATACATGACAGACAAGGCAGATTTTTCCCGCAGTAGGTTGCCATTTCTTTCTGCAGTAGACCAGTTGCCACCCAAGACTGTAGAACCCGGTCTGTCCTGCTATTTACCCATAGCAGGGGATGGGAAGCGGATTCATACGTGCTAATACCCTTGGGAAAGGGTAAGTAAATGTAATGGATTCGACTGGAATTTTAACTCGGCTCTCCAATTCCTCAATCTGAGCCGCTATCCATTACTCCACCATGCCTATACTATTTATATTCAGACTATTGTTCTCAGATTGATATACACCTGAGGAAGGCCAGAGAGCACAATGACCATAACGTTGTGATAAAAAAACAACAAAGATATAAATAGTGTAAATAGCAAAACAAATATTTATTATCTGGTCAATAATGTGTGCAGTGAGTGTCCAGATAATTTCTTTGGAGAGAAAAAAAAATAAAAGAAATGTCTGGAATTTTCTTACCTTGAATTTTGGTTAAGAGACAAATGTTACTGTTGTGGCCTGAAAAATAAAGGAACCAAAATTTTGGTCAACCCTCGTGTTCACTGCCTGCTCACTAGTGAGGGTGTTACATGTTTGTGTGTGGTAAAGGAGAAAAGTAGGATTGATTCTTATTGCTTTAAAAAGGGGTGAATCGTATTAATGATAATTATAATCTTTATAATTACTTTATTATAATTGTAACAGAATAATTAAATTCTATTTATTTATTGACACAACACTGTTAACTCTCCAACAAGGGAGCTGTCCTGAATTTCCTGTTTTAGAGGCATCTTGCATTATTTGTTCAAGAATTTTTTTTTTTCTTAATTTTTCACCCCAGGCAAGGTGGGAGTGCCACTAGAATGCAAGGGGTTACACAAAGTGGGAGCAAGAGTAAAGAAGTGTGAAAGAGGAAAGAATGAAGAAGAATTGCATTTGAATTAGTTGGAGATTATAGCTATCAGGAAAGCAAGTAAGAGGAAGGGAGTTCCACAGATGGGAAGTGCGAGACATGAAGCTATTGGAGTAGAAGAGATGGCTACATTTAACTGTTTCCACAGTGAAAGGGTGGGACTGAGATGGAAACCTAGTAGCACATTTAAATTCAAGCAGTTTGGGAACTAGCAAAAATAGTTGATTGGAGCAGTTACTGTGAAAGTATTTGTAGAAATGACAGAGGGAGACGATTACATGTCTGTGAGAGAGCGACTGTATACAAGATGCCAGATCAGGGCCAATTACATTGCATATCCATCTTTGGATTTTGTCAAGGACCTTAAGACGAACAATGGGGACACCAAACCATATATGACAGCAATATTCCATGCAAGGGCGAATGGTTCATTTATAGATTTGAAGGATAGACTCAGGTAAGAAAAACTTTCTGGTGCAACACAGAGAACCAACTTTCCTTGCATTAGATGAAGCTATTGATTCAATGTAATTGTTCCATCTGAGGTCAGCAGAAATTGTGAGACCAAGCAGTTGCAAAGAGGTGCTCTTGTAGATTTGAGCAACAGACATTCTAATGGGAGGCAGGGAGGGTTCTCTGTGGTGGGTAATAGAGAGCAGTTTTGTTTTTGAAGCATTAAAGTTAACCAGCCATTTCCTGCCCCAGTCAACAACCGATTAGAGATCCTTTTTGAGACCAACAGTCAGGTTAGTTTTGTTATTATTTAGTTATACTAATCCCATGTGTCCTGGTGCTCCTACTGTGCATCTTGGGATTCTTGACAAAATCTAGTGAAGGGCCTGCAATACACTCTATCCTGACCTAGTATCTTGTCTCCAGTCACTTTCTCATCAATGTGATGTGGCTACCCTCTGGCTATTCTACAAATATTTTATGGCAATTGCTCAAATGAGCACTTTTTCCTGGTTCCTCTACTACATGAAATTTAAGCATGCTACTTGATTGGCAACTAGGTCTCACCATTTTACTGTTGATCTAGTTAGATGCAACCACCATTTCTAGTCATTTTTTCTCGCATTTCCCAACTGTGGAACTCCCTTCTGATTTCTTGCTTCCCTGATAACTACAATTTTCAAACATTTAAATGCAGCATCAATTGCCATCTTCTGTCTTTTTGAACCCCATTCCTTTTATTGTCTTTTCCTCAATCCTCTCCATTCTCATTCTTTCACTCCCTGTAGCCTACTGCGTTCCAGTGGCATTTTCACCTTGCTTGGGGTGAAATGATTTTTAAAAAAAAAAAAAAAAGAAGCTGCTTTTAATATTTGAATTAGAGGTGTGAGATATTAAAGGAAGTTGTTGACTGCAATAATGAAAAGAATGTTGGTAAGCATGATTTATAGGTGTGTGTGTGTGTGTGTGTGTGTGTGTGTTGCCAGCTAAGGCCTATGGTAAAATTACTACATGACACTTTAGTAGTAAATATTAAATTATACTTTTCAAAAACAGTCATAGTTTTTCCTTTACTCAATCCTCCCCATTTTCAACCTTCTCAATCTCTTTCACTTTCACTCCATGTACCCCCACTCCCAATCGCTTTGCTTGGGATGAAATGATTGAAAAAAAAGTTTCTTTGTTCATGTTTTTTCTTCAATTTTTTCTTTGGAAAGGAATTGAAATGCACCCCCATTTATTATATCAAATCACATCTATAATTTTCACTTTGCCCACATTTCAGAAGAAACAAAACACCCCTCTCTTTCTTTATAGAGTTTTCACCTGAAGAAGACTGCTGAATAGCCTTGCCGAAACATTATACTGTCAACAAACATAACATTATTTGTATAATTACCCCTGAAATAGGAGTCAATAGCTTCACCTGTCAACCAGTTCAGACTCCTCCCTAGTCTCTTGAACAGGAATAGGGCTTTAACTCTTTTTTTTTTTTCCTGTTCAGGATTAGGCTTTTGGTGTAGGTAGGTTCGCCCATTGTCCAATTTGTACTCCTCCTTGGTTTTTTGAACAGAAGTAGAGGTTTATCCTTTATCTCCTGTTTAGGATTGGGTTTCTGATTCTTTCTAAAGTTTTCTCATTCTCTTTCACTCTCAGTAACCTCTTGTGTCTTAGTGGCATATTGCCTTGATTGGAGAGAATTCAATAAAAAAAATAATCTGTCATTTATTACTATCAAATGATTTCCTATTTAATGAACTTATAATTTGCAAATGCTAATTATCACTAAGCTTAATGGTTCTTACTGAAATATCATTACTGATATGTTACTATGGCTTATGGAGAAGAGTGCAGATAAGTCAAGGATTTTTTTATTAAAAAATGTTTTTAAAAATCAAGAAAACATTTCAAATTAGCAGTTAATAGACTTGAAATTAACTCCCTTGGACACATTTCTAAAACAATTGGAAACTTGTGGCTTGGTTGTATTGGAAATTGTTTTAATTTCCAAGTTAGAACTTTTTACTGACCTTGTGCTAACAAAAATAACACTGATAACTGATCACAATAACTGATATGCTGCTTTTACATATGTTACAGATTGCCATGCTAGAAATTGTTAACAATAATTATTTAGATATTATTGCCACCGATGTTTTATATTCCAGTGTTATGGTAAAGATAGCATTAGCCATTTCCCTATGTAACAATATGATTTATCACACATCTTTAGTAGATAAGTAGATAAATTTTTTTCTTTTAAGTTGACTTAGTTATCTGAGTTTCATAGGAATTTCGTCTCCATTCCATCTTTGAGTAAACTTAAGTGTCAGTATTTTGGGGAGTTAGGTGTACAGCTGCCTTTGAATTGGAAAACAAAATTTTATCAATGATTTTAGATAGTCATAAAAGTATCTGTAAAATCTTGATATCCTCCCCACCCTCTGTGACATATAATTCTTAATTATTCAAAAAAAACAAAAAACTCCTATTCACATGGAGGAATCCTACTTTACTTTCATCTAAGCAAGCTTCCAAAGAATATGGCATCCATGAAAGTGAAAAATAAATGGATGAAAGGGGAGTTGAGGTACTGAGAAAGAAAATACTAAGAAAATGTGAAAAAACAATCTGTTCATTAACTTAATTATAAAAGCCATTTGATGGTTGCAATGATTCAGATACACTATATATATGTATATACTGTGTGTGTGTGTATATATAAGTTAAACCTAAAGAGCCAGACACCTAAGCGGATCGTCTGGGATTTACAGCCAGTAAATCCTTGATGATCCACTTAGGTGAAACTGTGGTAGGTTGTCTGGCTCTTTAGGTTTAACTTAGGTTTGCTCTACTTAGTGTATCGAGTACTTTATTTATTTAGTTAATTTTCTTACTCGTATCAGGGTTTTTTTTTTTGACTCTGAACTTGAATGCTAGATGATTACTTTCGGCTAACGTACATGTTCTCTGTTCTTTCTTTTTTTGTACCATTTTTTTCCCTTTTGTATTGGTTTGTTTATTCACAAATCAAGGCACCTAAGGTTTTCAGGACGAATGTAATTTCTTATATTTATAAGATTACAACTAGTATATATATATATATATATATATATATATATATATATATATATATATATAAAATGGGCATGTAGCTAAGTGGTTAGAACATTTGCTTTCTGACCATGAGACCCATGTTTGAATGTCACCACGGTTGATTTGTCATGAAGAAGACTTCCTGATGTTATCAGTCTGGAGAGGGATGACTCCAGTGTGCGGCACCATTGGAAAGTGCCTGAAAACTATACCACGGATTGACCCAAGCCTTGTGAGTGAAACTGTGTAGACAGAACACTTGGGGAACCGTTGATAGCTGTGCTAGCACAAAGTCACAAGTCATCATGACTGAAGGTTTGAGTGTGCTGGCCGTGTTCAGATTGCTGATCACACTAGATAACATGCTCTCTCCCATAAACTGTAACTAAGGTCTGTTCGGCATAGTTGGAGTATGAACGACAGGTGTGCTCCGTGGGTGTTGAGCAAACCCAAACATGCCTGAGCAAGCATTTAAATTAGGGATTGGCTAGCCACCCTAGTAGATTAGTATCCTCAAATACGAGTGGCCAGCTATTATATATATATATATCATTAGATATAGAATTCCTGTTATTAGAGGTTCTTTGTTTCATTGTAACTTGGTATACTCTCACAGGTTGTCTGAAGAACTTGAGAATGCATATATACAATAGAATTATCTTTTAATTTTAAAATTATACAATATTTATAAGAATATTGTGTTATTCATATATACATATTATATGAAGTACTTACTTAATTACACATGTACATACATACACACAAATATTTTTATATATGCATACTGTATATGCACTGTATGTATTAAGTCACACTCATACTCACACAGACTCACCAGAAAAACAATTTACTGTTAATAATTCATTGTTGAATTGCCGCACTTAAAAAATCTAATTGCCCTCCATGGCTTTAGATATTTCTAAATCAGGTTTAGCACCATATATGGCACCTAAATGAAAGTTTTGATCTGATGAGGCTATTTAAGTACATGACTTTAGTTTCAGGTTGATGGTTTGGTTTTGTAGCAATTTGCGGTGTTGGGTGAAACTATCTCTAGCACGTCCTATTCTATGTTCAATTTCCTTTTCTTCTTTATTAAATTTATTAGAACTGATCCATACATTAAGGTATTTAAGGGGATCCATTATTTCATGCCTGTGCTTGTTTTTTTTTTTCTCTTTCCCCTGTATCTTCATTCTCTCCCTGATCCTTTCTAATCTTTACCTATCCTCAACCCAAGCAAATTATTTCCTTTCTTCCTATAATAAATTTGTTAGGATAGAAGTAAGGATTGTTAACATAGTTGTTGATTTTCAATTTAACTGTGAATGACTGCAAAATTTTTCGCACTCCCCTTTTAAAGCAGAAGCCCACAAATGCATGCTGGGATATTTTTCTTAACCAATAAGATAAGATGGCTTGCTGTTTGACATAACCCAGTCCAGATCAGCCTTGTATAGAAGACAGATTTCTCTGTTTGCTTGTCCGATCTTGTTTTTGTGTGTCAACACCAATCTTAGTTTGTGAAGTTTTTGACTTTTTACCTGTTATTTTACCTTGCATATATTGTTTGCTTGCTCACTTCATATTATTTCATTTTTGCCCTGTTCTTTTTTTCTTTTTATTACAAACTTTGTTAATTCTGTTTGTTGGACAGTTCCATTATTTATTTTGCATTTGACTATGGCTAATCACTCAATCTCCCTTAACAGGTAGCCATTTTTTTTTTTTAATCACTTGCTATTCAAAGTAATTTTTTTGAGGTGTGGGAGGTCTTTGGAAAAGTACACAAGAAGTAATCATCTTCATTCTCTTTGACAAAGAAGTTCCACTCAGGCAGCTTCTTCTCAAGAACTGCTACTTTGTGAAAACAGACTCCCAACAGGATGGTTTCCCAATCACTACAATCTTAACCTCTTCAAGTCTAAGATTAACCATTTTCTCTCCTACATAACTTCATGAACTGCACTTCTTGCCACCTCTTTTTATGCTCATACAACATCATTCATTAAACCTCTACCTTGAGTGGCTCTTGGGCCTTGTATGGCGTGAACATTAGTAAAAAAAAAAAAAAATATTTTTAAATATGAGATTGTCAGGCATCCATCTGAGAACTCTTTTATTTTTTTTAGGTCAAAGAGTTCTATATGTAAAATTATTGTTCATTTACCTAAAAACTAAAGTTATATATAATTTCTCTTACTCCTCAGAAAATACAGATTCAAACAGAATGGTTTGATGGATATTGTTGTAGCATACCTAAGGACGATAATGAGTATGTCCCCATTCACATAAATACAGTAGCAAATACTGTATGTTGGTTTGTAGTTGGAGATTCATTGTGGAATCACTTCAATTGACTCACTTCTAGCAATTGACTACTTCGACGCACCGCTGGTGAATCTTGTATGTGTTGTTCATGTCCTAAGTATTATCGTTCATTACCAACCCTCATGTGATTATTCTATTCAGTAACCTTCCCTAGGTTACAACAGATATGAAGATTTGCACTGATGTCATTTCCTGGCATATACATTTTTTGAAGGCATTCAGAATGTAATGCTCCAGCTGCTCTGTTAGCAGAGACATACAATTATCTGTCATTTATTACTGTAAAACGAAAAAATTATTTACAATTTTAATTACACTGTTTTGATGCCAGATAAACACCCACTGCAGTTTACATTAATATTTCAGTATCATGGAATTAGGCTAGATACAAGTACTGGTAGTCTATGGTGTCTGGGTAAACATTAGACTACCAGAAACCTCAACTTCACCTATATGACTCCTCCATTTATATTTAATATTGCAGTATCATGGCTTGATCAGGAGTTAAACAAGTTCACTATGCTTAAATATTTGGTCATTAACATTTGTGACTTTTTCAATATCACCACCAACAATAGTTTCCAAACTGTTTCGGGTGATCAGTCTGAACAAGGCTAGTATGCACAAACCCTCAGTCACGATGACTTGTGACTTTGTGTTAGAATAACAATCAATGATACTCAGATAGTTCTGTCTATCCAATTTCACTCACAAGGCTTTGGTCAACTTGTGGTATAGTTACCAGCCACTTCCAAAAGGTGCCACATGCTGGGACCGCTCCCCTGGCAGATAATACCAAGAAGTCACCTTTCTGACAAATTGACCATGATGAGATTCAAACCAAGGTCTCATAGGCAGAAAGCAGCCAGTTGACCATGTACCCATCATTTATATATACAGTGACACACATAAGTATTGGATACATTATTTTCTGTTATAACTCTAGTTTAGGTTCGCCATTTTGCCTGATATTTGGTAAGTAATATCTCGTAAAGTTGTTATCCAGAATTTTGTTTACAAAATCCTTTTTTTCTTTTTTTCCTTCGGCCAAAACATTTTTTTTTTTTTACAAACCCCAGATTGCCAAATAATTCTTATCACATCTTTCTTTTGGGGACACCCAAAATTCACTTAGTCCGGTCTCTCTACTGACTCATCAATCACTGTCAAAACCCGACACCTGGTTTTTCTGCTAAGTAAACTTTTAGCTGGGAGGTCCGTATTTTACCTGAGAATCAAATTCTTTATTTTTCTCATGCCTTAAAATCCTCTTATCACCAGATGCCCATTTTCGACGACACTGTGTCTGACGTCAACAGTTTGAATAAGCAATAATAATAATTTCCTCTTCCTCATGCCAGAATTCTAACACACACCAGATGGTTCCCTTCATTGGACCCAGGAATTAAAATTAAAGAATATCTCTGAAAGATAACTAATATTGATTCTCTCTGCCTGTACCACGGTGGTCTCAAGCCAAAATTTTTTTATGGCCACCATGTGTTGGTTGGCTCTGTTTTTCCTTCTGAATTCTGTTTCTCTTGGTGCGTCACTCCCTTATCATGACATTAATCAGTCTTGACAGAATCTCATATCTCGCTTTTTCTGTCTCATGCGAAAAGTATCTTTCTTCGTAAATAAAATAAAACTTTTTGATGTCATTCAGTCTATCTTTCGATATAACTCTTTCTCACCTTAAGTCTTTCCTGTTTTTAATTTCTATGGTTAATTAGCTAGCCAATTACCATAGCTAAATAGTGTCACATATATATATATATTTTAAACTGGCTACATGATTGTATTTGATGTGAAACTATTTCTCTGACTGGAAACATCTTGAAAGAAACGGAAAAAATAAAGCAGAAAAACTCATCAGCAGCAGCAGCAGTCCCTGATCTGGGTGTGGTTGTGTGGTTGCCTTATCTTATTTGGTCTAAGGTGCTACCTTGTAGGATGATAGTGGAAAGAGTGTTGGCTCTTATGATCTGACCCTACCATTTCAACTTCCTCTTCCTGGTGGTTGTTATGACGTCTTCCAATGGACTTCTTTCTTGTCTGATGTTTCTTACAGTCTTACAGAGGTGATGCCTTGGATGGTTTTGTAGCATCTGATTTCTAATGCTTGGAAATTGAGATGACCATTGCATGCAACAGTCTGATATTTTGTTTAAAGCAGATGTTCTTGTCTTTCCAGATGATTCTTAGTTTCAAGTGTGAGACATTCCTTAGAAGCTGAGTGCACAACTCAAGTTTTGGCTGCTCTGTCAATAATTTGTTCAAACATGCAACTTTGGTTATACAACAAAATGGAGGATGAATTGAAAATTTGTTTTAATTTCATAAACCTCATTCCATACCCATTTGTTTCAAAATATATGTTGTTGTTTTCACAATTGCTTACTTGGCATTATAATGGCTTTAAAATTTATGTTCATTTATTTTCACCCTATATATATTGGGTTGGTGCATAATTATCAGGCGTCTTATAAACAATATTTATTATGAAAAAAAGAAACAATAATTCAACAATAACATTTTTAAATGAGTATGATTATTGACACGCATTTTTATAACCTGAAAATAAAATATTTTTATGAAAAAAGTTAACAAAACAGAAATTTTTATTAACAATTTTCACCCTGTATTTGAATTGTCTACAGTTCATGACCAAATGTGGGCAAGGATAGGTATATTTACCCAGCCTCTCCACTAAGGCAGAATGTGACACGTTTTTACATGGGGAGCAGCATATGCATGTATGTATATAGGACAAGGACAAAAATTTTTGTCCATTCCCTGCAACCACCATCATGCTAGCATCGATATTACAACTACCCTACCTATCTTACTACAATGAGGAAGATGATGCTGCTGGGTCAGAATCCCCAGGACTGGGTAGCTTCTCCCATCTAAAATGAGGAGGAACATTTACTTCACTTCCAGGCAAAAGTTAACTCCTGTTCCAGGTATAACACTTTTCTGTTGGTTGGACCGTGGTCAAATGTTGCCGTTGGCCATTGGGTTGATTACTCTGATCTAAATCATTGCTCTGCCCATGTTATGTTGATTGGTCACAGAGCTGGCAAAGATCAGATTGTCAACAGCAATTGCAGTGTTGATTCAATCCATACAAAGCCATGTCACAAAGGAAATTAAATAAAATGTTCTCCCAGATGAGTAGAGAAAAAACAGGAATTTCTTTAGGGTCTATTTCTATGTAGCTTTATATCAATTCTTTTGTTGTTTTGGTTTGGTTGTTTTGTTTTATGGCATTTCAACCTCAGTGGTTGATTTAATGCCAACAAAATTTTTTAAATAGATTCATAGTGATAGTATGGTGAAAAAGGTGTGTTTGTATACACATATATTTGAACCATTTTTCAGTTACTCATATTTTTGTGTACAATCACATGTATTGCTGGTAATTTTTTTTATTTTGCAAAAACGTATTGCTTGTAATAATTTTTTTTTTTTTTTCAAAAACGTATTGCTGGTAATAGTTTTTTTCTTCAAAAATTAATTTCTGATAATAATTTTTTACAAAGTCTTTCTGGTATTAAAACCTATTTTTACATTTTTATAATGCTTTTTACCTCAGTTTCAGGGTTAACTATTTGCCTATAGCTGGGACCCTAACAGATGCTACCACCCCGGGTCAGGGTGGACCTGGGAACACCAATTATAAGAGGTGGTTCTGTGCTCCTCAAAACCTCTTTATCAGAGGCTTTGCTGTTGGACATAGTTTATCGTCATACTCAGGACGCATCAATTCTTTGTACAATATTATAAGTTCTTGGTACAGAAATATTAACCGTTCCCACTTTGAAGTCTATTGTGACACTTTGCTTAACTTAAATCTGGAACAAAGGTTGAGTTGGAGGTTCTCTCTGGGATTTGGCAGAGTGATCGTCTCTCGCCTGTTGTCTGGAACCTCTGTGTCTTGGCCATTTCAGTATTCTGCTTATATTGACTTCCATCCGAAACTGTCATGGGGGTTGACGTGGATTTGGCGATTTCCCTATCAATCAAACAAGTGCCTCCTTGTTGTCTGGCTCTGGATAATTAATTATACTCCCAAATTTGGAGATATCCCTTTTTTGATGGGTAGAAGTCACAGGATATCAATCCACTCAACTCCTTCCTCCTCTTATTTGTGCCTTGCGTTAACACTTCCCAATGGGCAGAGGAAATTCCTGTCTTCCTCAGTATTTCAACTGCACCTGTTACCTTGGTCGTCCTTCAACCAATCTAGCTCTCAATCGCATGGTGTGGCCTTAGTTTGCGGTCATTAATTAAAATTATCATTTTAAATTTCTCAGCCTGGCTTTGCTCAAAATTCAGAAATTTACCAGCTGCTTCCTCTGGTCAGTCACCCCCACCCAATCCTGTACTCTAAGTACCCTGGGTCCTGGGTCTTTATACAAAAAAACTTTGTTCACTTGATTTGATTACAGACCAAATTTTATCTATTCAAGCTTATATTGTGTTTTTAAGCTGCCTCATTAATCAGCTGTTAGCTAAATATCACTTTTGTGATAATATCTTGTAACAGAATCACTTTCCTTCAAAGTATCTTTGCCCTAAAAAAAAACAGACTTTGGAAATAAAAAAAAAATCCTTTTTCCTTCTCTCAGTCTGTCCATCATTCTATTCTTTAACCAGTCTCATTCCAAGCTGTTTTTAATTCCCTTTGATTCCATCTGCCAGCGTCAGATCATGTCACAAGGTGGGTAGAAGTGGGATTACCCCAGGCGTTAAATTTTTAGGGACACAAAATTTAATTAGGTTGAGCAAATATGTATGAAACTAGAATCTATAACAGCTCAGAGCTAAGGAGGTGGGACAATAGTTTAAATTGCTCTGGGTGCTTAAAACCTCACCATATGCTACTGTTCATAACCACAATCTTTTTAACTTAGTTGGGAGCCCTTTCTCATTGGGCTGACAGTTCCCATATTATCACCAAAGTTAAGCAATGTCAAGCCTGGTCAGTACATAAACAGGTGACTACTTGGGAATAATTGGTGCTGTTAGGTTGGATGTGTGGGTGGTGTAATGGATAATGGTTTGGAATTGTTAATCAGAAAGCCAGCTTCTGATTCCAGTTGGGTTCATTATATTCACTTATGTGCAAATACCCTTAGGAAAGATATGAATCCACCTCTTTTCCCTCCCATCTATGGGTTAATTAGTAAGACATGTATTACTAATGCATTATCTTCAAAGAAAAATTTTTACAATCTAAAACTTTTTTCTGGTTTTAAATAACCAGCAAAAGGTTGATGGATTGTAAAAAACGAATCCACCTTTCTCATTGCTTGTCATGAAAAAACAAAGATGATGAACAAGTAGTTAAAAGATGAAATACAGTGTGCAGCAAAAGTAACACCCTTTTTTTTGATGCAGGAGAAATAACGCCTTTTTATTAGTGCAACAAATGTAAAACCTCTTTTTTATTTAGTTTTTAACCGTATAAATATGGATCTTTTTATTTTTTTAGTTTTATATTATATAATTTCATATGCATTTTATAATGTATAGTTTTCTTTATTTCAGGAATTTTAACTAAATGTGGCTGTGCGATTAACAAAGGAACAAAGAGTGAAAGCAATTTAATAGGAGTACATAGGTTTGCCTATTGTCTGGTTCACACTCACTCCTCTCTGGTCTTTTAAACAGCAGTAGCGGTTTATCCCTTGTTTCCCATTTACGATTGGGTTTTCAGTTCCCTCTAAAGTCTTTTTCTTTTTGACTTTGGCCCCTTGCATCTTGGTGGCACTATCACCTTGCTTAGTGAGGTAGCTCTTACTCAATAACCCTCTACTTCGAATGGCTCTTGGGTCATGTACAGAGTGAACATCATTGTAAAAAAAAAAAAAGTTCAACTTTATTACCAAAATAATAAAAATGGAGCTAAAGCCCCTCATTTGTTATCAGAGGAGTTTAATATTTGACAAGTGCAGAGTTGAAAGCTAATTTACACTATTTATATTCAGACTATTGTCCTGATCTTTGTTGTTTTTATCACAAATAATGATAACTCCTCATCCGAGAAATTCAGAAAAAAAATTCACAAGCTCAATTAGAAAATTTGAGTGAACGGGAAGCATAAATGATGATTAAGATCAGGAAGGTCTGTTTCAGCAACAAGTTCTAAAAGTTCAATGAAATAAAAGAATCATTATTGAGCACTCCTAGAAAATCCAGTAGACATCTCTCTTCAAAGTTGGGTGTCAGTGATAGATGTGTTTGTGGACTCTTAAAGAAACTTAAGATAAAACCTTACATCCCTAGGTTGTTACAAAGCTTGCATGACGGAGATGCAGATAGACGATATTAAAAATGTTAGTTTGTTAATCATAACAAAACATGTTTTGATGTGACAATATTTATAAACTTTCTTAAACTACTCTATTTTATTTTCATTTAATAAAAGATACTTTTGTCATAACCTTGTATAATAAAGATAATGATAGGGATATTGGTCATGATATCATTTCACACCAAATTCAATTTACAAAACTGCATCCTGGTTTGTTTGTCAACAGCAAGTTTGTTAATGCCATCATTAATAATTACTTTGTATAATGAAATTGTCCTGTAACGATGACCAAAGAGCAAAATATTTTGCAATTACTTAATTGGCTGCATTTTTATCTTGAGCAGAACTGCATAATAGAAAAGTTGTTTTTTTTATGGGGCAGTTGGGAGGGAGCAATTAATTTCCTAAATTAGATTAATGTTAAAAGTAAGATGTTACCACAACATTCATATCATTTCATTAAATGATGCATTTTTTTATTAGTTACAACTTTACTTTTACATGAATATTTAGGTCAATTTTAATGATGTAATAAGTAATAATGATTATATTTTGTTTCAAATTTTACTCCAACTTATTATTGCTACTTTTTTCCCAACTCTCTTGCTCAATACACTCTTCGTTATTACTATTATTTTTTACTAGTTTTATTCCATCATATTATTGTTGCTTTTTATCCCAACACTCTGGCTCTATACACTCTTCATTATTACTATTATTTTATTACTAGTTTTATACCATCTTATTATTGTTGCTTTTTATCCCAACACTCTGGCTCTATACACTCTTCATTATTACTATTATTTTATTACTAGTTTTATACCATCTTATTATTGTTGCTTTTTATCCCAACACTCTGGCTCTATACACTCTTCATTATTACTATTATTTTATTACTAGTTTTATTCCATCTTATTATTGTTACTTTTTATCCCAACACTCTGGCTCAATACACTCTTCATTATTACTAAATTTTTTTTTTTTTTTAAACTTTTCACCCCAAGCAAGCAAGGCGGGAGTGTCACTAGCACACAAGGGGTTACAGAAAGTGGGAATTAAAGAGGTGTGAAAGAGGGAAGGATGAAGAGAAGGACTGGGAATAGATCAAGGCATCTGGAGATGTCAATTAACATTGCATTTGAATAGTTGGAAATCAGGGAAGCAAGTTAAGAGGAAGGGAGTTCCACAGATCACAGATGGGAAGTGCAAGACATGAAGCTATTGGAGTAGAAGAGAGGCCACATTTAACCGTTTCAACAGTGAAAGGGTGGGCCCAAGATGCCGACCTAGTGGCATGTTTAAATTCATGCAGTTTGGGAACTAGCGAAAATAGCTCATCAGAGCAGTTACCATGAAAGTATTTGTAGAAAAAACAGAGGGAGGTGAAAGAACGTCTGTGAGAAAGTGACTGTAAATGAGATGCCAGATCAGGGCCAATCATATTGCATATTCATCTCTGGATTTTGTTGAGGACCCTAAGACAAACATTGGGGTTTCCAGACCATATATAACAGCAGTATTCCATGCAAGGGTGAATGGTTGATTTATAAATTTGAAGGATGGACTCAGGTGAGAAAAGCTTTCTGGTGTGACACAGAGAATCAACTTCCCTTGCGGTAGATGAAGCTATTGATTCAATGTAATTATTCCATCTGAGGTCAGCGGACAGTGTGAGACAAAGCAGTCATAAAGAGGTGCTCTCATGGAGTTGAGCATTAGACATTCTAATGGGAGGCAGGGAGGGTTCTTTGTGGTGGGTAATAGAGAGCAGTTTTGTATTTAGTTTTGTCAGTGATACCAGATTTGCTATTTAGACAGGAGTAAATAGTGGTGTCATCTGCATAGATGCCTACTTGGGAATTGATGCGTTCATGAGAAAGGAACTGGAGGAGAATCCATTAAGGAGGACCTTAATAACACAGTTTGACAAGAATGATTGTATTGTCAAGTAATCATCCTGAGGTAGCGGCATGCCAAACCCTATCAAATGTTTTAGAGATATCTAGAGCCACAGCACAAGCTTCTCCATTATTGTGAAGTGCTTGGAAAACAAATGCAGTTATGGCTGTGAGCACATCAGCTCTTGACCAGACAAAGTAGAAACCATATTGCTTGTGAGAGAGCAAATTATGGGATGTAAGGTGATTAACCACTTTGACGTTGATTAAAGCTTCAAAGACTTTGCCAAAGAGTGGTAGGAGACTGATAGGATGGTAGTTAGATGGGTCAGAAGGGTCGCCAGAGTTCTTGAAGAAAGGTACAACAGATGAAGACTTCCAACAGGATGGAAAGCAAGAGTTGTTGAGGCAGTAGTTGTATAGTTTGAAGAGGAAAGGAGCCAGTTAAGCAGCACATTTCTTCAGGACAATGGCTGGTATCCCGTCCCCGACGCTAGCCTTATGGGAGTCTAATTTAGATATGATGCCTGGTTCCAACGATGGGGTTATGTGCAAATCACTCAACAAAGCCTCAGTTCTAGGGGGGGAATCAGGTGTGGGTATACCAGATGAGTTGAGCGTTGAATTGTATGAGAATTTACAATCAAAGCACTTGACCTTATCAGCTGAGGAAGTCAGGACCTCAAATTAGTTGAACAAAGGAGGTATTGTGTGTTTGCTGTTGTTTAGTATGCTTTTGCAGAGGTGCCAATAATCTTTGGAGCCAAATTTGCAAGATGCAATACGTTGTTTCATTCTATCAGCAAATAATGATTTTGCTTCATTGAGGACATGCTTGCACTCATTATGGGCTGAGACAAAGAGACATTTGTTGCATGTCACTACGGTACAGGCAGAAGCAGTGATTCCTATGGGCAATGGCAGCTGCGCAAGCAGCAGAGAACCAAGGGGATGAGTGTGATTTAACCTTATATTTCCTTGCGGGGATGAAAGCCTCGATTCCAGCTTTTACCCAGAAGGAGACCTCAGAAGCGCATTCTTGAATGGGGAGATTAAAGACCACATTCCATGGGACACCACTGGTTCTTTGCTGGGGGTGGAGTAGAAGGAGATGTTGACAGACACTACAGCATGATCAGAGTTGCCAAATGGGTAGAGCTGAGTGGTACGAGACTCGGGGATGGAGGTGAAACAGATTGAGAAAGGAAGCCTTACTGTCATGGTTGTTGGGGAAATGGGTGGGAAAGTGTTATGATAATTTACCCATCCACACATGGACTCTTCCAGCTATAAATAGGAGCAGGTACTGCCTTTTGGAGAGGGAAGTTTCCAGCAGTCAGCTCTGACAGTCGGACCAAACATTCTTGCTGTAACACTCTCATTTGTATATGTTTATATTACTGTTTCTGTTAATATGTTTGTTTAATTCAATTCCTCTCTTTGTGCCTTTATTTCTGGCCCTAACAAGGCTACAACAGAAAGTCAACCACTTGTGTGAGTGATTGAGTAATTGAGAAGTTAAGGGTTTGTATGCCAGCAAGGTCAGTTATAGAGTTTTTAAGCAAGGTGGGTGTTAAAATCACCAAACATAAATATATGAGCAAACGGATGAAGAGAGATAGCCTTGTCTATATTGTCAGAAATGCTTTCGAGTACACCATAGTAACTAGTTTTATTCCATCTTATTATTGTTGTTTTTTTGTTTTTTTTTATCCCAACACTCTGGCTCAATACACTGTTCATTATTACTGTTATTTTTTACTAGTTTTATTCCATCTTATTATTGTTGCTTTTTATCCCAACACTCTGGCTCTATACACTCTTCATTATTACTATTATTTTACTACTAGTTTGATTCCATCTTATTGTTACTTTTTCTTCTAACACTCTGGGTCAACACATTCTTTATTATTACTATTATTTTATTACTAGTTTTAATCTATTATTATTGTTGCTTTATATCTTAACACTTTGGCTCAATTTTCTTTTTGATATTCTGTTTTTTGTTCAACTAATATCTGCTGCTCATTTCAATTACCTCACTCTCCAGCTGTGTTCTCTGACCACTGGTCTTAATAAAAAGTCTATTCTTCATATTGATGTTGATCTTTTATTTAAGAAATATGCAGTGAAAATTGGAAATCCATAAGAAATATATCTTTTCAAATTGAAATGAACAAAAAATGCATTTCAAAGAAATAAACAAGGAAAAGATTTTCGAAGAGAAACCACAATTTGGAACCATCTGAAATGATGAAGAGACACATGGGTGTCTTAGAGGCAAATTTCAGTCATCTACATCCAGCAGCAAGGCCCTGATTGGGAGATTCCCTGAAACAGGGTGGTAGCACCTGTTAGAGTCTCACCTATGGGCAAATAGTGAACCCTCAAACAAAAATCTACAGTAAATTTTCATGATAAAATGACCAATTTATGGATAGATATCTGACACTCTCAGCGAAAAGGCCTCAAGCAAGATGCTCATTCATAGGAGGCTCAGCACCTTGGAAAAACTATTCAGTGAATATGACTTTTTGGTGGACATAAAGATGGTGAAATCCAACCAGACCAGACAAGGGTACTGCAGAGGTATCTCAACACAGTGAGGAAAGCCAAGAGGAAAGTTAGATATTAGCGATGTGTGGACTCTGGTTGGGATGGACATCACTCATTGTGACGGAAAACATTACTTGACGCTGGTTGACTGTGGACCCACTCGATTCACAATCTGGTGACAACTGCATCAACAAGATTCAGCCAGTGACCATCAACCATTTAAAGGCCCTATTTTTTGATTGGATTGCTCCTGCTGAACTTCTCACTTTCAGTATAGCAAAAGAGAAAGTCATGGGAAAAAAAAAAAGGATGTGTTTCTGTATAATAAGCCAAAGACAAAAATAACCAAAATAGAAACAAGTCCATCACAGCTGTGGCTATACATGCTTCTTGGCCAGTGAAAAAAATTATTCCGTCAATAAAAGCAGTTGCTGTTCTCGAATTAGGAGAGTCGTTTTTATTTTGCTACTTCATCCGTCAGCTTGTATATTGGATTTTTCACATTGGACATGTGATTCATGATTTTGACATTTCTTTCTGTCCCTGGATCTTTGAGTTTGGACTTGCAGTTTTATTTCATTGTGGAATTGGGAGCTGCTATATCAATTTTTGAACAATTTGCTCATTGATCATTTGGCCATGTGGCAAGAACTCACTGTGGACAATGTCTCTCACATCGAAGAATAGATAAGTCCCATTACTCTTCAGACAGACCTCATATTATAGACGGGACCCTGCTTCTAAATTTTTTAAAAAAATGAGTATTTTTTATTTTGACAAATGTCATGCATAGAGAAAGGTTCAATTGCGTTAAAAATAGTTGAAGCCATAAAATTGTGTTCATCTTATTTAAATTTTGGCATTAAATAGCCAATACAAGTTAGAGGTGTTGATATGCTATTAAACAGAACCAGCCAAACCATTATGATTAGAGATGAAAATAACAGCTACTATACTTTGTATTTGAGATATAGCACAAGGCCAGTATAAAGTCAGGAGTGTGTTCATAGGCTAAGTCCAGAAATTGCTTGGTCCCTGCAACCAATATTGCACAGACTTTGATCTTCCACCAACCATCCCTCTTTGGTGCAATGAAGGAGGTGCTGCCACAGGGTTGGGATTTCCTGTGTTCTGTCCAAATTCAGAAACACAATTGAGAAATAAAATGCAGTTTGTCTGCCCAAAGTATAAGCAAATGAGTAGCAAATGTAACTCTAAGAAAAAAATGACATAATCAACATGTTGACATTCCACACCACTTCAAATAAAAGGTTAGGAAGGAAACCCTCCATCAGTACCGGAAAGAGTGATAACATCTACTGGACTTGAGAAACCTATATTCCCGAATAAAAATTTTTAAGAGAAAGATTTTATAAATTTCATCCAACAGTCGTACTGGCTGTTAACTCAATGAATGCCAAATGTGTCCATGTAAGGAAATGGCTGTGAACAGATACTATACTTTGTATTAACTTGCCACCCCAGACTGACTGATGTGACACAAGGTCAGTTTAATGCAGAATACCGAACACATGCACCCAATCCATGTCCAAAAATAGCCCAGCTACCATAACCGCCAGTGTAATGAGGGAGGTACTGTCACAGGCAGCTGTTCCTCAGAATCGGGTACTTCTGAATATTTCTTTTTTAATTTGGCTCTGCGTGCTGTCCAAAAAGAAAAATACAATTGAGAGATAAAATGTATTTTATCTGCCCAACAGCAGATACTACATTTGGATCTCAGCCAATGGCCAAAGAGTGAAGAAAAGCATAACTAAATTAATACTGACTGCTTGGTCAATGACTGCTGAATGTTTTCTTATAAGATACCTGCTAATATTATGATTACCATTAGAGACGAGGGTAAAAGATGCTACTCTTTATCCCAGCCTGATTAACAGAGAGTGAAAAAAAGCACAATTCAAATAGCACTGGCTGCTCACTCACTGAATGATTCTACCTAAGGAAACAACTAATATTACCATTACCATGAAAGATGAAAGGAACAGATGCTACACTTTGATCCCAACTTGATTAATAGAGAATGAAGAAAAGTGTAGCTCAAGTCACACCTGATGCTCAGCCAATGAATGCCAAATGTTTCCTTATAAGGAAACGGCTAATATTATCATTATCCTTTGAGATGAGGAGAACAGATACTACACTTTGATCCCAGCCCGATGTTCAAGGAGTGAAGAATAGCGTTATTCAAGTAACACTGGCTGCTCAGGCAATGAATGCCAAATGTTTCTATATAGTAAAGTGATATTGTCATGATCCTTAAGGATTTTTGGTTGGTCATTTCACTGTCAACAGTTGGCATGAGTGCCTTGCATCAGGTATTCTGGGCAAACTCACTAGACTGTTCAGACTATTTCATAAATTAAATTTCCCATTCATCTGGTGTGTACTATTAAATCTCATTTGAACTTCGACAATTCACATCACTTTGAAATGAGAAGCCTTACTAGTATTCACACTGACACACAAGATGTCAGAGTACAACTGATAGATGTTTGGGGACTTCCCCCATGTTAGGTATGATGGTGCTACTTACCATAACCTTTATATACTGCACTTTTGTGACTTTTGACACGTCAGTGTTTTCGTTTTTCCAGTTATCATTTCAGTTCATTGCTCCAGCCTTGCAGCAGATTTTTAAAATTATAATCAGCTTCCATTCACTGTTTTTTAACCATTTCTAGAATTATTTTTAACCTAAAGAGTTTTGTGTTTTAGTATCTAAATGTCAATCTCCACAATTACTGAACATTATGACAGAGAAAGGTGACAGATTATTTGTCAAATTTATGATATAATGATTAAAACACAATCTCAAATCCATTAAATCATCTGCACATTATAAATCTATTAATTGATCCAGCCATAATGCATTTGGGTCATAAGTGCACTACAGTCATTCTATTATCTTTCTGAAGAACGCATAGCAATTCACAGATAATAAAGAGAAGAAATCTTGGCTGACCTACATCTGCCATCTTCTTTAACCCATAGATGGGAAGAGATAGATTTATGCCTTTCTCTAAAGCATCTGGAATTATTTACACTATTTATATTGTTCAGACTGTTGTCTTCATCTTTGTTGCCATATTCATGATGTATCAGTCGTTGTACACTCCAGCCTTCTTCAGATGATTAGAATTTTGAACTGAACCCTTTATTTTGTCCATCAGGGTAGATTGTTCTAGTTTCATATGCCATGCCTCTTCCAGATGTCTCGGTTATCTCCCTTTAACTCAATTCTCCAAGTTTTTGTTCACCACTGTAGTAGCCAGGTAAGGAACTCACAACCACTAAGTCACTGGATTCAACCAACACTTGTCTAGGCATGGCATGTGGAACTAGAACAATCTACCCCAGTGGATGAAATAAAGGATCCAGTTTGAAATTTCAATTACCTGAAGAAGGCCAGAGCGTACAATGGCCAAAACATCGTGAATATGGCAACAAAGATGAGGACAACAGTCCGACAAATGTGAATAGTGTAAATAATTACAATATCTCCTCTCAGAAATATAGACAGGGATCTGGAATTGGAATTTTTTTTTTCTGCAATGGCTGATGTGATATTTCATAAGAAGAACGCTTTATTCAGATTCTTCTTACTCTATTAGCAAATTGGAAAGTGATTTTAGACCATTTACAGTTGATGATAAAGACAACAAGAGCAATGCTTTAGCTGGAGTGTCTGACATAATATTTTTCCAGTATGATATTAAGCTGAAATATCCTACTCTCAAATGATATGCTTAACCTTTATCACTTTGTATGTGACTTCATTTGCCGCATAAAAAGTTTATCCTACCACTGAAGATAACTGATCCCTGAAGTGTGTTTGAATTTCATAGTTCTGTTGTCACATCCTGCTCTGAGCAAATTTAGCTATAAGGATACTGCAATTATGAGACCTTGAAAAAGAATGCAGGAAGAGAAGTAATATTAATAAGGCAGAATGTTAAAGGTTAAGAAACTTTCTTTTCCATGCGTCCTAAGATGTAGAACTTCAGATAATCCATTCCGAAATAAACACATTAATCTTGAATTTAAATGAGAATAATGATGGCACATACTCTGCATTTTTTTTTTTTTAGGTGATAATGCCACTAAGATACAAGGGTCTACTGGGAGTGAAAGAGAATGAAAAAGACTTTAGAAGGAACCAGAAACCCAATCCCAAACAGGAAACAAGGGATAAACCTCTACTCATGTTGAAAAATCCGTGTGTAAACCAGATGATAGGCAAACATATCTACTCCAATTGAGGGAAGAAAAAAAAAGTTAAAAAAATAAATAATAAATAAAGTTTCAGAGTTTAGGTGGAGACATTTGAAGTATAGAGTTGAAGTGGATGGGTACATGACCGAGTGGTTAGAGCGCTCGCATCCTGACTATGAGACCCGGGTTTGAATCTCACCATGTTCAATTTGACAGGAAGACTCCTTCCTGATGTTATCGGACTGGAGGGGTTAATCCCAGCATGTGACACCTTTGGAAAGTGCCTGAAAACTACACCATGGGTTGACCCAAGCCTTGTGAGTGAAATTGGATAGACGGAACTCTTGGGTGCCGTCAATAGCTGTGCTAGCAGAAAGTCACAAGTCATCATGGCCGAGGGCTTGAGTGTGCTGGCCTTGTTCAAATTGTTGATCATGCTAGATAACACACACTTTCCCAGAAACTGTAACTAAGGTCTGATCAGCATAGTTACAGTATAAACCATGTGGGCTCTGTAGGTGTTGAGTAAACACAAATGTGCCTGAGCAAGTGTCTGCAATAGGGATTGGCTAGCCGCCCTAGTAGACAGGTATCCTTGAATATGCAGTTCATGGAAAACATTTGCCAACTGATTTACAGTAATGCCTGAAATCACATTAGTTATTTTAGCTATACTTAAAACTAGGCACATTAAACTTTATAACATTTTTTACAGATTATTTCTATCGTAAATACAAATAAAGTTATAAATTTTTTAAAGTGCACACGAACTTTATGGACACTCTGTATACAACTGTTTTCTCAGGTCAATGTTTAAAAATGGCTTCAAGCAAATGCATCCTTTAGGTTTTAAAAAAAGGCAATCCTTCATCAAACTCTATAGAGTGATGCCATAAAATCACAAAGAAAGAACTTTACCAACTAACAAAAACCACCTCGCTTAAAAATTTCCAACATCATCAGTCATGCATGAGTTCAGTCCCTGCAAGTTCCTGTTGCAATGATCAATTTAATGTATGTTTGCTGTGCCAGTGCAAATGACTTGAACATTTGGCAGTCTAAATTAATTACAAGTGCTTTGCTAGTTTCCCCCACAATGTTTACACTGTCCTAGATTGTTTGTTTTCTAACTTACCTCATATTTGGGGCACACCTTTTAACAACAGATAATTTAGACAGGATATCTTACAAGAAATTTCTTTATCCTGGGTCTCCCACTACAGCTGTGAATCAGATGTTGACTCTAGACAATTTCTAGATGGAATAAAGGCAGTGAAAATAAGGGGTTTTCTGAAATGGTTGACAAGATATCTTACAAAAAAACCCCAAAATTCTCTGTCCAGAGACTTCTAACTCTTGAAGATTTTATTTTTAGACTTGACTTTTGGTCATAAAAACACCAACACTTTAAACACTGATAAAATCATTCACAGTCTACTCTCAGCCTTTTGCTATTTGGACAAATTACCCCATGTTATGTTTTGATTCGTATATATATATATATATATGGACACTTTGAGGTAGTGTAATGGTTAGCAAGCTTGTCTTGCTAGAACAATTATAACTGAGTAGTGAGTTTGATCCTCACTGGGTGCCCCTGCTTTTGGCCTTGTGCCACATCTAAGCTACACTTGAAAAATCACTATCTATCTATATATATATATATATATATATATATATATATATATATATATAGTTTCTTTCGAACGAGAGTCCTCATCATTGTTGTTTTTATCACATATCAGCTGCTGTATTTCTAGTCATCTCACTGTCAGAATTTCTGAGATGTGATGTTCTTACTATTATGCTTTGCTTCAATCCTTTCATTAGTGGGGTTAAAAAATGTATTCTTCAATCCACTGTGTATGCAGCCACTGATGCAACCCCTCCATTTTCCAAGAACAAAAATTACTTATGACTAAGCCAAATGCTCTTACCAATTACATGAGAAGTTTTCTTCATTAAAGCATTTCTCAGCGATCAAAAAAGTTCATCAATTAGTTCACAGTCAAGTGATCATCGCAGGTAGGATACAACAGATCAACTGAATTCCAAAATTTTTTCCCATGTTAGTTGGTTGATTGGTTAGCGAAATATCAACATCTATGGATTATTTAATGCCAAAATCTAAATATTCGAACAAAATTACATGTCTTCAACAACAGATAAAATGTATTTTTAGTCATTCTACTATAAACATCTATTTCTGGTCATTCTACTATAAATATATATTTCTTATTATAAATTAATTGATTTAAAATATGTTTTTTTCCGCTACACAGTTCCAACCATGTTTCAAAAATAGAAGCTAAAAACCCCGTTTGAAACATGGTTGGAACTGTGTAGCGGAAAAAACCATATTTTAAATCAATTTATAATATTAATGCTCTGTAAATTTACATTGAGCACTATTTTGTAAAAATAAAAATATCTATAAGAACACCGGATTTTATATCTTACTGTTCTTTCTTTTTATTTATATACATAAATATATATTTCTGGTCATTCTAGTATGAATAGGTATTTCTTGTCATTCTACTATGAATAGGTATTTCTGGTCATTCTACTATAAATAGGTATGACTAATATTTTTACTATAAAAATGTATTTTTATCCTTTCATAATACTTTTTTTTTGGGGGGGGCCACTATTTGCCCATGGCTGGGACCTTAACCACCCCAGGTCAGGTCAGGATGAACCTTGGAACAACAGCAATTAAGAGGTCGTTCTATGCTCCTCAAAACCTCCAATCTTCCAATTAGTGGTCTTTCTGTCAGATGGTATCCCCAAGTACACATGGCCCTGCGAATAAAAGCTTTGGTTGACGGTAATCCAGTGACTTGACCCAAAGAGTTGTGAGTTGAATACCTGTTAGAGGTGAGCAAAAGCATGGAGAGTTGAGTTACTAAAGGGAATTAACTGAAACTGAAAGATATCCCAAAAGAGGCATGGCACGTGGAACTAGAACAATCTACCCTCATGGACTAAATAAAGGGTTTGGTTTGAAATTTCAATGAATATCACCTGAAGAAGGGTGAAGTACAATAGCTGAAATGTGAATATGATAATAAAGATCAGGACCCCAAATCCAAACAATGAAAATAGTGTAAATGTTTTCCCATGTTATCTATATATATATATATATATATATAAAATAGAGGATGTATGTCTGTCTGTGTGATACCTTTTCACTTTAGATCCATCCAACTGATTTTGACCAAACTTGGCAATACATTGTACAATGTAAGCGATAGGTTCTTAGTGTAAAAAATCGATAAGTTTTTAGAAATCAATAATTGATAAAGCCGATCAAAAACTGATAAATTCAACTTTCCTCCGATTTTGTTCAAACTTGGTATGTAGGTTAATTACATCATGATGGGCTCAAAAATACCTCATTTTTATTTCTCCACCAGTACGTTTAGCAAAAAACCACAAAAAAATGAAAAATCAATTTCATCACAAATTTTAAACTAAAAGCTCCCTCAATTTTCAAGCAATCTAATACAAACTTCACTAATTGTAGCCAACAATAAGTTGATTGTTTAACAATCATTTAACTTGATAATTGAGTCCACCCATATAGTGAAACCCACATAAATAGCGAACAAATGGTTATTTTTTTATTGGTTTCTTTCTTATTTTTCGTTGATCTTTCAACCAATTTTCATCAAACTTAAAAATTGCTTTATAAATGTATCCTCTTTTACATCCCTGGTATCACACTGACAAATTGAATTTCAAAACTCAAAAAATAATTGTGGTCTGAAGTGGGTCTTCATGTTACCTGTTTTACCCCTTGGCTAACTTTGCTTGAATAAATACAGACTACTTCTGTTATATCAGTAACTGCATTAATTGAAAATGTTTTTTAATGAAAGTACTTTAAAGTATTTAAAGAAGATAGACTCTGTGACATCTAAACATGATGCTGTTTTTGCTCCATTCTAACTGAACGCTTTTTCTGGTCGACCAGCTGGGTATGGCTGCTAGTTCTCACTGTATGCAGCATTGCATTTTCATGGAGAAAAATGTAAAAACTAAAGTTTGTTAGCTCCAAATTTATTCTTAACTGCCACATATAATTAGTAGTTCAGAAAATACATTCATTATTACAATTGGTTCTCAAAAGCCAAACTTACTTATGAATGAATAGATTAAAAGCGATGAACCAAATCTTATTTTCAAGCACAATCATTAGATGAGCCATTAGAGAAAGGAGCCATTTTACCCAAGAAAAATGTTAATTTAAAAAGTCTTGGCAAACACAATCATAACAATATAAGCAAACACAAAAAAAAAATCTGCAAGAACTCCTAGAAAATCTAGTAAAGGAAAGTGAGAAGAATGGATTAATCTTCAACCGTAAAAAAGACAATGTATGGTCATTAGCAAAAGGGCAACCCAGGATGGAACGTACAAATTGGAGATGTCAAAATCAAGCCAGTACAGAAATTTAACTATCTGGAAAGTGTTTTAATAGAGGACAGAAAATGTGACATCAATATCCAAAAGTACATTGGAATAGTGAAAGATGCCATCTAAAAACTAAGCAAAGTAATAAGAAACAAAATAGTGCTGAATTGTTATGTAATGTCAGTTCTCCTCTATGGCAGTGAATGCTGAAGAATCTCCTCACAGATGAAAAGACAGGAGCTAATAGAAATGTAGTTCTACAGAAGGATATTGTGAATACCATGTAAGCAATGAATAATTAAAGAAAATGGAATAAAAAGATCATTTATACTTAGAATCAGAAATATATAGTTTAAATTTGAAGGACACACAATGAGGAAAGAGAGCTTGGTGAATATGACACTCACAGGACATGTTCAGAGGGAAACATTAAGTAAGCTACTTAACAAGCTTGAATGGAAGAACAGAGTCTAGGAGGGATAGTAAGGCGACAAACATTGTTTAGTGCTACAAATAATAAAACGTTGGGGGGAGCCATGATCAACCTACTTAACGAGTTTGTGTTGACAGATGGCAGAACGGGCTGGGAGGGATAGGAAGTTGTGGAGAGCCATGATCAACCTACTTAATGAGCTTGTGTAAATGAATGGAAGAACAAGGACTAGGAGGGATAATTAAGCAATATACATAATATCTAACATTAATTGCATTCAGAGTTTCATGCTGAGGCGATGTTCAACTGCTGGAATTATAATATATATTTTTACTTCTATTTATATGATGGGTTGACACTGTTTCTTTTAAATTTTTTCTAGATCGCACGAGATATTTTATTGTGGGGGTGGAATATTACTGGAGATTAAAATATATATATATATGTATGTGTGTATATATATATATATATATATATATATATATGTATGCATATCTTTTGTTAAATATTACAGACAAGGAAAATTTGAATTTTTTTATTTAGATTTTTCATTGTTTTTACATTTTTCTGTTTGTTGAGAGTGAGGGAGTTCAATAACTGTCCTTACCATCCATTGTCCCAAGCACTTTTGGCCACTGCTTAGGTCTACAAAGGATAGGAAGTTGTGGAGAGCCATGATTGCTCATGTCCAGAAGGGATGCAACACAGAAAAGATGTATATTGCTTTTGCAAAGTGAAATTATCTCTTTGAAAGTTTAAGCTGAGAAAGAGAGAAAAAGTTGTTTTGAAATGCTGTAAAGAAACCATATGGCTCTCAGATAACGTTTGATTGATAATCAAAAATGAGCCATTTATTTTGGGTGTCGACCCATAAACATGTGGAATTTTGCAGACACCGGTGAATTTGGCATAAGTGATAAGGGAATTTCCATTTTCAAATTGTAACGTGCATTTGAGTCGCAAGGTGGAAAGCTGCTTTCAGAACAGTGACCTATTTGAGGAAGAAGTGGTTAATAGTTAATTTAATGGGTATCTTGCACAATTTGTCTTATCACTGGGGATCCATAATTCTTATTCCTCACTGAACAATAGACAAGATCCAAAAGAACAGCTAAAGATCTTGATACACCAGTAGGCATCTGTGCAGACAACACTACTATTTACTCCTGCCTCAATAGCAAATCTGGTATCACTAACAAAACTAATCTGACCATTAGTCTCAAAAAGGACCTCCAATCTGTAGTTGACTGGGGCAGGAAATGGCTGGTAAATGTTTCAAAAATAAAACTTCTCTCATTGATGAGGATTATTCATAACTTGGAAAAAATATATATATATATATATATATATATATATATATATATAAGTGAACATAGACGTCAACACTTAGAGGCGACAGTCTGTTTCATGCTAGACTGTCACCTCTAAGTGTTGACTTCTATGTTCACTTTTATATTTACACACACTCTATCTCTGATATTGAGCACTTTATCCCATAAATATAACACATCTTAAGACTATATTTCTTCAGATATAATATAATTATAATAATAATATGAATATAAATAGTTATACTCATCTGGAAAAACCATAGGTGTTTTGGCTTGTAAATGAAGAAACCAATACCCCAGGAAAAATAAGGGACAAAAAAAGAAAGAACTAAGAACATGTAACTGAGGTGAAAACAATCGTCCAGAATCCAATCTCAGAGTCCAAAGAAAAAAAACCTCTAAAATGAGTAAAGCAAAAGTAACTAAGTAAAGTGCTCAATACACTAAGTAGAGCAAATCTATAAACCTAAAGAGCCAGGTAAACCTACCTAGGTTTCACCTATACGGATCGTCAGGGTGTACTGGCTCTTTAGGTTCATAGTTATATATACATACACACACACACACACACACACATATTTATTATAAATTTCAATTCTGTTACGGGACCTTACTCATAATAACATAATGGACTATTCCATACGTAATAAATACTGTGCCTCAAGAGGAAGCAGGCAGTTCAGTCTGGAGTGAGGTCTGTCAGAAGTCCGTCAGTCAGTCGAGTCAGAGGCAGTTCAAAACAGAGTCGCGTTCAGACAATTACTACTAAACCTGATTGTTCATACTAACACTTTCTACTTCTCTGTATATATTCCTATTTGTAATATATCTGTGTTATTCCATGTCCGTGTTCGAGTTCTTCTTTATTGGTTCTACCTTGGACTATCACTGTGGTACAAGGAACCGGACCATAACAAATTCTCATATAGTATATTTAATATTGAAAGAGTCATTTTGTATCTTTGAAATATACTGTGATTATAAAAGTTTTTTGAGGGTACAGATCTTCCTCTTTTTCTGTATTTGAATTCATAAAATGAAATTTTTATTTTTGATCTTTCAGAGTCAAGCAGACTGTCTTCAAACCTCACTGTTCCTTTTGAAGGTGAAGAATTCAAATTTTGTCTGTCTAGACCTCCTCCTCCCAGTGTCAATCACGTTGCAAGTGATGTGTTAGTTGCTCAACCCAACATTCCATTTGAAGAACTATTTCCACCATTATTTGTGGACCCACAACCGGAATTCTTCACTCACAAGCAAATGAAATAAGAGAATGATTTTTGGTATCAAGTTTTCGTATTTTGTTGTTGTTTTGTTTGTTTTACTTTATTTTAAGATGATGTGGGGGGGGTGTAATGGAGAGTGGCTCAGAATGAGGAATCAGAGAGTTTAGTTCAAATTCCAGTCAAGTTCGTTACATTCAATTACATGCAAATTCTTGCCCGACTCCAGTTAGGCCTTGTGACCTGTCAGTCCAAAATTACCTCTGCATATTGAAATCTGTTAGTATAAGTAACAAGATTGTATCTGTCGACAACTTGTTAGGCCTGTCATGTAATTTAAATCACCTAGAATTTCCCAGCAGTCACCCAACCGAGTAGTAATCAGGCTCAATCTTGTTTATCTGCAATGATCAAACAAGAACCAATGTTTCATCGTAATATGGCCATAAGAATTGTGCAAATGCCTGAATGTGTGCACCAGTGCCAGTGTTTGGCCAGAGTGCCTCATGGGCAAGGAATTCTGACAGGGATGAATTGCCTTTTGTCTGGGTTCTGGATATTTATCCAAAACGATGTGAATTCAACAGAGAGAGAAGCAAGAATTTTGAAGCGTCAATACACCTCCCAAATTCAGGCTAGAGAACAGCTAAGACCACCCATGTAGGGATGCTGAGCCAACGTGCGACCTGCATTCCTATGACATCATTCATACCACTGCCTCTTATGATCCAAGCTGCCATCACTTTCTCCTAATAAAATGAATAAGAAAAAGAAATCATCGTTTTCAATGATACCATTTTATCTAGTAGTGTAGGAACCCAGAGATGACACAGAATGCAACACTTGGAAAAAGTATGAATCTATTTTTTGCCCCCATATATGGGTTAAATAGCTATGATTGGTAATCCATCTAGTAGAAAGGCAACTCTATTAAAAAATCTGTAACAATTAAATCACAAGTTGCCTTTTGGCAAGTCATAGCATCCAGAAGCTACCCATGCAAAGGTTACAGTGAAAACAGCAGCAGCAAAATGCTGGATATGGTCAATGGAAGAATCTAGTGAACCAAATTTTGTGGCATTGAAGTGCAATGATGTCATGTAAAGATCCTTCATACTGGACAATGGATGTGACCTAATTATTCAGAGTCAGATACCATAGAAACATATATTGTAGCTGCTCGTGTTTTCTAATATATGCGCAACCAAAGCATCTAGGGTGACATATTCTCATCCCAACAGACAACCGAATTAAAAGTTATCTTTGAAGGTTAGAAAAGTTATCTATAAATGTCTCTTCAGGATGTAGATGATCATGGCTCTCCACAGATTCCTTTTTCTTTATTATCTTTATGTGAATTGCCATGACTTCTTGGGAAAGACAGTGGAGTTGTTTCCCTTTGCCTTCTCCATGGTTTTGAGTCATCTATGCCATGTCCCTTCAGGATGAAGGTGAGTTCCTTTTCTTTATTATCTGTGAATTGCCATGACTTCTTGGGAAAGATAGTGAAGTGATTTCCCTTTGCCTTCTCTATAGTTTTGAATTCAGAGTAGTCATCTATGCCATGTCCCTTCAGGATGTAGGTGATCATGGCTCTCCACAGATTCCTTTTTCTTTATTATCTCTGAATTGCCATGACTTCTTGGGAAAGATAGTGAAGTGATTTCCCTTTGCCTTTTCCATGGTTTTGAATTCAGAGTAATCATCAATGCCATGACCCTTCAGGATGGAGGTGATCATGGCTCTCCACACTTTCCTTTTTCTTTATTATCTGTGAATTGCCATGACTTCTTGGGAAAGATAGTGGAGTGGTTTCCCTTTGCCTTCTCCATGGTTTTGAATTCAGAGTAGTCATCTATGCCATGTCCCTTCAGGATGAAGGTGATCATGGCTCTCCACAGATTCCTTTTTCTTTATTATCTGTGAATTGCCATGACTTCTTGGGAAAGATAGTGAAGTGATTTCCCTTTGCCTTCTCTATAGTTTTGAATTCAGAGTAGTCATCTATGCCATGTCCCTTCAGGATGTAGGTGATCATGGCTCTCCACAGATTCCTTTTTCTTTATTATCTCTGAATTGCCATGACTTCTTGGGAAAGATAGTGAAGTGATTTTCCTTTGCCTTTTCCATGGTTTTGAATTCAGAGTAATCATCAATGCCATGACCCTTCAGGATGGAGGTGATCATGGCTCTCCACACTTTCCTTTTTTCTTTATTATCTGTGAATTGCCATGACTTCTTGGGAAAGATAGAGTGGTTTCCCTTTGCCTTCTCCATGGTTTTGAATTCAGAGTAGTCATCTATGCCATGTCCCTTCAGGATGAAGGTGATCATGGCTCTCCACAGATTCCTTTTTCTTTATTATCATGCCATGACTTCTTGGGAAAGATAGTGAAGTGATTTCCCTTTGCCTTCTCTATAGTTTTGAATTCAGAGTAGTCATCTATGCCATGTCCCTTCAGGATGGATCATGGCTCTGATTCCTTTTTCTTTATTATCTCTGAATTGGACTTCTTGGGAAAGATAGTGAAGTGATTTCCTTTTTTTCCATGGTTTTGAATTTAATCATCTATGCCATGACCCTTCAGGATGGAGGTGATCATGGCTCTCCACTTTCCTTTTTTTTTTATTATCTGTGAATTGCCATGACTTCTTGGGAAAGATAGTGGAGTGGTTTCCTTTGCCTTCTCCATGGTTTTGAATTCAGAGTAGTCATCTATGCCATGTTTCAGGATGGAGGTGATCATGGCTTCCACAGATTCCTTTTTTCTTTATTATCTCTGAATTGCCATGACTTCCATTTCCCTTTGCCTTTTCCATGGTTTTGAATTCAGAGTAATCATCTATGCCATGACCCTTCAGGATGGAGGTGATCATGGCTCTCCACACTTTCCTTTTTCTTTATTATCTGTGAATTGCCATGACTTCTTGGGAAAGATAGTGGAATGATTTTCCTTTGCCTTCTCCATGGTTTTGAATTCAGAGTAGTCATCTATGCCATGTCCCTTCAGGATGGATCCACAGATTCATTTTTCTTTATTATCTCTGAATTGCCATGACTTCTTGGAAAAGACAGTGAAATGATTTCCCTTTGCCTTTTCCATGGTTTTGAATTCAGAGTAATCATCAATGCCATGTCCCTTCAGGATGTAGGTGATCATGGCTCTCCACAGTTTCCTTTTTCTTTATTATCTGTGAATTGCCATGACTTCTTCAGAAAGATAGTGGAGTGGTGTCTCTTTGCCTTCTTCCTCTAAGGCTGGACACTTGATTCATATTTTAACTATATTGTTATAGAAATTAGATTTTAACATTGTTTTTATTTTTAATCAATTATATGTTATTTTATATTTTTGTCTGTCATATTGTAAATAAATAATAAATTTAGTAGAAACTGAGTTGAAATTATTTCAAATCTCATTTCTATAACGAAACAGTTAACGTAATAATGAAGTCTACATGTAGATCTTTTGGAAATAAAACTCTTTTTCTGTCAATTCTGGTTCATTGCCAAAATGTGCCAGAATAGAAGCTTTCTTGTCTTAGATATTTATCATTCTGTTGAAATTTCAACCTGACTTGCTTTCTATCTTTTCATTTAAACTCATCTCCTGAAGCATGTTTCTCACAATTTTAAAAAGAGCGACACGCAAAAGTTCACACTACATTCTGTTATTTTTCATTGTCTAAATTCTCTTAACTTATATACTAGCAGAAGTACCTGGCTTTGGCTGGGATTTTGAAATATCTGAAATGAATATAACAACAGTAGTTTCTTTTTCTTTTCTTTTTTGTGTTTTCTCATTCATTTCACCCTAAGCAAGGCAATAAAGCCACTGAGATGCAGGGAGTGTTACTGAGTGTGAAAGAATATGAGAAAAATAAAAACATTATTAAAGAGAGAGAGAATAAACAATAAAAGAACTTCCATTCCCAATTCAAGAGTTACTTGAAAATTTCTTTGCATCAAAACCTGCAGAATCTTACTCAAAAGGTATCAAAGAGATGCTTAACATATGGCAACAAGTCATTGCAAAAAATGATGAATATGTAATTGAATAAAATATAATTGTAATTTTTGAAGAAAATTGATAAACAAAAATGGAAATTATTTATGACTAAACTTACTATATACATTCTATCAATAATACTGAAACTAATTCCTGACCACTGATCGCCAACATCCTGAATAGACATGGTATATCCAAGAATATCTGAATAAACTTTCTTGTTATTATTTCAAATTATTCTTATCTTGGTTGTTACAGATAAGACATTTCGACCAAGTACCTTTTGGTCTTCATCAGGTGCCCATTGATCGGTTGATATGGGATCTCTGTTGATTATTATGATATTCCATCACTGTGATATTGGTGATTGTTTGTTCCTGCTTGAGCCAAGGATTGAATCCATGACCACTATAACAGTAACACATGTATAACCAACACCTGTATCCACTATACCACTGTCACCATTTGAAATAATACAATACTGAGAATTACTCATCTCAGAGAGCCATGTTTAACAGTGTCCTGAAGAGAAACTGCACATAGCAGAAAAAGATTTTTTTTTCTAAGTGGTTGGCAGATTAGAAGAGAGAGCAAAAAGTTAAAAAAAGAAGAAAAACAGGAAATTGTGGAGGGCCATTAATGCCAACACTTTGCTGGGGTAAGGCGCATAGAAGATATGTGAGCAAGGTTTGGATTTTTCAGTTCACTACCCACTGCCTTTATTGATATGTCTCCTGCTGTTTAACAAAAGTCATTTTATCCGGGGGTAGAAAAAAAATGGGGCAAATAGTTTCTTCTTTCACACTTCTCACTCAAGGGACTCTCTTCTGGTTTTTTGCTTTCCTGTCAGCTACGATCTTGTAAAATTTAAATGCAATGTCAATCATTATCTCTTGTCTTAACTATTGTTCTTTTATTTTCTTCTTTCCTTAATAGTGATTTCTCTCACTCTCTCACTCACTCACTCACTCACTCACACACACACAGTAACCCCCTTGCATCTTTGTTGCTTTATTGTTTTTATGCTAATATTTTTTTCTCTTGCAATTCTCACTCATGGAACTCTCTTCCGGTTTCTTGCTTTCCTGTCAACTATGATCTTGAAGAATTTAAATACAATATCATTTGTTGTCTTTTGATCCTGTTCCTCTTATTGGCTTTTTCTCCTTAGAATTGTGGATAATTTTTGGGATGAAAAAGAGAATAATTCAAACCTATATCAAACATAACATTTATTATATTGAAGAAACAATGCACGATATAAAAACCTTTGTCGTTTGTGAATGTGTCCTTAGAAAGAAGTTTCATTTTCATAAGTCTGGTGGTGCGATATCAGAAGGGAGAAACAGACAAGCACATAATCTCTTGCGCCCTAGTGGTTTTATTGCCTTTGATCTTCAAAAATTTAAATACAATGTCAATCGTTAACTTCTGTCTTCTTAATTCTTGTTCTTTTATTGTCTTCTTTCCTTAATAATAGTTTTTCTCATATTCTCTAACACTCAGTAACCTCTTGCGCCCTAGTGGCTTTATTGCCTTTGATCTTCAAAAATTTAAATGTAGTGGCTTTCTTGTTCTTTTATTGTCTTCTTTTCTTAATAAAAATTCTTAAACTCAGTAACCTCTTGTCTAATTGCCTTTGATCTTATTTTTTCAATGTCTTGTTATTTTCTGTCTTGACTATAGTTCTTTTATTTTCTTCTTTCCTTAATAGTGATTTTTTTCTCTCTCTCTCTCTCTCAACACACACACACACACACACACATTCAGTAACTCTCTTGTATCTTTGTGGCTTTATTGCTTTTATGCTAATAGGTTCTTCTCTTGCAACTCTCACTGATGGAACTCTCTTCTGGCTTCTTGTTTTCCTGTCAACTACAATCTTGAAAAATTTAAATGCAATGTCATTTTTTTCCTCTTTGAATCCTGTTCATTTGGGAACACCAGGTGCTGTAAGCTTGGATGTGCAGATGGCATAATAGATAATGGCTCTCAATTGAAAAGCTGAGTTGACTTCCAATTCCACTCATGTTTGTTATATTCACTTATGTACAAATACCCTTGGGAAAGGTAAGAACCCACGTCTTCTCCCCCAGCTATGGGCTAAATAGTAGATCTTGTATCAGTAAATTATTATCTCCAAAAATTCTTATAATACAAAAATATTTTATCACTTTTAAATAACCTACAAAAGGTTGATAAGCCATAAAAAAACAATCAGTAAGGGAGAAAAACATTTATAGGCTTTTTTTATTAGAAAATATGTGTATGATGTACCTCATAGCTGGTTGAAATTAAGAATGCCTTAGAGAAGTCCTGTTGTTTTCACAGCTACATTCTAGGACAAAAGAGACAGTGAGGGTCCATTCCATACACTTATAGTCCAAAAACAGTGTCACTTAAGAGGTGTCTTGGTAGACAAGGTGGGCTTAATCCTCACAAGAGAATAGCACTATAAAATACTTAATGTAAATGCATTGCTAATGATTTTACTATCAGAATGCATTGAAAATAAGGAAGAAAGGGATTGTCAGTGAACAGGAATCAATACAAGCATTAGTAGAATTTACATTGGATGTATAATGTAAATGAATTGCTAATTTATTGATGGGAATGCATCATTTTGCTGTTGAAATTGTTAAATGTTACTAAGTTTTGTACTAATGGTTACTTCTCTCACACTTCTTACTTGCAGAACTCTCTTCCAGCCTCTTACTTTCCTGTCAACTATAATCTCCAAAAATTTAAATGCAACATTGTCATTTTCTGTCTTTTTTTGTCTTCTCTCTTCAGTAATGTCTTCTCAGTTACATTCACTCATTAAACCCCGTGTCTTGGTGGCTTTTTCACCTTCTTTGAGGTGGATGATTTGAAAAAAGAATCAAGGAGTAAGGGACTGTCAGTGATCAGGAATTAATACTCACATTAATTAAGGGGCTAGTACATCTATAATTAGTAAGTATATTGAGCAAGTTAAACAAGAGTTATTTGTTTTTATAACAGTACCAATGGTACAATGTAATGCACATTTTATATCTTTGATTCTTATAAATTACATCAAGGAACACTAGTGATAGAAAAATGAATAAATAATAATAAAGAAACCAAAATTTCATTATCTCTAACAAAAATAGATGTATATTCAGAATTGTCAGGCCACAAATCATGTTTCAACCAACCAACCAATCAGATATCTTTCACAACCATAAGATAAGGTTGCAATCCAATGAAAAGCAAAGTAACAATTTCAAAGCAAATCTGTAAATATGTATATAACAACATGGAAAATCAACCTAAACCAGAATCGATAAACTTTGTCCATTCCTTGATGCTGTGGTCATTGTAACATAACCAGAGCTGAAATTTGACCAGCTGGCTACCTGAGATTTCTACACCATCCTGCAACATTTAAAAACATAGATAACTTCCTTCATCCATATTGTTAAGCAGGTGGTTACTACATTTGGATACCATACACAGTGATAATGAGTCCCTGGAACCCACAGGTGATGATTTGGTGTGTGTCTCTGGGAAATTCAATGGGTCCTAACTAAAGTTTCTTAATATTTTTTTGTGTTGAACTGCAGGACTACAGACTAAGTGTTTTTTTGTTTTTTTTTACTATTGTCCCAAAAATCAATCTTAATCATGCTAAATCGCTTAATTTGACACAATAACTTTTTTTTAAATTAACAGATCACAACAGCTATTAGGGAGATGTGACTAAATATACTTTAATGTTTAAAAAAAATTATTCATTATTATTATTGCTGAGGTAATAAGTGTTATAACATAGCACAAATAGCTATATATGCATTTTTTATGTATTTATAGTTATTTTTTTAACTTTTAATATCTGTTAGCATCCCATGGAAAAGACCTGATATAAAAGGAATATCACATGATGCAATATTTGAAATACGCTCTTTTGTTAGAGATAGAAGATTATCAAAAACAAGAACTGCTGCAAAAGACATTATGTTTTTTCTTCTAAGTTGTGGCTATCTTAATTTTGATGAAAATGATGAAAAAGATTTTAAAACAGACTTAAGAACTACACAAAGATTCTTACGAAAATTTGGATGCAAAAGCGATTCTGACTCTTCTGATTTTATTAATTAATAAATTTAAAATTATACATTAATTACTAACTTTTTAATTAATAACTATTTGTGCTCAGGTGTTTTACATTAATAGCTATCTGCTGATGTGTTAAAATTTTGGAATAATGCAATAATAAAAATTCAAATTTCATCTCTCTGATAGATATCACAATCTGTAAATTAATAAATTCAAAATAAAAATGGTATTTACACTTAATCAACAGTTCAATTAACAAACTATATCTTTTTGAGAATTATAACCAATCAAAGATTTTAAATTGACAGAAGAAAATTATTTTTTCTCAATTGAATCAATAAATTTAAAACAAAAACAGTATTTAAAGCAACTGCCAGCAAGCTTCAATGATTTCAGGTGCATCCAATAAAAGAAAACAAAGAAAGAGTCTGTTAAGACAACATTGATGTCTATTTTACGCCACTCACACATCTCACAGCCCAGTGAAAGAAAGAAAAACTAAGAGAAAGAAAACAAGAACGAATAAAAAGTATTTGAAAGAATACGTGCAATGTATTGCTTTTCAGGGAAAACTTTAGTTGCATCCCATGGGACACACAGACGGGAAAGTTATTGCTTCCTTTAAGATCAGGGACACAGGATGCACATATATACAGTTGCCATCCAAGGCTATAGAATCTGGTCTGTCCAACTATTTACTCATAGCTGGGTGGGGGGAGAAGCTCATTCATACCTTTCCCAAGGGTATTACCACGTAAGTGAATGTAATGGATCTGACTGGAATTCGAATACAGCTCTCTGATTCCTCAATCCGAGACGCTATCCATTACTACACATGCCTCCTATATGCACATACACACACACACACATATATATACAGACATAAATATATGTGCATATACAGAGACACGCACAAACAATTGCTAAAATGAGAGTAGCAATTGAAGAAGAATGTGCTCAAATACCAGAGGAAATGATACTGGACGTTTGTAGGTCTATTTCTTCAAGATATGAAAAGTGTATTGAACAGAACGGCAACCAATTTGAGCACTTGATGTGAACTCATCATTATATGAACATTCTGCCATTGCCCCAAGTACCTTTCATCTTATTAAAGTTAATTTTCTATGTTTTTTGTATATTTTACTCTCAAATTCTATAAATGTGTATTCTTTCTCTTTTATTAATCTTATTTACAAGTCAAAATACATAAATTGAATAAGTTTTAACAATTCATAGAGTGTATACAATTATTTTGGGACACCCTGTATATATGCACACACAAACATATATACATATATATATATATATATATATATATATATATATATATATATATACACACACACCCACACACATATACTCTTATTCTCTGCATATGTGTCCACAAAATCCTCCATAATATCAACTATATGACTTTTCAGCCAACCATACATATATGTTAGCTTAATGTATGATTAGTTTAGTTATCTGAATTCAATGCTAATGAAATGATTTTTGTTTGTTTTCAGGATATTTATCAACTTCATATCAAGTTTTCAGGGTCAATTCCTTTTTTTTAGCATGCGGTAGTTGCTGTCTCCAATGGAGCTTAGAAATTTTTTAGAATATACTAACTTGTCTGTAACCAATGTTGGATTGATTTTCCTGCTGTCAGTATACTTATCTTTGAATCCTCCTGGAGATTTTCAATTACTATTGTTTCCGCTTTTGTGATGTTTCAATTTCTTCAGTGCTTTTTTCGCTTGCCATTTCATCTTCTTTCTTTATATTGTGAGGATTTTTCAGTTTACCTCTCCATTTGGGACTGTTAGATCTCATATGAAACTCATGAACATTGTTTCGAAGCAGAGATCCACCTTTGTTAGCACTCTTTTCCCAGAGATACTTAACTGACACTTGCTGATTTAAATCTTCATGATTTTATATTGAACATTGTCATATCTCTTGCTGCAAACATATAACCTTAGTTGTATCGCTTGCTGTATTCATGAAATCTTTATCATGTTGCCTGCTGCATTTGTGAAACTTTTGTCATGTTATTTGCCATATTCATGAAAACTTTGTCATGTTCTTTGACGTATTTGTGAAATCATTGTCATTTTGCTTGCTGCAAAAGTGGGACCTTTTTTGTACTGCTTTCCATAATTGTGGAACTTTTATCGTGCCGCTTTCCACCCTTCATGGTAGCTTTGTTGTGATGCTTTTCACCTTCTTGGGACCTTTTGTTGTGCCATTTTATGCCTTCATGAGACCTTTGTTATGCCGTTTTCTAGGTTCATGGGACTTTTGTCATTCTACTTTCCGCCTTTGTGGGACTTTTGTCGTGCTGCTTTCTGCCTTCGTGGGATGATTATCATTTCACTTTCCGCCTTTGTGGAACCTTCGTCGTGGTGCTTTCCACTTTCATGAGACCTTTGTCATGCTGCTTTCTGCCTTCATCGGACCTTTATCGTGCCACTTTCCACCATCATGGGGCCTTTGTTGTGCCGCTTTTCACTTTCATGATATCTTTGTTGTGTCACTTTCTGCCTTCATGTGACTTTTGTCATGTTGTTTGCTATATTGATGAAAACTTTATCATGCTGCTTGCAACATTCATGATACCTTTGTTATGTCACTTGCCACATTCATGCAAAGAATGCATAAATTCACTTTCATCATTGGTTTCATTCTAATTCTAATCATCAGTTTTTAAAACAATAAACATTACCAAAAAGTGAATGTAGTTAAAAAAGTCGTGTCATGGGAAAAAACCGTCCTTTCGACACTTCATCTAATTGCAGGCAGCTTTATCCATGTTTACCCTCTCTCTAAAGGTCGGCTTCAAAAAAAGGAGTTTGGCTTTAAAAAAAATTTTTCTTTTTTTTAATCATTACACCCAAAGCAAGGGGATAAAGTCACTCAGACACAAGGGTTTACTGAGAGTGAAACAAAACTGAGACAACATTAGTGACGAAAAGGGACAATAATCATGATTGATGTTGCATTTAAATTTTTGAAGTTGAAACTGCTATGTATAACTGGCATATTTGGGAAGGATATTAGAATAATCCAGAACCTATACGAGAGCAAACCGCCTGCATATGGATAGAAAATGAATTTAGTACATATACAAAAATAGAAAGACAATATGTCTTCTCACCAGACTTCTTCAACCTGTACAGTGAGGTGATTCTCAGAGAATTAGAAGTACTACCAGGTTTCATTATTGGTGAAAACAATCTTAGCAACATAATATATACAGATGACAAAAATATGGCATTTATCATATGACCGATGCAGATTAAATTATGGGATTCTTATTAGTACTTAATCCCCATGCACCAGCAACTTTGTTTTCTTTAAGAAATTTTGATGAAAATGATGTGGATCAAGACAGGTTTACTTTTACGAAAATTTACAGTATAATTTTATAAATCTTGTTTTTTCTCATCTCCATATGCAAAAGCATTTGATAAAGTATGTCACAAAGAACAGTTGGAACTGCTAGGTAACAATGACATATTTGGGAAGGATATTAGAATAATCCAGAACCTATACAAGAGCAAACCGCCTGCGTATGGATAGAAAATGAATTCACTACATATACAAAAATAGAAAGGAATGAAAGACAAGAAAGGATGCATTTTTTCACTGAACTTATTCAACTTAAATAGTAATGCAATTCATTATTGGTGGCAACAGTCTTAACAACATAAAATATGAAAATGACACAGTGTTGATAGACATAGAAAGGATACTACACGGACTCTTAGAAAAGTTAGTGAAGAAAAGTGAAAAGAAATGAGTAAAAATCATTTGCTAGAAGGTAGAATGTCTGGTTGTCAACAATAGTCCAGCATGCAAATTACAAATTGGAGATAGCAAAATCAAGCAAGTGCAACAATTTAAATATGTGGGAAGAGTTTTAATAGAGGACAGAAAATGTGACAGTGAAATTTGAAGGCGTATTCTGATAAAAGTACCTTCCAAAATCAAAGCAAAGTATTAATAAACAGAAAAATTTCATTAGAAACAAAGAAAAGAGCATTGAACTGCTGCATAATATCTAATATTTTGCATTAGAATAAACAAAGAAGCCTTCCAGAAACTAAAGAAATTATTAAGAAACAGGAAAATTTCATTTGAAACAAAGAAAAGAGTACAGAAGTGTTGCATAATAACAGTCCTCCTATATGGCAGTGAATGCTGTACAATCACCTCACAGATGGAGAAGAGACTTGAAGCAACAGAAATTAGGTTCTGCAGAAGGATGCTGAAGGTACCATGGACCGAACATGTGAGCAATAACAAATATAACCAAAAAGGACATTTATACTTAACATCAGGAAGAGATAGTTGAAAGTTCTGGAGCACATAAGGAAAGAGGGCTGGGAAAATATGATACTCACAGGACAGATTGAAGGTAAGAGGGATAGAGGAAAACAACACATAACCTGCCCAGTAAGCTTCATAAATGGGTGACAGAACAAGGGGTTAGGGGAGATAACAAAAAGACAAAATTTATTAAGAGCTACAAATGACAGGAAATTATGGAGAACCATGATCACTAATGTCTTGAAAAGACACAGCACATGATGGATGAAGTTCATAGGAAAACAAGAAATCAGAAAATAGTTCTCATGCAAGAGAAAAAAACTATTTGAACAAAACAATCTAGCAATTTCAGTAGTTAAAGGATGAGACCTAACTGCCAATTTAGTACTGCACTGAAAAGGCAGTGGTGCAAGGAGCTTTTTGTTGGCAAGAGATCCAACTTTGTTTAAAACTTTACAGAATTATTCTTTCAAATTTTATCTTGTATTTTAAATTTTCATTGAGTCTGGTACTAGTGATGTCATGAAGCATTAAATTTTGAAAGATAAATAAACCAAACTTTTCAAGGTATCTTGCTTTCCTGTCAACTTCAATCTTCAAAAATTTGTTAATCATCACCTTCTGTCTTGCTGAATCCTGCTCTTTTAGTGTCCTCTTTCTTCTTAATGTTTTCTCAATTTCATTCAATCACTAACCCCTTGCATCTTAGTGGCTCTATTGCCTTGCTTAGAGTGAAATGATTTGTAATAAAAAAAAAATCAAAGCAAATTAATCCATTTGATAATGTGGAGTAATTTATGGTAATAGTAATATTAACAATTTCCTTATAAGGAAAAATTCTGCATTTATTGACCATTTGATTGAAATTTTTAAAATCATTATCTTAAAACAATTTTTCAGGAAAATAAGTTTTTCAAGTCCAGTAACTGTTATTGCTCTTCCCAGTATTGATGGGAGTTTCCTTCCTAACCTTTTGTTTGAAGTAATATGGAATGTCAAAATCTTGATTATGTCATTATTTTCTCTTTGAGTTACATGTGATATCTGTTTTTATTGCTGTTGTTACATTGTGAAAACAAGTATCATGACCTTGGTGCCTGAGATTTAACCTCTCACTCTCCAATTCGATATACTAACCACTGAGTTCAATCCCCGTCAGTTCCTATTGTAATAAGAGACATAATCAAATTTCTGTATGTTTGTCATGCCAGTGCAAACAACTTGAAACAGAGTCTAAATTAATTACAAGTGCTTTTCTAGTTTCTCTCACAGTATTTGCATTGTCATGAATTGTTTATTTTCTAACTTAGCTCATATTTGGGGCACACCTTTTAATGACAGATAAGGCAGACAGGATATCTTACAAGAAATTTCTTTATCCTGGGTCTTCTCTTTACGGCTGTGAATCAGATGTTGACTCAAGACAATTTCTAGATTTGAATAAAAGCAATGAAAATAAGGGTTTTTCCAAAGTTTTTTTTAATCATTTTACCCCAAGCAAGGAAATAAAGCCACTAAATAAGCAAGGAAATAAAGATGCAAGAGGTTACTGAGCATGAAAGAATATAAGAAAAAGAAAACATTAAGGAGAGAGCACAATAAAAGAACAGGAAGTAAGAAGACAAAAGATAACAATTGACATCACATTTAAATTTTTAAAGATTAAAGGCAATAAAGCCACTAGGGTGCAAGAGGTTACTGAGTGTTAAAGACTATGAGAAAAACTACTATTAAGGAAAGAAGACAATAAAAGAACAAGAATTAAGAAGACAGAAGATAATGATTGACATTGCATTTATATTTTTAAACATCAAAGGCAATAAAGCCACTAGGGTGCAAGAGGTTACTGAGTGTTAGAGAATATGAGAAAAACTACTATTAAGGAAAGAAGACAATAAAAGAAGAAGAATTAAGAAGACAGAAGATAACGATTGACATTGTATTTAAATTTTTGAAGATCGAAGTTGACTGGAGAGAAAGAGGCTTAAAGAGAGTTCCACAAGCAAGAAGTGTGAGAGAAGTAACTGTTAGCATAGAAATTAGTTAAATCTAACTATTTCAACTGTAAAATGATGAAACCTAGTTCCCAGTCTAGTACTCCACTTAAATTCATAAAGTCTAGGTATGAAAGAGGAAAGCTGATCAGAACAATCGTAGCGTTGCAGTTCACTAGACTCCAGGTTCGTTCTCAGAGTGCAGCTTGTTCCAGTCAAATGATTGTGGCTTAAAAAAACCTTTTGGCTAGATTGTCACCCATGAATTAAAACAATGTGACTTTCGTAACAGTAAGCAACTTTTATTTTCTGGTTGTAACCTACTGCTATAGACAAGTGGGTCAGAGATGAGGCAGAGGTGAACAGTCTTTTGTGTCACTTTGTGGGTTCTGATTTTGGCTGGACTTGGCTGTCTTATAGAGAACATTGTTCTTTGTCTAAAAAAGTAATTTATCTTCATTCAGTGACCTTTTTTGTCTGCGCCGCTTGCCATAGTACTTATGAAGTCCACTTCACTTAGCTGATAATCATCAGGAAAATAAATTTCTGAAACCATTTTTGTGATAGGTCATATATTTTCCATTTAACAAAATATCAGCTGACACTGATATCACTACACAATTACCATGAAAATATTTATAGAAAAGGCACAGGGAAGCTATGTTACGTTAATTTCAGTGATCATACAGATATGGCAGTAAGCCCAGTTAGGAAGGAAATTCCCATCAATACTAGAAAGAGCAATAACAGCTTGTAGACTTGAGAAGTTCAATTTCTTGAAAAAGTGTTTTAAAAGAAATACTGTATAGTTCTGCATATGATGACTTTTAAATCCCAAAATCTCCCTTAAAAATTGGGGGTTGTCTTATACAAGAATTCTAAAAAAGAAACCTTAAATTCTAAGTGAGGTTTGTCATTAGGCTAACTTCAGCCTCACTGCAATAACCAATAACGTACATAAAAAGATTCACATTATCAAATAAACTGGTAATAAAACCATTCCTATGTTATATATTACTGGCATAACTTCATAATAAATTGCCTATTCGAAGAATAATTTCATATCAATAAAATAAACTTGTATCCATGCAAGCTCAGCTGAGAAAATGTAAACAGTTATGATTGCATTCACAACAATGAAAAGTACTATTACTGTACTGTTATTAGTGGTATTTTGTGATTGTCAATAAAGTATAAGTAAATGGCCATAAGTACACCAGGCTGTTTGTAACTGTTTAGATATAGGGGAGGAAGAAGAATCACTATTTGCAAGAGATCACTTGATGAAACGTAAACAAAACAGGGGACATGTGTAAGAAAAACATGACAGAATCGGTTTTGTTATTTCATTTATTTTGAATTTCTAAGGATACAGTAAGTAACAACTTTTCCAATAACATTATCTTTATATAATCAATAAGCAGTCATTTTAGACTACAGGAATAGGATAAATTCATGAAAATTTGCTATATTTTTTACCTCGTCTTATCTAAAGGTTGACTTATACACAAAAAATATAGAGTATTTTATAAATTTCAACGTATAGTAATACTAACTGTTCAGTCAATGAATGCCAAATGTTTCCCGTATGGAAATGGCTAATTTCAACATTACCATTTTTCACTGAGAAATGAAATAACTTAGGACTGAAGAAATCACCCACATTAATGACATTTTAGTGCTTTTAACTATCATACCTGCACTGGAAAATAAACTACCCTTTTGGGTGTGTCAAATCTTGAAAGCCAAATTAACATTAACCAGGTGAGTTAAAATTAAGATAAAGTTGATTTGCAAGTTGAACTTTAAAGAGATTTCTTGTCGGGAAATCTATGACTGGGACCAATTTCATTATTACTTTAGACATTTACAGCCGAAAAAGGTTTTATGGTTTATACACAAGAAAAGATTTAATAAACACTGTGATGCAGATTTCTAATATCCAAATGCTATCTATAATTTTGGAAACAGACATCATTTCAGAAGCTGTTTAGATAATTGTACAATTTTTTTTTGTTGCTGCTACATTTTAGTCAGTCTATTCTCCAGCCATCTTCAGGTGCCCAACTATATATACAACACCTTCTATAATTTTGAGAAGAATCCTTATCATTTCAAGAGTTATTCAGACTCTTGAACTCATTCTTTGTGTTGCTTTTGTTCTGATCACTATATATCAATCAATCCATTCTCCAGCCATCTTCAGATGTACAACTATATAGACAACACCTATAATTTTGAGATGAATCATTATCATTTCAAGAGTTATTCAGACTATTGAACTGATTCCTTGTGCTGCTTTTCTTACCAATATATTTATGCTGCTCTTCTTCAGGAATACGATCTTCTTTTTCCTCACCAGTAGAAGGCTGTAGAATGGCTTGGCGGAATTGTTAAAGTAAAAAAAAAAAGCATCATGAATTAAATTGCTTAAGATAGTATTGGAATTCATCTACATTTACACACACACACACACTCATATATATCACTGATATTGAGCACTTTCCAATAAGTAATGCACATATAAAATAATAATAAAATATATATATATATATATATATATATATATGATAAAAATATAGTTTTAAGATATGCTACATTTATGGGTTAAAGTACTCAATATGAGGGACAGAGTGTATATAATTATAAAAGTAGACATTGTTGAGGTCAACACTCAGAGGCAACAGTCTGTTTCATGCTTAAATGCTATCTTCAGGCCATGTGTGTTGTGTTTTGCCTCAACTATATATGCTAGTAAATGGTGCATTATGGCTAGAGGGGTATTGTATCATTCAAACGGTTATTGGCTGGGTGATAATGGTTATGTTTCAAATTATTCTAGGGGCTATTTAGTAGAAATAATTGCAGGTTCAAATGCAGTTTTGTGGCTATTTTATTGTGTTGTCAGTTAACGTTTTTTTACTGATTACTTTATTATTTGTTGTTGATAATAATTATTGTGTTTATGTGTATATTCATAGTTTGTTAATTTGTTTATCATTTACTTAATTTTTTTAATTATTTATTTTTTGTTCATTTTTAGCTTTTGATTTTTAAGTAACTTAGTAAAACTTGTTTTTGTGTCTTCATTTTGAAATGAGTTTTGTTATTTAGTAAATTGTCTTATGAAAGATAACCATTACTGCTCACCCAATAACTGTTAGAATAATATAATAGACCTATCCATAATGCACCAATGACCAGCATATATAAAAAGTCAAACCAAAACATAATACACATGGCCTGAAGATTGTGTTTAAGCATGAAACATAGTGTCACTGCTGATGTAACAAGGTAACTTGTTTTTTAGGGAAATGTATTTTATAGTTCTGGTTTCTGCTGGTAGCGAGTTAGAACAAAAAAATTTATAAGTTTGAATCTTTGGGTGAAATCAAATTTTCCCAGGAAATTTGATTATGAAAAACATCTGTTGTCCAAAGGACTGCAGACTTTGACAGGTAACAATATTGTTTAGTCTATATTCACCTAGAGGCTTTTCAGATGAATATGTAAGGTTATTATTTTGAATGCAGATGGCCTTGAAGTTTGGCGATATTTAAAGTCTGGATAAGTTAAAAAAAAAAATGGAGGAAATGACCTTTTTTGAACCCTCTTGTGATCGAGGGATTGTGAGAAAACCCATGTGTGGATGGGTCCTGATATATACAGCATTTTGGTGAGAGAGAGCCAAGAGAATTGAGAGGGGAGATACATCAAAGATTGACTGAAATAAACTCAATGTTTGATTCGATGTTTGATTCTCTCATAAAATTTTGAGAATACACATTTTGGTTCAAAGTTGCTACCCGCTCCAGAGGTGTTAAGATATATCAAACTTTTATAAATATTCTATCTTTATTTAATACTAGCAGTAGAGCCCGGTGTTGCCCAGGGATGTAACAGTAAGAGATAGATCAAGTATCAACCATCATAAAGACTGAAAAATAAAATTGACAAAGATTATTGTTTAAGGTTGACGGACACGCATATCTTGAATAGTTTTTTTTTTTTGTTTTTTTTTTTTTTACTTTTACGAATTGGTCAAACCCAAACTCAAACAAAAACATTGTTTTCAATCGTTATGAGTCTACCGATTGAATAGAATTTTATTATAAACAATAGTCTTAAAAATGGAATTTTTAAAGCATTCTGAATGTAAAAATAAAGAAAAAAGTGTGCAAGACAATAAGAAACACTACCTGCCAAAAAAAAAGTGAAGTTTTGTTGAAATCGGTTGAAAAATGTAGGAAATCCGATCCCATATATAAATGAACACACACACAAACAAACAACCTGGGTTTTATAATAAGTATAACTCGATATGAGTTGTCCCCCTTTTATTCCCCCGATGTTTCTTAATCGTGTTTTCAAATTAATTCCGTGTAAGAACAATTGTGTTTTTTCAATTTTTGGTGCTGCCAGAACCACCGCAAGGTAATTTTACGTAGTTCTGTGAAGTTTTGTTGAAATCGGTTGAAAAATGTAAGAAATCCGATCCAATATATAAACGTACAGACACACACACACACACACACAACCTGAGTTTTATAATAACTATGATTCTTAAAACTATCATTTTCAACCAAGATCAGGCCTTATCCTTCTTCTGACAAGAGCATGACTTTCTTTTCTTCAGCCCTGTTGTCAAAGAAAATACCACAGCTTATTAAATCAAGAGGAAGGGCAACCCCCACTTCTATTGTCAGTAAGAAACACAACACTTACCAGCAACTCTAGATGATTGACAACCGAGCTGGCACCAACTCCTTGCCCAGTTTAATACTGTATGTAACCAATCTGACCCCACAGCCATCCCAAGGTGAAGTTATCTATGAGAGACAGGGTCCAAATTGTATGGCTGCATGTCCTAGGGAAAAAGAGGGTTACATTATACTGGATGTTGACTTCAATGTCCATAACAACACTCTCAAAGAGACTCACCTGCCATCTATCAGACCAGAGTGCCATCAGACAATGCATTAATAACCAGTATAAGGATCATAGTAACATTAGACAGCTACTTACAAACAATACCAAAATATGGACAAAATTAAACAGTAAAAACAAACTTATGATTCTCGAAACAATATTCACACAGCAAAAACAGCCATCTATAATTAAAAACAATTATAATGGAAGAGCCTGTTGTAGGCCGATGTATGCATTGAGAGATAAACACGTCTGTCTCCTGAAATGCCCACAACAAACATGGCAGACTCAGGATGTGAGTCCACATAAATAAATGTAAAAAAAAAACAACCAATACATATGTACAACAAATGATAATGTATTAACAACAAAAAGAATTACAAGTGACAAAGACAAAGGTGTGTGTGTGTCAAATGAATATAAAAGCCTAATAGTCCAAAGTATGTGTAGTGAATGAATGTGTGTATGTATGAGTGTGTGTATGTATGTATGTTCATGTGTATAAGTAATCTGTTTGCTGTGGGCCGGTGTATGGGTTTGGAGATCGACACGTGTCTCCTGAAATGCCCACAACAAACATGGCAGATTCGGTATGTCAATCCACATGTAGAGAAATCTAAAGAAACGACAAGAACCAATTTATATGTACAACAAATGATAATGTATTAACAACAAAGGTATACAAGCAACAAAGACAAAGATGTGTGTCAAATGAATGTGAAAACCTAATGATCCAAAGTATGTGTAATGAATGAATGTGTGCATGTATGAGTAAGTGTATGTATGTCTGTATGTATGTTTATGTGTTTTCCAAAAGGAAGCGTATTTTCCAAAAGATATTTACATGTTGACAAATAAGCAGATAAGGTGAGAAGAGAGAAGTGTGTGTATATATTGTTCATGTGTTTCTCAAATAGAACGTGATCTCCATGAGAAATTTACATGTTGATGAGTAAGCTTTAAGAGAGCAAGAAAAAATCATTGCTGAGTATTTATAGTCCAGAGAATGTCTTCTAGTAGCCGTTTCGAAAATTACGAGGAGGTAACCCGATAAGTCCATATCCTTAAATGTATATAAAAAAAAACACATATGTCACACCTTGCCTACATTAGGACCCTCATTGCTTACATCACTACGTTTATAAGTTGTGTTGACTATTTTTGATTAGTGGCATTTCAAAAAATAGAGGTTGATATTTTGAATGCAATTTTATTTTATTTTTTGGAGGGATAATGATGGTTTTAGTGATACAAGTCTTACTAATTGACTCATAGCTGGTGGAGAAGAATTAGATTCATACCATTTCCAAGTGTATTTGTATGTACATGAATATAATGAATCTGACTGGAATTGAAACTCAGCTCTCCAATTAATAATTCCAAGTCATTATCCATTACACCACTCAAACATCCAAGCTTACAGCATCTGGTATTCCCAAGCAGTCACCCATCTAGCTACTGACCAGGCTTGGCATTGATTAACTTCAATGATCATAAAGGAAATGGTGTTTCAACTTGAACTACACTCACTGGTTCTACGAAACTCACCATTTGTCTCTACCTACCCTGATGATGACTTAAGACAGTTGAAAGCTCGGACCATATTTCTTCCAAAATTAACTTTGAACAATTTCTGGTGGAATTTCCTCATTATATGAGAAGTATTACTTGGAATTAATTTAGAAAAGTCAATCAATAAAATTAATCAGTACAAAAATCTGTTGTCTTTAATAACATTTGCCGGAAAACTTGGACCTTCCTGCCCAATAAGTACTGAAGTGTCTCTTATTAACTACCTTCACTCCTCAGCAATGTTTATTGTTTTAAAAAGTGATTAGAATTTTAATAAAACCTAAAAATATGAAAGTGAATTTGTACATTTTCTTTGAGAAATTGACATCAAAAATAATAAACACTATTTATTTATTAGATTATTTATTGGAATGGTTGGCAAAATATTGGCTAATTTGGCACGCTCAAATCATCGTGCTGATAACAAATATGGCACCAGTTTGTTTACATTGCGCAGATCAGTACAAAAATTTCAGTGATTGCGCAGGTCAGTGTTGCCAACATTGTGTGAAAATTTTGTGTGAATTGATTGAACAGTTTTTGAAATATTGGAAAAAAAGTTATCTTGATAATAATTTGGCATGCAGTGTATATATATAACCCCCGAAATAATAATAATAATGATAATAAAAGAGAATATGCTGTAAAACAGAAAAAAGGCATTTTCAAAACATTCTGTAAAAACGTTGAAATGTAAATGTTACAGAAAGTTAATTTAGAACACGAAATACAATCTTTTTGTAAGTGTACGAAGGATATCAGATTAATAATAGAAAATTACTGGGACAATGATAATTGGAACTTTTAGAAAAAGAAATGTATTTTTGGCACTTTAAGAATCCAGTTAAAATATAGGATGTTTTGATTTCGAATTTATTTTTTGTAACTGGACTCTCTGTAGTTTACAAAGAGCAGCAGATTACTAACAAGGTGATAACAGTCATGAACATTTTAGTTTTTAAATTTTAAACTCCTATCAATTTGTCAGGAGAGATAATAAATTAAATTTTTCTTCATATCTAGAATATAACAATTGTCAACATCACAAGAAAGTACTTCCTGAAATATCATGACTTTTATTTTTAATCATCTCACCCCAAAGACAAAGGATTTCTGGGAGTGCAAGGGGAGAAACAAACAAGGAATAATATTTTCAACAGCATGTATTTGTCATCATTCAAAATATACACATAGTTGTTTGAAATTTGGCAAAAATTGTTCATGTTTGGTTCTTCAGTTACAATTGGTAAATAAAGCGATTAGGTGTAAGTGTGTGATTGGTCGGGCCATGAGTTCTTGAATTGGTTGGCTGAAGTCACAGTTGAGGTCAAAGGATAGGTTTGAAGCAGATTAGTTGTTAGTGGGTTTAGCATACGCTCTTCTTCGTGGTTGTAATTGACATCTGTGAGGTGTTTGTTGGCGGTTGTATGATGTCCAGATGTTGAAGCCAAACAGACTGGTAAGGTAGGCTGGTGGATTGGTTGATCAAGGTTACGGTTGTGGGTTGGTGGTGATGAGGGATTAGGTGTGGATAGTGAATGTTGATTGATCAGAAGGTCTCCGTTAGATTCTGATCAAATCAGAGATCAACAAACAGGGTCATAGGGAGGCCTGGACCTGGAATGAGTCAAGCAGAATGTCTGTTAGATTCTAGCTGAATGTGGTATCAATGAAACAGGGTCATGATGATGACAACAAGGGAGGCCTGGAGTTGGATAATGATAAAGTCAAGTTACTAGAAATGATGTTCAGGAGCCTGGGTTTGATGTCGGCTGCATTTTACATGTGAAGGGTTGAGTGAGATTAGTGAAGCTTGGGCAAGGTCTCTTGTGACAAGAGAACCGACTGTGACAGTGATGGCAACTGTGCTTTTTTCGGCCCACAACTGTGTCAGTCATTATGAGGGGCATTCTTTTAAGTAAATCTTGTGTTGACCAGGGTCATCTTTGGCTATTATATTTTATTGCTGAGATTTGTCTTGTGGACTGGATGTGATGCTCAGAGCCCCTATGCAGAAAACAACTTTTTTTTTTTATTTTCTGCTTAGTTTTATCAGTGTTCACATCCAGTTGAGATCTAATTAAAAGAGATCCAATTGCAGTGGAGTATAATAACTTCAGAAGGAACCAGAAGCCTGATCCTAAAGAGAAATGAGATAATCCTTTCTTCCTGTTCAAAAGGCAGAAAAGAATAGTTAATTAGTTGATTTAATCATGCCAATGAAAGAATTTAGAGAGCATTCGGTCAGAGCAACAACGAAAAGCAAAACTGAATCTGTTATATTCATTTTTATTTCATTCTTATAAAAGTTTATTTAATTAATTAGTATTTTTATTGAGGCAAATCTACAAAGTAAATTTCATCATAAGTGTATGGATATATATATACATATATATATATATAATGATAATAATAATTAAAAAAATATATATTGTGTATTTAGGCAGCAATCCTTCATTTATACATGTTTCATTAAAGATGACAGAAAAGGTACTGTAGTTAAGCTTTTTATTTAATTTTTCTCGTCTTCGAACAAGTGTTTTCTAAAAACTCTGTGTCAAGAGTTTGTAGAAAATGTCTAAAAGATCTGTATTTCTGAATGCTTTCGGCTATATTTTTAACCATTATCAAGAATGATTTATTTTTGCTTTTTAATTGGGTGTATGGGTTATGTGTATGTTTTTAGGGTTTTTAAGGTTAATATTATTGAGTGTTGGCTTTTCCTTTTTATTATTAAGACTTCAAATAAGGATTAATTATATATATATATATATATATATATATATATATATATATGTATATATAATGATATTAATAATTAGAAATATGTTTAATGTTTATAATAGAAATATATATATAATGATTATAATAATTAGAAATATATATATATGATTATATAACAATTAGAAAAATATATATATATATATATATATATATATATAATTAGTATAACAATAAGAAATATATATATAGAATGATTATAACAGTTAGAAATATGTATATATATATGATTATAATAATCAGAAATATATATATAATTATTAGGATAATTAGAAATATATATATATATATATATATATAAATTATAATAATTAATATATATTTAATCAAATGAATAAATGAAACTCCAAGTTGTGTAATCAATGTGGGGTATTATCTATATTGCAGTGGATTATAATAACTTCAGAAGGAACCAGAAGCCTGATCCTAAAGAGAAATGAGATAATCCTTTCTTCCTGTTCAAAAGGCAGAAAAGAATAGTTAATTAGTTGATTTAATCATGCCAATGAAAGAACTTAGAGAGCATTCGGTCAGAGCAACAACGAAAAGTAAAACTGAATCTGTTATATTCATTTTTATTTCATTCTTATAAAAGTTTATTTCATTAATTAGTATTTTTATTGAGGCAAATCTACAAAGTGAATTTTATCACAAATATATATATATATATATATATATATATATATATATATATATATATATATATAATTACAAATATATATATATGGTGTTTTTAATAATTACATATATATATATAATGTTTATAATAACTATAAATATATATATATATATATATATATAGTTATAATAATTACAAATATATATATATGGTGTTTTTAATAATTACATATATATATATATAATTTTAATAACTATAAAATATATATATATATATATATATATATATATATATATATAATGATTACATTAATTAGGAATATATATAACAGTTATAATAATTAGAAATATACAGTCAATGTCAAAATTATTTGTACACCCATCAATTTTGAATATTTTTATCCATTTCTCATAATCTTAACATCTGTATGATGCCAGGTTTTCTATATGTTAATAAGCTACAAAAAGGAATATAAAACTAAATTTTCAGAACAATACATTAAATACAACAAATTTGACAGGTGAATTATGCAAAATAGATAAAGACAAAATTATTTGTACAGTAGAAAATATTCTTTTAAATTGATTGATTATTGTATGTATAAGTATTTTACATAATTATTTTTTATCAGCAAAGCCTTCTAGATCATTTATTCAGTAGAATATTTGTGATAATTCCAGTAGAGTGTGTGTGTGTGTGTGAAAAGTGTGTGTATATAAATAAATAATATATATATATATATATATATATATATATATATATATATATATATATATATATATATATATAATTATTTATATATTATATATGATACTTATTAAAGCAATTAATATCAGAGATAGAGTTAACATATTTGGTTGGATTGATGTGAGTTTGTGATCCTGGGTTTCAAGATTTGACGATCGCAAAAAGCGTGAAACCCAGGATCAAAAACTCACATCAATCAACCAAATATATATATATATAAGTTTTTCCCAGACTGAAAAAAATAAATATATACAGGGCATGGCAGAAATACCTCCCACATTTACAATTGTCACGTCAGTTGGGTTAGTTAACTTAGGCAATTGGCGATGGTGTTTTCATCTAGCCAATGTTTTACCATTTTTTTTTCTGATACCATCAGTTACCCTAATGATTTTGAGTCATGGTCACCATGCATTTGCATTTGAAATGTTATTTAAGACTGGTGAATCTGTAATTGTAATACAGAGAACTTTTGTGCTCATTTCATGTCGGAATGATGCTGTTCTGGATAGAAAATCGATACTGGTTTGGGTTGAAAATTTCCTGGCCACAGGTTCAGCACTTAAAAAAAGCCAGCTGGAATATCTCAAAGTGCTTGAACTCTTCGGGCTATGGAAAACTTTAGAAATCATCTACAACAGTGTCTGCTGAATAGAGTCCTGTATTTAATGCATAAATGAATTTCCTCGCAAATGGACTCACGTCATGTGCCATTTTCCAAGGAAAAAGTGTAAAAGCCAGGCAGAAAAAGAATACAAGAATTAAATTTACGCTAGGAGACAGAGTATGGGTAAAGACTTCACAGACCCGATGTACAAGGCCACTGTTTGGGAGATATTATTTTTAAAACTAAATAAATAAAAACTGTAGCCATTTGTTTAAACAACAGTGAAATAATTTTTTTAATAGCAGTTACCTTGTCAACCATTAAAATGTGGGAATTATTTCTGCCACATCATGTATAAACTTGTAGTGGGTCCTGATAAAAATAAAATATAGAAACAAAAATAAAAAGAATGTTGCACCAAATTCTCAAACCTATTCAAAAGGATATAAACCTGACACTCCAGAGCTACTGGCAGAGGGGGATGAGAACGGGCAGCAGGAGAGGACAGAACAAAAGAATACTACCAGGAAGGAACCAGCCATGAGTGACGCATGAAGAATCTGTTAATAGGTCATCTGCTACTTACATTTCCACCCTGTTAAGAAAAAATACAGCTGATTGACATTGACCTAATTTCTGAGATTAGTACTATCCCTACCATGGTCTTACTTCAAAACACCAAAATGGATATTACTCCAGACTGCTACAAATATCCACCTTGTTAAGGAACATTTTGCTATGCGGAATACCAAAGGACTAACACATCACTCTAAAAAAAATATATATAAGAATTTATTATTTATTTTAGTTTGTTTTATTCCCAAAGTTTCTGATAAAAAAATTATTTACATTGTTGTCCTCATCTTTGTTGTCATATTCATAATGTTTCAGCCATTGTACACTCCAGTCTTCTTCAGGTTATTGGAATTTTGATTTGTTTCATCCATTAAGGTAAATTATTCTAGTTCCATGCCTCTTCTGGATACCTCAGTTTCAGTTACTTCTCTTTTTAGTAACTCAACTCTCCAAATTTTTGTTCATCTCTGCTGTGGTCAGGTATTGAACTCACAACTCTTTGGGTCAAGTTACTGGATTACTTCAACCAACGCTTTTATCCACTGAACCATTATCCTACCACCTATCCATACTGGTAACCTTCTGATGTAAATACAAACTCTTATTTTTTTTTTTTATAGAGACACTAAAAAATGAATAAAAACTGTCTTTTGCTATTTGTAAAGTTTCCTAAAAATAAACATTAAAAAAAATCTCTTTGAATGTTCAACAGTGGAGGTAAAAAACGAATTTACCGAGTTTTACTTGTGTTAAACTAGAAATCAATACTTTTCTAAGATCGTTTTTTTTTTATTCATAAACTGAATTTGAACAAGAGAATCTCCACCCACCTTTTTTCAGCAAAGTGACAAGAATAATCTGAAATATTTCTGAATAAGATGATCCTTAATTTTAATAACAGATGGTTAATTTTTTTTTTTCTTTTGAGTCGGGTAAAACAGAGGGGGATGGTTCTTGCATGATGAAACATTAATGAACCGGGAACAATTCATTGATGCTCTAAATTACAAGACAAAAAAAAAATCGTCAGCTGAATTTCTTTGCTTCAGTTTTCATAATCAATGTGAATTTCATGTTGACTTTACATTAGATTTTATTCTGTAACTTAATTTCTGCTCAGATTGGTTCCGACAAAATCAAGAAATCTTAAAAAAAAAAAAAAATGAAAAACAGAAAAAAAAAACTTTATAATGAACAGAGAGATTTTTTTTTTTTTTTTGGTTGGGAGGTTGTGCTATTGAAATAGAGATTAAGAAGCAAATATAAATTCTTGTAGAATGTTTATTTATCATTGTCTTTATTAAACAGGATTAGCTTAATTTAAAAACTCTCATTAGAGTTTCTTTAATCTGCAGACAATTCTTCAAGTCTCTTCATTCCTAACTTCTACAGATATTAAGAAGAGTACTATTAATATGTATGGATGTAATGGATTTTGGTGTCGAAAGAGGATCTGGCAACCTGAGTTCAAATTCTGGGCTAGTCTGTTTGTTACAAAATGGATGGCTAGGTTATTAGTATTCTGAGCATGTGACCCAGGTTCAAATCTCACCATCGTCACTTTCCCAAGAAATGACTTCTTGATAATATCAGTTCAGTGGGTGGGACTGTTAAGAACAGTTTGAAAACCAGAACATAAACTAAACCAAACCTTGTCAGGGAATTTGGTTTTCAGCATTAGTGTTCTGATAGCATCAGTTTCATTTGGTTTTGTTATATTCACTTACATGCAAATACCCTTAGAAAAGTATGAATCTACCTCTTCTTTCCCCAGCTATGGGTTAATTAGTAAGATTTGTATTTACTAACAACATTATCTCCCCAAAAATAAAACAAGTTTGTGTTCAAAATATTTAGATTTCAGCATTAAATAACCCATAGAGGTATTGATATGCCACAAAACAAAAACAACCGAACGAGCAATCTTCATTTTACTGTACAGAACTTGACTATTTTTTTTTTAAATAAATGATTATTTACAGCCAAGTTTCTCTAAATGTTCAAATTGATTCTAAATAGCTTATGGAACTTCAAAGGTTGTGTGTTTATTGTAGGTGGTGTTCATGTTCATATGTAAATAATAAATGAAAAAGCATACAAAAACTGTAGTGAAACAAATTTGTTAATGTCTCTTGTGTATGTCCATTTTCTTTTTGGTCCAGGTGTTAGGGTAAGTAAGTATAAACATTGTATTAATGCTCATGCTCAAGTGAGCAAAGTTGAAAAACCAAGTGATGGTTTGTACTTACTTCATCATTGGAAGGTTTTGAACATGATTATGGGATGTCTAGTTTCTTTTTCTTAGTCCAGAAGTTAGGGTAGATAAGTGTAAGCATCATTACAGTGGTTGTGCTCACATCAGCCTTGCACAGAGTTGGAACAACTAACGATAAAGCTTGGCTTACTTCATAGGTGTAGGTTTTTGGAAGAAATATGTGAGAGTCATGCATTGGAAAGTAAAAAGAGAGTTCAGTTATCAGTAGACCAGGGAAACTAATTGTTATGGGACCTTACCCATAATAACATAATGGACTATTCCATACGTAATAAATACTGCGCCTCAAGAGGAAGCAAGGAGTTCCATCTGAAGTCTGAGCTCCGTCTGAAGTCTGGAGTGAGGTCCGTCAGAAGTCTGTCAGTCAGTCAGAGCGAGCGAGTCAGTCAGTCGAGTCAGAGGCAGTCCAAAACAGAGTCGCGTTCAGACAATTACTACTAAACCTGATTGTTCATACTAACACTTTCTACCTCTCTGTATATATTCCTGTTTGTAATATATCTGTTATTCCATATCCATGTTCGAGTTCTTCTTTATTGGTTCTACCTTGGACTATCACCGTGGTACAAGGAACTGGACCATAACACTAATGTTCCTCATCGGGGACATGATTGCCACATTGTGCTACATTTTGGAGTGATGGGGAGAAAGAGACTGAAGCAGAAAATGTTTGTCTTTTTAAACATTTACTCATCCCCGCCTAATGGCATTTGGTGAAACCAAGTGCAGTAATCTTATTTACAGGTTACTTTACTCTTAGCATCATGGGAAAATGTATTTCTTTTTTTATTATTCATTATTATTATTTTATTTATCGATTTCATTTTCCCCACAGCCTTCTGATAAGCACCATCAATGTTACTGAATTTCTGATTGCTGAATCATCTGGTTTTTACATTATGATAATACATGACACGAGAATGCAACTGAACTGAACTAAATTATGAATGGAAAAAATAAAAAAGTGGGCCCAACATGCAAATTACAAATCAAACAGTTACAACAATTCAAATATCTGGAAAGTGTTTTGACAGAGGATGGAAAATGTTACACTGAAATCCGAAAGGCATGTAATATCTTTGTACATTAGAATAGAAAAAGTGCCTTCCAGAAACTAAGCAAAGTATTAAGAAACAGTAAAATGTTGTTAGAAACAAAGAAAATAGTGCTGAACTGGTGCATAATATCTTTGTTTTTTGCATTAGAATAGAGGAAGATGGTTCTAGAAACTAAGCAAAGTATTAAGAAACAGGAAAATGTTGTTAGAAACAAAAAAAAATAGTGCTGAACTGATGTGTAATATCTTAGTTTTTTTCATTAGAATAGAGAAACTAAGTATTAAGAAACAGGAAAATATCTTTAGAAATAAAGAAAACAGTACTGAACTGGTATGTAATACCAGTCCTCCTATATGGCAATGAATGTTGGAAAACTCCTCACAGATATTAGTTAAAATAATTCATGAGTTTAAATAAAAATATCAATATTTTAGATAATAATTATCAAGTGGATAATTATCCTTTTTCCATTTGGCAGAAATAGTTACATGTGATCAATTTTCTTCCTTTCATGTTAAGCCAATTTTTTTTAATATGAATGTTTGTTTATTTGCTTCTCATTTTCCTATCTAGCTGGAGTGGTTTGACATAGAAAAGAAATCCTTTTCATTTTCTTCAGAGCAGTAGATTTGCAAGTTATGAAGGACCTTAGTCACCTGATTGGCTTTGAGCAATGTTGACTTCCACACTCTTTTGAAAAAAGGTCATTTTGTTCCTACCCAGGTCAGCTACAGGAGCCAACAGATGTGTGGCTTTATTTACCACGGAAGCCATTAAAAGAAGATCACCTTCCAGTTGATTAATTATTAGTTGTTCATAATGTTCACATTTATTCCTGACCACTGACAATACCTTTCTTTCTGATTTTCAATGCATTCCTATAGTAAAATCATTAGCAATGCATTTACATTATACATATAATAGCCTTATTCTATCAGTAATGCTTGCATTCATTCCTGACCACTGACAATCCCTTTCTTCCTGATTTTCAATGTATTCCTATAGTAAAATCATTAGCAATGCATTTACATTATACATATAATAGCCCCATTCTCTCAGTGATACTTACATTAATTCCTGACCACTGACAATCCATTTCTTCTGGATTTCTGATGTATAACTGAATATAAAAAAAATACAAACTTTTGTGGCTAATGATTTAGTTTTTCTCTATTGAAAGAAATATTTAATTTGTTGTTCCAGAGAATAATTAAAGGGAAATGTCTTGCAAAAAGCAGAAACTGAGCATCTTCTAGACGTGTTGTGTGCAATAAATGGAATCCATCTTGAAGTGTTTTGATGTATTTAAATAAAACTTTATTTGTTTATTAATGATTTCCAATAAACCCTGTAGAGTTATCTTTAAGTTTTCAATTTTTACAAATTTTTAAAGTTGTACCCATACATTATGGACACCCTGTAAATTCCCTTACTAATGCAAGAGTCAATCTGAAAAAAGACTGAAGCAAGAAAAATGAGAAGAAAGTAAGACATTTCCTTCTATCACCATAACAGGCTTGTTGAAACAGATATTAGTGTAAGGTTTAATTTCTTCTTCTTCTGTCATGTCCCTTCAGGATTTTGGTGATCATGGCTCTCCACAGTTTCCCTCTCCTTTGTAGCTCTTAATCAATTCTGTCTTTTTTCTATCACTCCTAATCCCTGCTCTAAAAACCATTTACACAAGCTCACAAGGTAGGTTATGCACTGTTTTCCTCTGTCCATCTTGTCTTCAATATATACTGTATGTGTCAAATTTTCTAAGCTTCTTTCCTCATTATGCACCCTAGAAATTTCAACTGTCTCTTTCTGATATTCAGTATTAGTTTCCTTTCTGTTTCCAGATGTTCAGTCTATGGTATTCTCAGTATCCTTCTGTAGAATTACATTTCTGTTACTTCAAGTCTCTTCTTCATCTTTGAGGACATTGTCCAGCATTCACTGTCATATATGAGGACAAATATCACATAACAGTTCAGTACACATTTCTAATGAAAATTTTCTGTTTCTTTTGGAATACATCTTTGGCTATCCTAATACGCCTTTGGATTTCGGTGCCACACTTTCCATCCTCTGTTAAAAACTTCCCGGTTACTTAAATTTTTGTACTTGCTTGGATGTGTGGGTGGTGTAATGGCTATTGACTTGAAATAAAAAATCGAAGAGCCAAGTTCAAATTCTAGTCAGGTTCATTACATTCCCTTGAGAAAGGTATGAATCCATCTCTTCTCCTCCCAGCTATAACAGGACAGACTGGGTTCTATAGCCTTGGTTGGCAACCATTCTACCACAAAAAGAAATGGCAATGTATTGCAGGAAAATATTCTGCCTAATCAGTCATGAATTGAAAGAGTCCTGACCACCCAAGCATGTATCCAGTAACATGCAGAGGTCTGGTAGTATCTGGGGTGAGGATTGTGACTGGTGCTCTCTACCCGCACCCCAAACAAAATTGCAACAGTATACTTAGTTTATTTTCTTTTGGACAGATCCACTGTACACAAAGGTTTCTCACACTCAGAATGTTTCAATAAGATACATTAAGAGGATATATGTAAATTAAACTAACCCTAACCATTGTATAATTTAAATTATTTAAGCCAAAGTGATCAGGTAATAAGATGTCTTTTGTGATGTAATGGATATCAGCTTGGAATATGAACTCAGAGAACCGAGTTTGAATTCCAATCGAGTTCGTATGTTCACTTATGCACAAATACCCTTGGGAAAGGTATGAATCTGTGGAATCTTCCACGTCAGCCAGTCACCCCTGCTAGGAAATGCATTATTCCTGTGTGACTTTTACCAGCACCATCTTACAAAATATATAACAAGCATTCATTGGTTAATCACCTTCAATCTAGCTTGCTGATTGGTCAGTTCTGACCAATCAAACCATCTGCACGCAACAAATCTGTTTTCCCGCTCAATATGCTCTGAGCCTACCACGTGATACACAGCCATATATAAACAAAACATGTGTAAGCTGCCTGGTTGTTTCATTCATCTTTCTCCTTTCTCATTCATCTTTCTCCTTGCTGCCAAGATGTAATCCTCAAGAACTCCCGTCTTAATCTTTGCGGTCAGACGTTAAAGACCCTTATCAACATTCACGCAAATACGAACTCTAAAATCTCTTCTGAACTCTTACCAACTCTTACCAACTCACAATTCCAAACATGCTAAAGAAACTTTATTCTTCTAAACTACAGTTTAATAATTATTTTCCCTTTATGAGCTCAAGTATAAATATTTCCAAGTCTAAGAGACACAACTCTGTCTAACTCTTTCAGTTCACATGCATGTATATCAAATACTTAATAAATTCATTTGTTACATTTTGAAACAATACGTCATGATTTGTTTCTAATATTTTTCTTTAATTGTTGTGGACGAATGTTTTTAGAACACCAACACTAAAAATCCTTCTGATCACTCAAAATACATTCGCCAGTCCGCAACAAATTCATCTTTTCTCCTTCCATCTATGGCTTGGATAGCAGGACAGACTGGGTTCTATAGCCTTGGTTTGCAACCAATCTACCGCAGAAAGACATGGCAACCTACTGTGGGAAAATCTCTGCCTAGTCAGCTATGAATCAAAAGACACATGATGGACCAAGTGTGTGTCACATATGGCACTTAACTAACTGATTTGCTTGATGCTAGAATAAATAATGTATCCAATATTTATGAAACACTAAAATAAATAATATATTCAAACATTTATAAAATGGTGTTGGCACCAAAGAGATAATTTGGGTCACTACTATTCCCCTAAGATGGATTGTGCTATTGGTTATAATTTCTTTCTTTCTTTTTCTGAGAACTTGGTCTGTGTTGACAGGTAGCTACAGGTCTAAGAAAGCAAAGTGAAAATTTAAACTCATAACAATAGAAATTTTGCATTTCGAGAAACACCTACTAGGTGTTACTTCACTCAATGATTAAACCAACACTTATAGACAGCGGCAAGTAAAACCAGAGAAGAGGCACCATCAACATCAATGACAGGAAACGTACTGAAGAAGAAGGGTCTAGTCTTTCATCGCAGTCACCGAGAAAGTTAAGGTCTGTACTACCAAGGGCAGGAGAGCTAAGATTTACTGTCAGAGTTGATAATATGAGACAGTGGGAGCCAGCTATCAGTTGCAAGCAACTGGTAGCAGACATCTGTTTGCAATTGAAAAGTTAGGGGCCACTCAAGGTAGAAGTTTAAGACGGGAAGATAATGGTTTAATCCTAGACTTGCTCAGGTTAATATTGTATGGATCGGGGAAACATCCTCTTGAGAGTCAATTCCACAAAGCAGGTGGTTTTTGGGAAGAAACTTGTTGATGTTCAGTGTGTTCCTCCCACGTTTCGGTAGACACCAGTAATTACACCGCTCACTCTAGCGGTAGGTTCGAAGCTAGCGTCCAGCTTCCAGACAAAAATAAACAGAGTCGTAACTTAATACGAAACTCTATAACAGTGCACATCACCACGGTCCCAGCTGCACTGCCGGCCAATGTCCCAGACCAGTTTTATTGACCAAAAAAAACGGCCAATGCACCAATCATCGCCGTTGGCCTCGTTCTCAATCAGAGTCCCTAGCTCGACCAATCAGCATGCAGACTGCCACTAGACAAATCGTGCCAAGCAGCATAAAATAAACAAATGTTGGAGAATGTACTTTTCTTGGACCAAACATGCGAGAGGAAAGGATGTATCTGATGAAATGACGAACTGTCTAGCTTGGTTTTAAGCACATATCCATCATAAAACAGCAGCCCGACAAGCAAAACATCTTGGACGCTTTGAATCCAGTAAGTGTGAATATGTATCGTCACAATAACATTAGAACTTGCTTCTCACCAATGGAATACAGAGGGAATGAGGGTGGCTTCTTACAATATGGCAGGATTCTAGCTGTGAATGTAGTTTGTCTGAGCACTTTTCATGGAAGTAGCGATAGAGCAGTGAGAGGCTTGTCACATCCCACCTAGAGAGAGGTCAAAGGGTGGAAAATAATTTGTCACCTACAAGAACTCGGAGACACTTATGAACTCTATCAAGACTGGAAATTGAGGACTGGACTGCTCCTGCACAAATATGACAACAGTACCCCATTTTTGGGCTGATCTGGCTCTTGTAAATGTAGAGGATAGCACAAAGAGTCAGGTACTTACTGGAGCAGTACAGGGAGCCAACCATTTTTGCAAGAATTCCCTTTAAATAATTATTGTTGTATGTGAATATACCCGAAGATCACACACCCAGAATTCACCAGAGACAGGATCTACAGAAGAGGATTTTTAACAAGGTGGAAACCAAGAAGCAGCCAGGCATATACCTGAAGAAAGCTAGAAATTATAATGGTTGAAATGTTGTGAGTATTCTAGATACTGCTAAAATGGATGCATTTTTCCTGAAATAAAGACAAAAAATAAAGAAAGAACGAAAAAGTAACTTGTCCCTCTGTTTCAAAAATCAGGGAATTATCCGATTTAAGCTGACAAAAGACATGACTTACCTCAGAATTTGAAATGAGTGCAAACGTGTCTTGCTTGCAAAGTAATGACAAAAAGAAATATGACCGCTATTGAGGATGCAATTTATGCATGCCGATCTCGTCCAAAATGAGACGATATTTGCACACATGCAAATTTTGGCCGTATTAGAACAGCATAAAAAGCAGGGTACCAGGAGCATGAGTAATCAGGAATCATTCAGCAGACTGCACGCAATAGAGCTGGACGTACAAATTGACAGACGAACAAAGAGGAAGTCGAAGTAGGCGTGGCTGATTTTGGTGTCTGTTTCACAACTACCCAGTGTAACGGCTGAGAAAGAGAGTCATGCAATCCCTTTCCTTGAGGCGACTGAAGAAGAAGAAAAAAACAGCTGGCCTGCCAGCAAGTACTGCATTCTTTGACCCCCCCCCCCATCACCATTGTTTTTTTTTCTACACTTTTCAGAACTTATTCATTAATGAGTAAATTGTATACTGAATAGGTTATTTTATTAGAAAACTTTGCGGAAATATTTTAGGGTGTCTCCACCTCCCCCCACCAATTTTGATATATGTGAACTTTTAATTTGGGAGGGTATTTGCGAAGTATTTTTATACTTGTGTAAAGGAAAATCATTTTTGGGTGGTAGTGAGCCAGCCAAAATGAGCTGACTCATTTTATAGTTTACCAATAGAAGGGTTAACCAATCAGAAGGCTCAAAATATTCAATGCGACGTGTATAAAGGTGGCCATGTTTTTTCCCTGAATATTCACTGGCAGCCTTTGATATCGAAGACTGAAGATTTACAGAACAGCTGCTGCTGCTGCTGCTGGTATTGGTGATATAGGCAGATTCAGTAGAGTGTCTGACTCGTGAGTATTAATCTTTAACGTTGTTTCATTCAACAGATTACGTACTGCGCTGTATTCTATATTCATAGACTATGGTGAACATGGTTAACAAAATATACATTATCAAGTGTGAACATGTAGTGAGTGTGAAATAATAACTCCTTTCACCTAATCCCTTTAAATTCAGGTGAGCTGAGGAAAAAAACAGAAAGAAATTCATGAGCCTATGTGAAATTTTCTTTGGACCAATGAAAACTTTGACTTTACAGAGTGTGGTGAACAGCCCTGTAGAAGCAAGCAAGCCAGAGTGGCTTGCATCTGGTGCATAGGATAATAATAATACCTTAACGTGCAGCATGTCACATCGGCAAGTTTACTCCATGAAAATGGCATTACTCTCCTGTCTAGCAATTGTAGCAGTATATGTGGTAACAAGGGCTTTTGTACAGTTTGGCATGTTTCCACCAATAGCAATCGTGTGCTGACTGGTAAAGCTGGAGGAGGCTATTTGCCTAGGTAACTGAAAATAAAAGCGAAGAATGCTGATTGGATGGTTGACCGCAGTGTTGGCCTGATAAAAGAAGGCTGAAGCAGTGCAAACAGGAGGAGAAAAAGACGGATTTACATTGTGAAGTGTTTAGAGAGCAAGAACGGCGAATTGAACCAGTGGTATCTTGATTTGTACAAGCGATGTAGTAATAGAGACTCATTTAAACTACACAGAGATTAGTGGTTGAGCCAAGAAAGGAAAGAAAAGAAAGTAGCAAGCTTATGCAAAATTACATAAAAAAAATTAAATTTAAAAGAATGCCTGAAATAATGTGAAAGGTTTTGTTTCTGTTCACTGCAACCAGCATTAAAATTTACGCCAATTACATTATCGGCTTTTAACCAAGTACACAGCACTTTGAAGAATTTTCTCTCAATAATCTAAGAAATCTAAATATTTCAAACTATCTCTCTTTGTCTACTTTTGAAAGGATGGTATTTATCAATCCACCCAACGAAACCCTACCCTTTTAATGGGGTATCTCTTCGTCAAAAATAAATAACAGGTTCCTCTCTGCAAGCAGAACCTCCCCGACGAAACCCACCCGACTTCGTCCGGGTTCCTCTCTGCAAGCAAAGCGAACACCCGAATACTACACTTTGATCCTAGCCACCGGGCCTTTTGAAAGGATACAACCATTTATCCCTTTTGTAAGCAACAAACACTCTTACCTTTGCTTTAACATTTTTTAATATTATTTTGTATCAGATCATTTAATATGTTATATGGACATTTACACTTCATGACAATTCTTTAAAACAATGGACTTTAAAAATTTCCGATTTATTTTCCTGAAATGAGCTACTGACACAACTTCAAGTGTGTAAATTTGGGAATAAATTCTTTATCTGTTTTTTTTTAATTGCCCATGTGTTTCCTTGTCATTATCATCCTCCATTAATCTTCTTGGTGTGGGTAAATCAACCGTTTATTTTAAGCTCCACGCCGCTATAAACTTACTGAAAATTCATCCTGAACCTTATCAAAAATAATTCAGTAGAACTTAGAAAATTATTTTAATTCAGAGTTTGTATTTGCATAATTTAATAAAATATTTTCTTTCAAATATGACAACAAAAAAATACACTGAATATTATTTCTTTAATTTACTTTAAATTTTTCAGTGCGATTTTTAAATTCATCCCTTTGCTATTCTTAACTAGAGTTCTTTTTATTAAATAAAGGCATATTTGATGGATCAAAAAATATAAAGTTTAATTCAAGTGTAAACATTTTAAAAAGAATTTTATCCTATTTTTTTATTTTTACAACTGTTAGATTAGAGTTCAAAAAGGAAATAATTCTATTACAGGACTCAGTTAACAGTATCATTTCAATAAGTGCTTATCAAATTTTTTTTCTTTTTTGTAGCACTTCTTTTAGTCTAATAAATTTTAAAATCATGTCATGTCCATAAAGAAATACATAAATAAAAAATTTATTATACTGTCGCTGTGTTGTTTCCATGAAAAAGTAAATAAATAAAAATTAATTATGTCAGAAATATTTATAACAATTATAATTATCATCAATTCACGCTTTCTAAATCAATGAAAATTGACCCCACTCTTTCCCTCTACACACACAAACACGTGACAGTCTCATTATTGGACAGGCAGTGAACATGAACAAGCCACCAACATGTGTAGCAACAAAAATTTTGGCTCTGTATCCTTTTCATGGCTAAAATAATAACATTTATCTCTTAGCAATCAGTAGAAATTCAGATATGAAGACCCCAGACACTTCTTGTATTTTCTGATTTAATTATGTGGATGCTTATTACACACATCTATAAAAAGAAACATAGGAAAAAGATTGTATACACTTTGCTTGTTCTTTATCTTATCCTTCTGTCAGATTCTGATCCATATTTGATTTACATTTGACCGCAAACTTACAATTTTACTCAATATTACTGTCTCTCAATTCTCCAACACCACATAACAACCAGATATTAAATAATACTTGTTTTGTTATTGTCATGTTCTTGCTGTTTCTTATTTTTACGAGTATTTTTATATATATAAATGTTAGGGAGTTTATAATTATATTACTCAGAGTTCTATTGCCCCCACAGAAAGAGATATTTTGGTATATTTTTATATATATAAAAGGAGTTTATCATTTTTAGTCCGAAAAAGAGATATTTTTATATATATAAATGTTAGGGAGTTTATAATTATATTACTCAGAGTTCTATTGCCCCCACAGAAAAGAGATCATTTTTACGAGTATTTTTATATATATAAATGTTAGGGGGTTTATAATTATTTACTCAGAGTTCTATTGCCCCTACAGAAGGGATGTCATTTTTACGAATATTTTTATATATATAAATGTCAGGGGGTTTATAATTATTTACTCAGAGTTCTATTGCCCCTACACTCAAAATAATTGAAAAAGACCCCATTTTCTGCAATTAAACATTTTATGGCATCAAACAGGTAAGAAAATAATTAAAACTAAAAACAATGAATGAAACTCTTGTGGCCCTTTTGCTGCATGCTTTATGGAATGCCACTCTTACATTTGTCCCTTTCTGGTAATCTCACTCTGCATCCCCACATTGTGTTTCAGTATCTGCAGGAATATTGGTGAAGAACTGTCAAAAATCAGGCTTGACTCCTCTCTGTTCTGGCTATTCTTGGGAAAGACTAAAGTCACTGATGTCATTGGTAAACTTAATTAACTTCAACAACATTCATTAACAAGTGCAAAAATAAAAACTTTTATTTATGGCATTATGATTGATTAAGATCATAAATATACAAACAAAAGAGATTTGAAGAAGTTTTTCCATATAAGGAATTCTTAAACTGGGTAGAAGAGATTGACTGGCAGTTGCAGTCAAAGCTAAACATCCCAGAGTTTTTTAGTTATTTAAATGAAGGCAGTTTATTGAGGGAGTTCAAAAAGCAACATAGAGAACAGATTTTTAACTCTTGTTTAAACCTTAATTTTGTTAATTTTGTTTTAATAAATGTTATCTTTGCATTGCACATGAATTGGTCCGTTATTTTATGTATGTACTCTTCCTCATGGCCTTTATTGCATGTACTATAAAATGTTCATGTTTGAAACCTTATACATTTAATTACTGAAGTAGCTAATCACTAAACTGCTTTTTATTCCTTTATCGCATATATGTCCATTTCCTCTACCAGATCTCTAACTTTTGTTCTATTAAATTTTCAAATTAATTCTTTCTATATTTCTGAGATGAGATATTATGTACATTATTTACATTATTTGGACTATTTTCCTCATCTTTGTCGCAATATTTATCACAACATTTCAGCCGTTGTACGCTCCGGCCTTCTTCAGGTGGTTGGAATGTTGAACTGAACCCTTTATTTCGCTCACTGGGGTAGACTGTTCTAGTTCTACATGCCATGTTTGATGGATCTCAGTTATCAGTTATCTCCTGTTAATTTTCCCTCTGAAAGTTCTCCACTGCCTTAACCGGGTATTGAACTCACACTCTTTGGGTTCTGTCACTGGATCTAACCAATGCCTTTATCCACTGTGCTATATATCCTTGAGGACACATGGCACAGTGGATAAAGTTTCTGACAGGAAAATTTTATAGTACATGCAATAAAGGCCGTGAGGAAGAGTACATACAGTGAAATAAAGGGTTCAGTTCGACATTCCAACCACCTGAAGAAGGCCGGAGCATACAACGGCTGAAACGTTGTGATAAATATGGCGACAAAGATGAGGACAATAGTCCAAATAATGTAAATAATGTAAATTAATTCTTGTTGCAGAATAAATTCGATACTCCATCCTAGTGACAACTTTCTCGGTTGTAAATGCATTAGGCTCATTTGCCGATACTCCTCATTTTGAAGACCGTTTACCAATTTCATTTGGATCAAATCCTCTTTGATTGACTGGTTTACCAATTCCAGTTTCTCGAATGTGCAATATCTAGCAGCCTGATTTAGCTGATGAACATATTCGATAACTGATTCATTCACTTTTTGAGAAACATTCATAAGCTTAGCTCTCTCTGCATTCACTTGTTTTTTCTTGGGTGCTATGTTTTTCACTATTAGTTGACTTATATCATCAAATGTCATTTCCTCCAACTGCCTTGGGTGTGCCTTTGATGATAATTTTTATAATGGCCTCACAACCAGCACTTGCCAAGAAGAGATCAGTTATTTGGTTTTCTCCTCTGATTAATTTTAAATCCTTTGGCTTTTTTGTTTTAGCTTTAGTTGCTAGCATCCTAAGCCACATTTGTGTGTATTTATAATTTTCCAGTGCTAATTGTTCGTTCAGTTCTTTAGATATCAGCGACACCATTGGAGTGCAGTGTTACTGACTCACAGGAAGTAGTATGCACTCAACTGCCTCATGGGTAATATCTGTAGCTATTTATAGTCTTTGTGACTTCCTATGTAAATGAGGCACTGCAGTATGAAACCAAAATAACAAATAATTAACAATAAAGAAAGGAAAAGTGAGATTTGATCAAGAATTATTTATCACATATTTGTTGATATTGTATTCTTGTTATTTTATAGAAGGCCAGGAAGTGTTACTGTGTGGCACTTTTACAGCCTCAATCCAGCCAAGTCAGATAAGCAACAAAGCAAGTTAACCACATTGAAAACATAAAAGGAAAACATAATGCAGTTGTTGATTGTTTAAGCCTAACCCAGCCCACGAATGGTACAGATACTACCCAGAATTTCACCAAAGAATTTCAAAGGACCCTATCACAGTTAGATCTATTTTAAACAATACCTGTAATTATGATCACAACAATAATAAAAGTACATCTCAAAACAATTAAGAACTATAAAAAATATAGGGGTTTTTTTTCTTAAGACAAATTTTTTTTGTAAATACTGAAGTCCATACATGACATTATCAGAAATTAATAATGGTAACTGTAGCAAATTTAAAATTTAAATTAGAAATCTGCTCCAAATCATAAAATAAAAAATGAAACTGAGACATTTTTCTATATTTTTGAGATGAGGCACTGTAATTATTTACATTATTTACAATGTTCAGACTGTTATCCTCATCTTTGTGGCCATATTCACAACCTTCTTCAAGTGATTGGAATTTGGAACCAAACTCTTTATTTCATCCATTGAAGTAGATTGTTCTAGTTCTACATGCCATGCCTCTTCCAGCTGAAATGCTTCTAAGTATAAAATATTATGATGGACACTACTGTCTGAAGAAAAACATTTTTCGATGAATAATGAAGAATTTATAAGAATTGTTTTCACTTTTTTAAATTTTAAATAGAATAATTTATAATCTTTTAATTCTTATAAAATTCAGACTGTATTTACTTTTCATAAATGGAAAAGCTCACTATAATTCAATGATCCCCAATATTTTAAAAAGAATTTTGAATTTATTTTATGTCTGTATGAACATGTCAAATTTTGGAAATATAGATGTCTAAATGCAACATTATCAGAAAATAAGGGCAGTAACTACAGTAAAGTTACAATTTTCTAACATTTCCTCAACAAATATCTTCGTAAGATTATAAAGCCAAAGTACCTAAAATTTAATAAAATATTAGAATGTTTAAAATAGTTTACATGTTTATGATTACTAGGTAGTTTAAAATTTATCTAAAAAAGTGTTTACATTGTATTCGTCATATAATTCTACTACAAGTATTTCCCCCTTATCTAAATCTCACAAACATCAGGTTATTGATAGATGTGTAGTAGGTTTAGGTAATAGTAACACCATATGGAAATATACACTTTCCTTTTCACTAAGTGTTATGGCTGACGCAACACAAAAATAAGATGAAACAGATTCTTAGAAATTAAAGTTCAAAGAAAATATTACATGTAATAACAAAAAGTGGGTTTTATTTAACATATAATAAATTTTTTTTATAAACAGTTGGGCTGAGGTTTAAACAATATACGTTGGGAAATGCTAACAAGCTAACAAGTGTGTGAGAGCCCAGAAAGTAGTTGGCTTAACATATAGCTATATGAGTGAGTGGGAAAGGAAATCCTTATACAGTTAAGATTGATGGTGATGGATGAGAATCGTCACTAGTCAAAGAATAATATTATTTTCTTAGAAAAATAACTTGATATTCACATGTATATAAAATAAAGGAGTTTGGTCAACAATATCAAGGAATAAAAGGTAATGTATTTACCAATAGCCTTTTCTTTTTGATAACTGTCGGAACTTAGATTCTTTTGGTCAAAGCTTTGTTCATGAATCAAACGGACTGGAGTTGACCTCAGTAGTCGTGGCTGTGGGTTCAGGAGGCAAACTGGCTAGTTGGTATGAACTCCTGTTTATATATGTTTTTTGTACTCTCTAGAACCCAGTAGAAGTTTCTAGAGACTTCTAGAAAGTTCCATTCTATTATTATGAAATCTAAAGTTTTGGTAAATGCTTTTTGTAAGGTAAAAAGGGCATCTAGTAGCTACAGATTTAAGTCATGATTTTAAGTTAGGTTTTGTATTTTAGTGTGTAAATGTAAATAGGTAAGGCAAAATGGGGCCTCATAACACTAAGAGAGTGACAAAGAAAACTCTCTCTCTCTCTTCTCTGATACACATATTTCCTTTTCTTCTATTGTTCCTATCCTCGGTAACTGACAGAACCTGTACATAGCTTATGTGGGTCAGTGAACGTCATAAAAAAAATCAACCAACAACAGGGTAAATAAAAAGAAGAAAAAAACCATATGCGCAACAAGAAGTGGGGGAAATTGGTTTGTGTTAGCAGTTCACGATGCAAGGGTTGGAGATTCATTGGCTGTGAGTTTGACCAAACGTACAACTCCAGAAGAAAAAGAAGAAAGGATGAATTCAACAAACTAATTTCTATCAACCAAAAACACAATGACCCTGTATGAACTTTCAAATCACAAAAGGATTAAGACAATAGTTACCCACTTTAACATCTGTAACCACATGGAGTCAATAATAAAAATGGTACTATAGACAGCAAATTTGGCCTTTACTCATGTATTAGCCCAACCTTCATCTCTATATACCATAGATGTGTCAACACTTCATAAAAACAGACAATCCGTGTTAAAAAATGCATTTCTGCGATATTTTAAACTAAAAGTAATATGTTTTAATTCAGATTAATTAAACTTTAAATCAGTTAATCTTCCTTAAATAAAGTTTTAGAAAAGTATATTTTATTTTTGAAAGATTATTTAATAAAAAGAAATTATGTTGAGTTGACAGATTTGTCAATATAGCCAGTTTTAGTGATTTAAAAAAATCATTCCAATCAATTTAAGTTTGATGTGAAATACAGCAAGGTATTTTGCTTATTGGGAATATTAAATTTAATTTATTAGCTTGCAATTAAAACTTCAAGAAAGATTTTTCATTTTGAAAAGTTCATTTTAAATCTTAGGTATCACTTTTTGGAGAGGTACCTATATATATATATATATATATATATATATATATATATATATATATATAAAGGGCTGTGGTGAAATAATTTATTACATGGAATCTTAAAGTGGTCTGTTTTTATTTAGATTATTTGCTCTGGATTTATATTGAGCTCTCTGGATTTTATCCTCCTTAGGTTTACCTATACAGATTACCTAGTTTTCATAAACTATATATATATATATATATATATATATATATATATATATTATGAAATTGGCTAAATCAGCAATTATTTTAATATATTTTTTGTTTATAGTTTATATATTATTTTTATAGATAAAAATATTTAAGTAAATGCTCTGTTTATAATAAACAGTATTAAACATTTACTGGCCTGAATGTCTAAGAAATTTGATAGAAAATATGTGTTCTCTGACAAAAATCCTACATGGAACCGTCATTTGACCTGACGTGCTATACCATTTAGCTACAGAGGAAGCATCTGATTAACAGTAGCTTGACTTTGCTAACCAAAGCACAGGAGCTACTTAAGGTAGAGGATTACTGAATGAGGTGTCTGATATATTATACCTAAGAAGAAGAAGTAGGAAGTAAAGATTATGAGAATATGGAGGATAGGTAACTAAGTAAACTTGGATTGTAAGATTGTGAAAGCATCCCTGCGGGAGCCTGTTCTACAAAATAGTGGATCTTGGGAAGAAGATTTCCAAATGAAACATCCTTCTAGCTCGAGGAATATGTCGGGAATTAGGATGATTCAACCCTGTGGGAATAACAAGGTGGGTCTTGGCTGTAAATGTCTGAACTGGTGGCACTAAAAAATGGACCTTCTCTGAACATTTGCGATGGAAGTTGTGATAGAATAGTGATAGCCTTGCAACATTGTGCATGTGGGGAAAAGTGCTGTTGGGTGGGAATCATTCGTGAGTAAAAGTAATGTTTTAAAATTTTGCCAAATTTTTTAAATAACTTAGTGTGACTTTATATAATTATCAATTATATTCCCTACTACTAATGAGATATTCCTTTCTTATGGTAACAGATCAAATTACTCATCATTAATAAGTGAACATAACTCCAATAATTAAATGTGTAAGGTTTCTACAGGGAACATTTTATAGCATGTGGACTAATGGTGGTATAAAGAGTACATGCACAAAATAACAGACCCATTGATTAGCAATGCAAAGATAACATTTACTGAAACAAAATTAAGTTTAAAACTAGATATTCTTTTTGTTAAACGTAAATTGTATACACAATGAAATGTTCATTAATATTATAGTAGAAACTTACTTTGTTGGTGTGTTTTAGTGAAAAGCATTCACAGCCCTTGTAGCTTCTGCGTGGAAAGTTCATGACCCCAGTTTGAAAGAGGAAACCTAGAGAAGAGAGAGTTACTTTAAAATTCATATGTTTTTATATTTGAGAGCTGCTGTTGCTGCTAATATCTTTAATGTCACTACAGTTACAAATATTTTTTTTTACTTTTAATGATTTATAATGCTTTCTTCTATATGACAACAAAGTTAATTGTATAGATAAAAATTTTAGATTACTCATGCAACTGCCAAATGACTTATGTCCGAATTCTTTTAGATATTTTTAGACATCATTGAAATTGATTTAAAAAGCAGAATTCTTTTATACATGCCACAATAAAGTTAATTGTACAGATAAACATCCTAGAATACTCATGCAAAAAAATATAACCAAATGATCTTGTTATTATTTAACTTAAATATGTCCGTCATATACTGAGTATGTGAGTTTGGTGCAGAATTTTAGTTTTTACATTCAAAATGAATGAACACTTAGCAAATGTTTTTTGTTTGTTTCTTTTTTAATCATATTCACTCCATGCAAGGAAATAAAGCCACTAAGGCACAAGGGGTTACTGGGTGTGAAAGAATTAGAAAACAGAAACATTATGAAAGAACCAGAAAAGAAGGAACCAGAAAAATAGAAGAGTAATCGGGGAGACAGTAGATAATGATTGACATTGCATTTAAAATTGCTTTTTAAACATTTCACCCAATTTAAGGCAGTAAAGCCACTAAGACAGAAGGTGTTACTGGGTGTGAAAGAATTAGAAAACAAACATTATGAAGGAACGAAAAAATAGAAGTGTAATCAGGAAGATAGTAGATAATGATTGACCTTGCATTTAAACTTTTGAAAATTAAAGTTAACTAGAAAACATGGAACTGGAAGAGAATTTCACAAGCTAGATGTGCAAGAAAAGAAACTGACAGCAATTTTGGAAGATTTATTTCATTTTGTATGCAAATACAAACTTGTATATTTCTCATGAGGCAGAGTTCATAGGTCGCGGTACATTGAAACAAAAACGCAGAGACAGAGAGAGAGAAAGAGAGAATCCTCTTTGTTTGTAGTACGGAGTCATCCTAATTAGTTCTTTGATAGTAACTGGAGTGAACCAGCCTGTTTCACTTTCTGGTGAAAGAGCAAGGGGAACTGACCCTGAAGCTCTCTTTTACTGGGTTTATATTGAGGATGGTAAGTGGTTGGAGAGTTTATTGAGTGCCTATAGGATTATCCTTCACTTTGGTATAGTGTCTTTGATATTTTGTTTTGCTCATCCATTTATCTGGTTTCAGAAACAAAGTTAACTGACAGACCTGCCTTTAAGATCCTCCTCCACCCGCCATCGGCTTTATCTCATATCTAAGAATTTAATTTCTTCTTTGCTGGTCGTTTCTTTTATGATGATGGTGTTGATGATTAAATTCACCATCACCGTGCAGGTTCAGGAGTAGAAGCTTCCAGTTTCACCAAAACCTGCTCATCCATTCCTGAACGTTGTTTGCCTTTGCAAGAATTGGTTGAAAGTGAAAGAAAATCAGAGTAGAAGAAAGTGTCGATGGCATGAATTAGTTTACGGTGGACCCCAACTTACTAGGAAGTGACCCACACACTTTATTTCCTTCCTCTACAGAACAACTGGAATGAGACATGCAGAATCCAGTTATGAAACTGCTTGTAAGAATGCTGGTGTTAATGTGATGTAATGGAATAACCTGTCACCCCCATGAGTAACTACACTATAGGTAGTAACTTCCTATAAGTAGCTGTAAGTCAATGGACTACAGAGACTAGCCGAAATCTTTTCAGCTATACAGTTGAACTCTCTGACCCGGACATGGCTCTGCCGAAGGGTAGAGTCTTGTTCGGGGAGGTTGACCAACCCGATCCTGTTTATGTGGGTTCTACGGGGACGTTAAACTTGGCCTTGTGCCACATCTACCCTCGTAGGGAGGGGGGGGCTAGTAAATACAGACTAGCTGAAATTTTTCAGCTCTACAGTTGAACTTTCTGTCTTCGGGCAGAGAGGAACCTGGATGAGGCTCTGCTGAAGGGCAGAGTCTCATTCGGGGAGGTAGAGTGACCCGATCCTGTTTATGTGGCTTCTATGGGGATTTTTTGGCTGAACCTACATGCTCAGTAGACCCACATTAAACTTGACCTTGAGTCACATCTACCCTTTTGTGTGTGTGGGAGGGGGGGGGGCTAGTCAATATTGACTAGCTGAAATCTGTTGAGTACGACACAGACTTACGCGAGAACTACCGACTATCCAATAGTAGCATTCACTACTGGATTGACTTGCAATGACCTTGTGAATAACTGTTACCTTTATTCTTATTATACTGGTTTTTACAATAAACCTTTACTTATTTCATCCATCTTGTTTTTCAAGTATATATTCCTATTAGTACGGAATATAACATAATGTTAATGAGGTATTAAGGAGATGATAAGTAAGTGATACCTTTCAGGGGATTTAAGAAATATTTTTATTTTATTTATTAAACTTTATAGAAATTAATTCACTTCTTGGCTATTGTGGCCTGTGGGGGCTTCCTTACTCTGCTCACTTCAGCAGGAGCAGCAATGAAAGTAATCAGCAGGGTACAATCAAAAGTCCCAGAACCCATAAATGTATGGACAGATCCCTATTCAGGCACTTTTCCATCTTCCTTTTTAGTGGACTCCACCTTTACAGTCAGTTCAAAGGGCTACTTTACATTTGTTGCAGAAGATGAGGCCTGTACTGGCAACTTGATTTCAGATTTCTTGTTCCTCCCATGGGAACAGGCGGAGAAATCTTCTTTCAAGACACCTGCCCAAAGGAAAGACTACACACGACCCTTGCTGCAGAAAACTCGTACCAGTTCTAGCAGTCTCACAATCAGATTTCTCATTCCTCCCGTGAGATCAAGCAGAGAAATCTCTCTCTACTTCCCACAAAAGCTGTTGAACAGTTATTTTGACCCTTGGGTTTTGTTCTTTCCACTCTCAGTGCCGAGTGCAAACACACGCAACTGAGAAAAATGCCTATAACATTGCTTCCTAATACAAGTATTTATAACATATAAAAGTTCTAGGTTAGCTTTCATTGGATTGTTTTAAATTTAAAAGGCATAATTCTTTCATACATCCCATAGTAAAGTTAATTATACAGATAAACATCCTAGATTCCTCATACAGAAAATATAACCAAAGCAATGACAAAATTAAATATGGCCGTCATTTTTTTCATGTTGGGTAATAAGTAAAGCATTTTGGTACGCAAATAAAAGTTTTACCACCTTCGAGTAACACTTAGCCTACCTGGTGGTAGAGGATGGTATAATGTATTTTTCGACATGCCAGGACCATCATACAATTTTATATCAGATATTAAGTTTTAAAGATTTCATATTCTGTATTTTACTGTAATTGTTTCTTTTTTCTGGGATAGGGTCTATAGGCCTATAAAAATATTAAGATATTGTTGAAAGAAAGAAAGAAATATAGTTTTGTTATCTTTGAATTTACAAGTCTCCTTCTTCTTTATGTGCTGTGTTCCTTCAGGATGTAGACAATCATGGCTCTCCACAATTTCCTGTCTTTTGTAGCTCTTAATAAATTTTGTGTTTTTCTTTATTTATTTCTTCTAAACCTTGTTTCACCATCCATTTACTCAAGCTCAATCTACTTCTTTCATGTGCCATCACCCTTCAGGATGTAGACGATCATGGCTCTCCACAACTTCTTGTCTTTTGTAGCTGTTAATAAATTTTATGTTTTTTTTATTTCTTCTAAACCTTGTTTCACCATCCAGTTACCCAATCTTATTCTACTTATTTCATGTGCTGTCACCATTCAGGATGTATCCGATCATAGCTCTCCACAACTTCCTGTCTTTTGTAGCTCTTAATAAATTTTGTGTTTTTGTTATTTCTTCTAAACCTTGTTTTGCCATCCATTTACTCAACCTTATACTATTTCTTTCGTGTGCTTTGGATAAACCAGGATATAAGAAAAGAAATAAATAACAAAGAGATCAAAATTTCCCCATTTCAAAATATATGTAGTTCAACCAACCAATCAGAAAACTTTTGCTGCCAGCATATAAAATCATGAACAAATAAGAACTGAGTGACCTTTTTAGAGTGGATCTGTAGATGTGTATATAAACAGATGGAAAATAATTCAAAACCAGAATCGATAAATTCATTTTGTTCAGTCTCTGATACTGCAGTCATCGTAACATATCCAGAGATTAAATACAAATAGCTGGCAACGTAACATGGCTAAACCTTTCCTTGCTACATTGTAAACAAACATACCTCCCTTCACCACATGGTCAAGTGGCAGCTACTACATTTGTATGCATATATATTTATTTCCTCCCAAACTCTTTCTCTTTCTCTCTCTCATATATACCAAGACTTTTACACTTGAACTCTTGAAACTTCGACTTTCATCTTATTCTTATGGATTTATTATATTGTTTATATGTAAAGATTTATTTTGTATTCATCCCAAACTTTTCTTATTTAATTTATACACAAGGCCAATATATGCCCAAATAAACTTTTTTGCATGACTAGCTGGTGACCATACACAGCTAAACTGTTCCTTGCTACATTTAAAAACAAACATACCTTCCTTCACCCCATCCTGGGTATGACAATAAACTATATCTGTCCTGTGTAAGATGATAAATTAAATCCAACATCAAGGCCTCTGATCAGGAGGTTTTGAAAAGCATGGAACCACCTCTTTTAATTGCTGGTGTTCCCAGGTTCACTGTGACCCCCAGGGGAAGTGGAAGGGTAGCACCTGTTAGGGTCCCAGCTATGGGCAAATATTTAACCCCCAAACTAGGGCCAAAACATTATGAAAGTGTAAAAATAAGTTTTAATACCAGAAATACTTTGTAAAAAATTATTATCAACAATAATTTTTTGAAGGAAAAATTATTACCAGCAATACATTTCTGAAGAAAAAATATTACCAGAAATAGATTTTGAAGAAAAAAATATTATCAGAAATAGATTTTGAAGAAAAAACTATTACCAGAAATAGATCTTTTGAAGGAAGGAATATTACCAGAAATAGATTTTTGAAGGAAAACAATATTCCCAACAATACATTTTTGAAAAACATATTACCAGCAATAAAAATTCTGTCGGCATGAAATAACCATTGAGGTTGATATGCCATAAAACAAACCAAACCAAACCTTCCTTCACCATGTGGTCTAGTGGTGGCTACTACATACGTATACATATATATTTACTTCCTTCCAGGATCTCTCTCTCTCTCTCTCTCTCTCTCTTGTATGCACCAGGTCTTTTACACTTGAACTCTTGAAATGACAACTTTCACTTTCTCCTTATGTATTATTATGTTGTGATATATAAAGAATTATTTTGTATTTTTCAACATTCTGTGCATTTTCTTTTAATCATTACACAAAGCCAATATAGACCCAAACCAAATATAGTGAAATATAGTGATTTTTGGTCATCTTCTGACAACGTCTGGGAACAGACGTCAGAAGATGACCAAAAATCAGCATAAATGATAACTTCCACAGTTTTGAGCTAATTTTAGCCAAGTTGACTTAAGAGGAATTGTGTAAAACTAACAACATTGACAATAAAGTGGCATTTGTTTTGTACAATGTGATGTAGGGACATCATTGATTATTGAAACCAGATGTTCTTTTGCTAATAAAGATGATGCAGGTGAGGGATTTGTAAATTAACAGACTGATGCCAAATCAGTCAGGTTTCGATCCCAGCTTATAGCAATTTGATGTCTGGCTACACTGATGAGCTGTCTGTGATACTGCAAAACAGTCTCTCTGTGGATGACTATATATATATATATATATATATATATATATATATATATATATATATATATATATATATATACATACATATATATATATATATATATATTGATTGATGTGAGTTTGTGTCCCTGAGTATCATAAAGAGCTTGAAACCCAGGGTTACAAACTCACATCAACATAACTAAATATGTTAGCTCTATCTCTGATATTGAGCCCTTTCCAATAAGTACCATGCATATATAATATATAAATAATATATATAAAAATTGCATATATATATATATACATATATATATACGTAAAGGTTCTTAAACTTTTTGGTGCCATTGCCCACTCTCACATTTAAAAATTTTACATTGCCCACCTTTATACTAAATATTCAAAACATACCAAAATTATTTAGTAAAAGTTTGTTACTAGTTCGTAAACTAAATTTATGATGTAGTAATAAATGCCAAAGGGAGGTAACAAATAATGTTGACTTATGCAGTTGCTACTATTACTAACATATTAAAGAACAAACAAAAGTAAACTTGACCATTGAAAACTATTTACAATTTAGTTTTAAGGTTAGGGTTAACATTGCAAACGTTAACAAAAATTTTTGTTCATAATTATAAAATTAAAAATAATATACACTTGTCAAGTTACCTCCTCCTAATTTATGAAACTACTACTAGGGGATGCTTTCCAGACTGTAAATACTCAGTGATATTTTTTCTCGCTCTCTTCTCACCTTATCTGCTTATTCATCAACATGTAAATCTCGCAGAAAACGCACTTTCCTTTGGGAAACACATGAACATACATACACATACATACTCGTATGTAGACACATTCATTCACTACACATACTTTGGACCATTAGGTTTTCACATTCATTTGACATACACACATTTTTGTCTTTGTCACTTGTAACCCTTTTGTCATTAATATATTATCATTTGTTTTTACATATATATTAGTTTTTGTCATTTCTTTACACTTCTTTATGTGAATTCACATCCCAAGTCTGCCATGTTCATTGTGAGCATTTCAGGAGACACATGTGTTTATGCATCAATGCATACACCTGCAATTCACTATAAGAAAGAAATAAAAATTCGGCAATCGATATCTTCTGATGTCTTGATCTAATTCCCAATCCTTCTCTTTATCCTTTTCTCAATCACGTCTGTTTAATCTTGCTCCCACTCTCTGTAACCCACTGCGTGCTAGTGGCACTCCTGCATGGGATGAAATGCTTAAAAAAAAAAAATCAGGGATTCCCGACCTTTTTTTTCGTCATCACGCAATTTCAGATTGAAAAATGTTCCACTGCGTACCTGTAGCGTAAATAATCAAGAGCATGCCAAAATTGTTTAGTAAAAGTTTGTTACTGGTTCGTAAAATGATTTTCTGATGTAAAAAATACCGAAGGGAGGTAACAAATAATGCTGACTTATGCGGCTGAAGCTGCTACTACTGTATTAAAGAAGAAACAAAAGTAAACTTGACCATTGAAAATGATATACATGATTTAATTTGATGGTCCAGGTTAGCATTGCAAATGTTAAAAAATTTAAACAATTTTTGTTCATAGTTATAAAAAGAATAAACACTATTAGCAACTAATAAAGATTTGGCAAATATTTATTTGCTATGTCTAATACTGAAGAACTATTTGAATGTTAATGACCCTTCTCAAAACTATAGAAAATACCAAAATATTCCCTTTTAATAATAAAAAGGAATATTTTGGTATTTTCATTATTATTTTTTATTTATTATTTTTTTTTCCAGGTAATATGTTGAAATACCCTTTTTAATATGCAAAATCCCATATTGCCTACCAAAATTTCCAATCACCCATCATTTTCTGTTCAGTTGCTCATTGCCCACCCAAATGTTGAAATCACCCAGGATGGGAAACCCTGGTATAGCCTGAGTTAGATCCAGTGACAGGACCCAAAGAGTGTGAGTTCAATACCCAGTTAAGTCAGTGGAGAATTTTCAGAGGGAAATTAACAGGAGATAACTGACAACTGACATCCATTAAACATGGCATGTGCAACTAGAACAGTCTACCCCAGTGAGCAAAATAAAGGGTTCAGTTCGACATTCCAACCACCTGAAGAAGGCCGGAGCGTATAATGGCCAAAACATTGTAATAAATATGACAACAAAGATGAGGACAATAGTCCGAATAATGTAAATAATGTACATAATACCTCATCTCAGAATTATTTTTTTTTTGGAGTGACTGCCATTTACCAGGCACAAGATCCTGAAAGTAGTTAACGAGTTGAATAAAACAGTTAATGAAATAGAATAAGCCTAATTCATTAAAATTAGCAATGCAATCTTATCATATTACTTTGACAAGTTCACCTCAGGACTCATTGGACAATTGGATCGCCATAATTCAACTATTGTTACTACTTGACCTGTTGTTAATTGTTATTAGGTTGAATTGCTTACTGAAGTTGGATCTAACATAAAAACAGGTGAGGCTATCTTATTTAAATTATTAGTTGTTATTCTTCAGTTTTTCTTTGAATTCATTCTTTGTCACCATAATTACCAGCACTATACTTGTGTTTATCAATTCAATTTAGTCGACTGCTTTTTTTAAAAGAATTTATTAAGAGAAATGTGGGGAATGTCAAGTGATAACACACATCACTCTTACCCTTCAGGACATAAGCAATCATGGATCTCCACAACTTCCTATCTCTTGTACTTGTGATTGATTGATTCATTTTCTATGGCTTATCAACACTTTGCAGATTATTTAAAGCCAGAAAATAGTTTTACATTGTAAGAACTTGTTGTGGGAGAGGGGAGTTAACTGTTATGTGGTATCTGTCCAACTATACGGCAATGAATGCTGGACAATTTCCTCAAAGATGAAGAAGAGTCTTGAAGCAACAGCAATGTGGTTCTACAGAAGGATGCTGAGGATACCATTGCCCAAACATGTGAGCAATCACCGGGTTTTAGAGAAAATGCAAACAAAATGGAAATTATACTTAACATCAGGAAGAAACAGTTGAGATTTCTGGGGCATATAATGAGGAAAGAGGGCTTGGAAAATTTGATACTTATGGGACAGATTGAGGACAAGAGGGACAAAGGAAAACAGCGCATAACATACTTGACGAGCTTTAGTAATTGGATGATAGAACAGAGTTTAAGAGAAATATCAAAAAAGTAGTATTTACTTAAAGCTACAAAGGACAAGAAGTTGTGGAGAGTCATGATCGCCTATATGCAAGGCACATAAAGAAGAGGAATGGTTTAGTGATACAAGTCTTATTAATTAACTGATAGCTGGGGGGAGAAGAGGTGGATTCATGCCTTTCACAAGGATATTTGCACATAAGTGAATATAACAAACCCAACTGAAATTGGAACTCGGCTTTCCGATTAACAATTCCGAGCCATTATCCATTACACCACCTGCACATCCAAGATTAGAACACCTGCTATTCCCATCTAGGTAATGACCAGGCATGATGTTGCTTAACTTTAGTGATCATATGTGAACTGGCATCCTATCACTTGTGGCCCTTACTTTTGCTAAGGCTACGGACATCTCTGTTTCAGTATCCATTCACAAGTTCGTCAGATAAGTAGCTTTCTGCCTTCCCCTATTTCTCTTGCCTTCACTATGCCCCGTGAGATTTAAGTTTTCAAAAACCACTTTCCTCATTATGTGTCCAAAAAGAATTCCAGCTGTCTCTTCCTGATTTTGAAGTATAAGTCTTCTTTCTGTTGCCTTTTACTGTAAGACTTTCTTGTTGCTTACTTACTTCTTCCATGTAATTTTCAATACCCCTCTGTAGAACCACATTTCTGCTGCCTCTGGTTTTCTCCTCATCCACGAGGAGATTGCCCAGCATTTGTTACCATATGATGATGGATATCATATAGCAATCCAAGACTATTTTCTAAGCTTCTAACAAAATTGTTTGTATGGTTCTAACAATGCACATTCAGATCTCACTGTCGCATTTTCAGTCCTCTGTTAAAACACTTCCCTAGTTTTGAAAACATCAAAGCTGTTCCCAACCTGTGTAATTTTTGTTATGAAAGTTTTAAACTGTTTGGCATCATTTCAGCAAGGTTTTTATGACATCAGTTGAAGCCTTTTTTCATTTGTGTTATATATATATATATATATATATATTTGTTATAGACAAGCGTATGGTTGCAAGAAAGAAATACGACAACAGTAGAAATAGATTTACGTGGTTTATTTCAACAGGAACGTGAGGGTTTGGGACAGCTACCTTGTGGTAAAGTTCATAAGCCGGCTTTCGGATCTGGTCGATCTCTCATAGTAGTTCACACATGTTGACGGTGGTTGATGCTCTCCTGCTGCTGATCGCTCGGCCTGACCGTCAGGTCTGTTCACTGTCCACCTGTTGACTGCCTTGAACTTCCATGTGACCCCTTTTATAGTGTTTTTTTATGGCTTAACAGGCTCGAGAAACGAAGCGATTATAATTAGGAGGGAAGCATTTTTATTGGATGAAAAATAGATTATTTTATTTTTCGACCAGAACACGTGTGTCAGAAACATTTGTAAAGAAAGATAATGGTCATTTTGTGACAGGGCTTTGTCCCGTTCACATCCGGTTCTCGCTCTTGAGTATTTGCCTGTAAATCAGCGAGATATGTCTTATTTTATTTTATAACAAGGCTCCCCAGATCTCGGTCTCATTTACAGTGGCGTTATTCATGTATATTTGGGTGATTAATTCATGATAAAGTCTCTGAAGCGTGTGGGAAGTTGTCCTCGTGTTCTTCTTATTGGCATCTGTTTTGGTATGGGGTTATTTGCCGAGTTATGTGTACCTGAGGGATGTAGAGGAGAATGATCCTGGTGACTGTTACATGGTGGAGGCAGAGGGATTGTATTAGAAAGATGTGTTGGGCGTGGAGCCGGTCGTCGGATATGTGCACGGTGAATCAGATTGTTTCACCATCATCGTTTTGCACCTGACACATCATATTGTTCGTTTTTTATAATGGTGTAATTTCCTATCCAGGGAAGATGAGAGGATTGGGCTACAGTTGAGTGTGGCCGATGAAGTAAAACCTTGTCGCCTACTTGTATTGGGTCCTTGTATGTGAGGCGATTTAAGTTAGTTTCAAGTTTGTGGTCGGCTTCGTCGTTGGCCAGGGTGACGTGGTGGTGAACCTGCTTTAGCAGGGCATTAATTGCATTCCATATGCTCCAGGATCGTCGCTTGTGATTTCTTTTCTGTGTAGTGTAGGTAGGCCGATGTTGGGGTGACGGCTGGTAATGGCATAGTGCGGGGAGACACCGGTGGCGCTGTTGGTCGTGGCATTTATGGACGAAACGACAGATTCTAGAACGTCTGTCCATTCACAGTTCCTGTCTTCGCATAACATATAAAGTGCGTTCTTCATCGTGCGATGTTGTCTCTCGATATTTCCTGAGCTTTGCGGGCGCCAAGGACAGTGAAGTTCTTGTGTGATTGACATCTGGTTACAGAATTGTCGATAGACTTCTCCAGTGAAGTGTGTGCCTCGATCAGAGGATACTATGCGTGGAATCTCTCTGTGTCAAAGGAAGAAATGGTACAATCCACGGGCAGCGTCGATAGCACGGTCTCTTGCGCATGGTATGGCTGTAAAATGTCGGCTGAATCTATCCAAGATGGTTAGGATGTAGCGTTTTCCCTTTGAGTTGGGCATTGTGACAAAGTCTATAAAGACGAGATCGAATGGTCTCTTTCCTCGTTTGCAGTGGCCAATGGGTCAGTGGGTACGTCTACCGTAGTTGCTCTTGCACTTAGCACACATGTCACAAGAATCGACATAGGCCTTGATGTCACGGTTTTTGAATTCCCACCAGTAGCTGGAAAGGAGTTCTCGCATACGGGTGACACCTGAGTGGTTGTTGCCCTCGTGTGCCTGGTAGAGGTATCTGGGTCGTAGTTTGTATGGTACAACCAATCTCGGAGAGTGTTTACTGTCTCTTATCATCAAAACGGAGGTGCCTGGTTCTAGAAAAAATTGGTGGAAATGTTTTTTGAAAAGCGTAGCTCGGTGGTCGTCAGGATGAGGTCGTGAGGTTCGCTTGGGGTGGGTGACTGGAGGGCGCTGATGATCTTTGCTAGGGCGTCGTCCTTCAGTTGTTCATCTGCGATGCCGAGGTGGTTGCAGATTCTCTCAGTGGGGATGGTGGTGGTGGAGTGATAGGCGAAAAATGCGTTGGTGACGTGCTTGTGGGTGCGGGCGTTTTGTGGTGTGTGAGTTTTGGGAATGAGCTGTAAACCGTTAAACTCGCCGAGGTACCAAGATGGGATGTATACGCGGAGGTCTGAACCGCTTACATCGAATGTCCTGCCTGCCGGTGTAGGGTCGTTTGGGGCTTTCGTTTTCTTATGTCTGCAGCCTCTGCTGAGCATGTCAGCCCATACATTTGATTCGCCTTCAACATATTCCAAGACGAATTTATAACATGAAATTTCTTCTTGCCATCTTCGTATTTTGGCATTATTGAACTCTCGTTGGTCCAGGTATGTCAGTGATCTGTGAAGATTGGCGAAATAATCAAAAGACTTTATTGCATATGCCTCTCGTTCCGTCGTGGACCAGTTCTGTTCTGTGGAGTTGAATGTAATCTGAAATTTCAATCGAATGTCCTGCCTGCGGTGTAGGGTCGTTTGGGGCTTTCGTTTTTTTATGTTGCAGCCTCTGCTGAGCATGCCATACATTTGATTCGCCTTCAACATATTCCAAGACGAATTTATAACATGAAATTTCTTCTTGCCATCGTCATTTTGGCATTATTGAACTCTCGTTGGTCCAGGTTGTCAGTGATCTGTGGTCGGTGAAGATGACGAATGAAATAATCAAATTTCAATATTGCCCACTTTATTGCATATGCCTTCGTTCCGTCATGGACCAGTTCTGTTCCGTGGAGTTGAATGTATGGGAACGCTATGATAGCTTTCTTCCCGTTGTCGGCTTCTTGCATTAAGATTACTCCACATGCGACGTCACTGGCGTCGGTGGTGTGAAAAGTTTGGAGAAATCTGGAAACGAAATGACGGGTGGCGAAAGAGACAGTCCTTGATTTTTTTGAAGGCTCTGTTGGCATTTTGCGTCCAGACAAACGGTTTATTAACCTTGTTGAGTTCGTGTATGGGACCCATAAGTTTTGAAAACATATCTGACCTGATTCGTTTGTGAAGACGTGTCTCTAGGAATTGTCTGATCCACACTAAACGGCCGATAAGGCTTTGTAATTCCTTTTTTGATGTTGGAGGTTTCATTTCCCTGATGGCACGAACGTATTCTGGATCAGCCTTGAATCCTTCGCTGTTTACTATGCATCGAGGAATTTTGCCTCTGATGCGAGGAAGGAACATTTATCAGATTCAGCTGAGTCCGAATTTTCGGAGGGCAGTAAAAATTGTTTGAGGGAGAGTATGTACTCCCTAAATGTCCTAGCGTGGACCAGGTTGTCGTCGATATAGGAAGAAATGTTGTCACGGGATGTGACCGTGGCTAGGGCTTCTGCTATGCAACGAGAGAAGATTTGTCCGACAGATGTAAGGCCGAAGGCCAGGCGCATGTATTGATAGCATTGGTCCTTCCATGTAAATGCTGTTTTGTATCGGTCTCGCTTGTCGATCTCAATTTGCCAGTAGCCACTGCGTAGATCAAGGGTAGTAAAATATCTATTGCCTTTGCCGATTTTATTTAACAAGTGGTCGATCCTTAGCATTGGGTAAGGGTCAAGATCGACCAAGACCTTGTTGAGAGTTCTTTTAAAGTTAGCAACGACACGAATCGATCCGTTTTTCTTGCGTACGGCAAATACAGGGCTATTGAAGCCTTTGGGGTCCCTGCAGTTTTCAATGATACCTTCATCAGCCATACGCTTAATTTCGGTATCTACGTCTGCTTCCAAAGCCTGGGCTATCGGGTGTTGTTTCTGGCTGCGAGACTGGCCATTGGTTGGTATGCGGATGGGTCGGATGAATGTGCCTTTGCTGCTGCTTTCTGTGCTGATAATGTCAGCGTAGCGAATGAGTAAGTTTGCAGTGGCCTCTAGTTCGTCTCAGTTCAGGTGGGTTGGTAGCGATAGCCCCGTGTTATGCTTTAGCCAGGTTAACTTTTGATCCAGTGTCTGGATGTTGGGCTGTAATTCCATAGTAGGCTGGTTTAGGATGATGTCAGCTTGGGCGCCATATGCTGGATCGTTGGTTGATGATGACGGTGATATGATTGCGGCTGTGTCTGTTGCGTATCCTGAGGAAAGTGTGCGTCTGAATTCTATCGTCGCATTTTTGTTTGTCGATTAGATAAGAATCGAGCCTGTTGTGACATAGGATATTTTGACCGATCAGGATCGATTGTGGTTTGGGTAGTTACCAACCCCGTTAACCTTTTTGAATGTGGGTGAGTCTCGACTGCCGATGGTGATGTCGCGAAGTCAGTTCGGGCCAGGGGTGTGGTGCTGCGTTGATTCCTTTTACTATGGCGTCGGGCTGGTCATGAGTTTCTTGGCTTCTCTGGGTAACCGAGATATTGGTACGATGCAGGTGGAGCATCCAGTTCTAGCATTGCTACGCCAGTGAAGGTGATGTCCCTGAGGTTGAAGGTGGACTGGACGAGCGGTGAATGGTGAGCGAGTCCTTGAAAGTTGAAGGTGTGATGGCTGGCGTAGTGGCATGGCGAACGCAGGCATCACATCTCGCCCTGCCCGGCGAAAATCCTGTTCCACATCATTTTATGGCTTGTATATTATCATTCGTTGCAGCGATATGGGCCTGTGCCCGAGTGCGCAGGTGGGTGGTGATATAGGCAGTTGCGTCCATGGTGGCAGGGGTGACCTCTGAGGTAGTTCTTGCACACGCTGATTCGTGGTGTGTGCTGATGGTTTCTGCGTGTCAGATGGTGGCCATGTTCGGGAGGGTTGGTGAGGCCCGTCTGATGTGGGTTTGGTTGGCTGCTGGGTGGGAGTGGCGCGTTTCTTTGGTTTGAGCGCTGTGGTTTCTGTGTGAAATACACAGTGTTGTGCAAAGTCGTGTCGTTGGATTTTACAACGCGATCAAGGTATATTTGAGCTTCGGAGGCTATGCTAATGGCTGAATAGTGGTTGTCCATTGTCTTGACGAGATGTGGGTAAAGATTTGAGTTCCAAATTTTCACCTTTTCGCTCATTAGCATAGCGCCGATGATGGAAATAAGTCCATCGACTGTTAAGTCTGTATTTTTTGTCTTTTTGTATTTTTTTTTTTATGTGGACGGCTGCCTCTCTAAGGGTGTTTTCGAGTCGACCCGCGAAGTCTGTTACTTTTTCGCCGTCTCGCAGTTCCAGATCCCAGGCTTGGCTGAGGTGTTGGAAGTTAGTCATCTGGCTTCCGTGGGCTCCTAATAAGTATTCCTTCAGTTGTTCGAAGGTAGATATGTCCTTTTTTGAGTCAACCATTTGCTGAAAGATACTTTGGTCCAGTAAATCTTTAGCAGACGAATTCCCTTTCCAGGCTGGGATAGGTGCTGAGTTCTGGCATGACGTGGATTGTGTATGCTTTGTTTAGGGCCGTGATGAATCGGTTCACGTCGTGTCCAGGGTGGAAAGTTCTCTCTAGCTTCAATATGTCGCGTATAGTTTGTTGGCACATCATTAAGCTGTAATCGCCATTTGTTTGAGCGGTGGGAGGTGTTGAAGTAGTTAATTTTAGGGCAGTCAGCATGTCGTTTATGTCGGCTTGAATTTCCTGTATCGTGGCTTCGGAAGGCTGTGTTGGTCCCATTTTTATAGACAAGCGTATGGTTGCAAGAAAGAAATACGACAACAGTAGAAATAGATTTACATGGTTTATTTCAACAGGAACGTGAGGGTTTGGGACAGCTACCTTGTGGTAAAAGTTCATAAGCCGACTTTGGGATCTGGTCGATCTCTCATAGTAGTTCACACATGTTGACAGTGGTTGATGCTCTCCTGCTGCTGATCGCTCGGCCTGACCGTCAGGTCTGTTCACTGTCCACCTGTTGACTGCCTTGAACTTCCATGTGACCCCTTTTATAGTGTTTTTTTATGGCTTAACAGGCTCGAGAAACGAAGCGATTATAATTAGGAGGGAAGCATTTTTATTGCATGAAAAATAGAGCACTTTAAATATTATTTTATTTTTCAACCGGAACACGTGTGTCGGAAAGAAAGATAATGGTCATTTTGTGACGGGGCTTTGTCCCGTTCACATCCGGTTCTCGCTCTTGAGTATTTGACTGTAAATCAGCCGAGATATGTCTTATTTTATTTTATAACATATTTAATCAGTATCATCCCAAGTAAGGCAGTACATCCATTAATAAACAAAAAAAGCTTACTAGGTGTGGAGGAATTAGGACATTAAGAACAGAAACATTAGTAATGAGCAGAAATAGAAAAGAGCATAAATATGTATGTATGTGTGTGTAAATATATAGAAAAATAGGAAAGAACCGTTAGCTTAAAAATCTGAAGTTCTTTAATATTTTTGTTTTATTTTCAAAAAAACAGTGCTCAATACACAAGTAGAGCCTATATTCCAAAATTCACTTGAAGCTAAAACAGAACTAGGTACTTTAATTTAATTTAATTTAATTTCTATAGATTTCGATAGACTGGAGGCCGGCTGACAATTAGATCGTTTTAGGTTCAGTTTTTTGTCTGTGTACTCTTATGTTGTTGGCTCGAGAAATTCAAAGGAATCTTTTAATTTTACCTTTGGTTGGAATATCATTTAACTTATTTATTTGAAGTAAGTATATTTGATTATTTTAGTTTGAGTCCATACATTATTGTAAAAAAAGTAAACTTTGGTGCTTAAATTTACTCGCACAAAAAGATTTACTTAAGTTTAAAAAGCCTTAACGTTTTTAAAGTTTAATTCATTTTTGGCATTTTCCTTCTTAAAGTTTGTTCAACATTTTTTGATTAAAGTTTAAAGAATTATTTATTGATAAAAAAATGCAATTCTTTTTTAGTAATTTGTGTTATTTTAAGAAGCAAAACAAAACAACTTTTAACAAATTTGAACAGAATTTAATTTTTAGTTTCTTCAAAGACGAAAAGAAAACTATTTTTATTATAAAATGAATTAAAAATGTTTGTTTTTTTTTCATAAATTCAATGTCATTACTAATTACTTAATTTGATATTTATTTTTGATATCGCTAAAAAAAACATTGTTATGAGTGAAAAAAACATAACGTCAACGAAATTAAAGTTTAATTTTCTCAAGTTTTTAACCATGATAAAAAATTAGCATAAGTCAACATTTTTCTATTAAAAGTTTAAGTTTGAATAATAAATTTGAATAAAATTTTAATAGAGAAAGGTTCATTAACATTTCTCTAAAACTTTATCCAACATTTCCATTAAAAAAAAAAAAGTAAAAAAAAATAACAAAACAAACGAATTTCTTCGCGCTTTTTTTTCCGAAGTTAAAGAATAAATGATTATTTTTACAGTAAAAATAATAATTGGTGAAAACTGTAAGTATTTTTTTTATTTATTAGAATTAAAGAAAAAAATAACAATAATAAATTTATTACATGCAGTTAATGTCAATATTTTAATTATTTATTTATTTATTTTTTTTAGAAAGGTCTCCTTTTTTACGCCTTTTGACTACAAAATTTATTTTACAAGACAAGTATACCATTTTATTTATCATATTTATTTTAATATTTTTCTGATATTGTTGTTAAAGGACAAAATGCATTATTTTTACTTTACTTTTAATTGTTTTGCTTTAAGGTAAAAAAAAAGTTATATATATTCCTATAGTTTAAACTATTAAAATAACCAAACTAAAGGAAAGGCTACTTATGAATGTTTTTAAATTTAATATAAAGTTTTAAAGTAAACAACATTGGCCTTCAAATTTTGATACCATAAAGTTAATTGAAAAATACGTCCAAAAAATCCACCATCTGTATGGCCAGGTGTGCCAAGTAGTCAAATACCAACACCCCAGCTGTTCAAAGGAATATAAAAAAAACCTCCAGTACTGTTAGAAATCAAATTGCTGATGAACTTAATGCTTTTTTAGAATTAGATAAAATTATACAAATTTGAAAGAAAGTCTGATTAACAACAAAAAAGACTTATGTCCAGTTGTAGCATTTTTGGATGAAAATATTTCAACTGTTCAATTATCAAAATCCATTGATGGTATTCCTCTCTTTATGTTGAAAATTTATAACAATTTGAGCTTTGAAACATTTCATTATGGAGTTAAGTGTTATATTAGCAGCCTGTCCAAAAATCATATAAATACAGTTGATACTTGGTCAAAACTGGAAGAAATCATCCGATATTTAAATTCTATGGCTTTTGATCACAAGAAAAATATCCTGAGTCAACAATTTTTAGCAATGGCTCCCAAAATGGAATAAAATACAGCTCAGATATAGTTGTGCATGCTTTTGGGTACTATGCAAGATCACGGACATTGTATAATGAATTAAGATATGATTTTCAGTTACCCTCATTAGCAACATTATGAAGGATGATGTCAAAAGTTTCAAAACTTAATGAAAAATCTTTTTTGTTATCTATATTTAATACTCTTAATAACAGTCAAAAAGGGTGCATAATTCTCCATGATGAAGTATATATCAAAAAGATGTTGCTATATCATGGCAAACAACTATTTGGTAAATCAGTTGACAATCCATCTGTACTTGCTCAAACAGTACTTGGTATAATGTTGATATGTCTCAATGGGGGTCCAAATTTTCTTACAAAATTGATTCCAATTTCAAAATTAACATCCGCCTTTTTATTTGAACAAATTGAGTTAACAGTCCAAGCCATCACATCTGTACCAGCTGATGTAAAGGCTATTATATGTGATGGCAACTGCGTAAATCAAGCTTTTTTTAAATTATATCCTACACTTCCTGAAAAACCTTGGTTAACTGAAGATAATAAACATTTGCTTTTTGATTATGTTCATCTGTTGAAAAATATTCGCAATTTGTGGCTGACAGAAAAAACAGGAGAACTAATCTTTGATGATGATGGATTAAGTTGAGTTGCAAAATGGATCGTTTTGAATCTGAAAGACTAGTCAAACTTTCAGATTTAAATGAAATTTCCATTGCTCCAAAGCCAATAGAAAGACAACGGGTTTCTACTTGCCTCAGAGTGTTTTCTGAAAAACATATAATGCACTTCTCACTCAGTCTGAAATAAGTGCATGTAAGAATGATACTGCCCTCTTCATAAACAAGGTTTTGACATGGTGGAAAATTTTAAATGTTAAATGCCTTCAAATTGATAAATTACATAATGATCCTCTACAAGCTGAAATCAAATCTCCAAATGACACCCGATTTGATTTTATCATTGAATTTGGTAAAATGGCTCTTAATATGGCTGGCAGTCAAGGTAATCGTAAAAAACAATTATCCCAAAACACTGCTACTGCTATACATCATATTTGCAATGGAATTGTTAGTCTATGTTGACACCTTTTAGCTACAAGTCATAAATATGTACTACTTGGGCAATTTTCAACTGATCCATTAGAAAAAGAATTTGGTAAACTTCGCCAAGTATCAGGTGGCACCTATTTTGTAAATGTTCAACAATGTATTGAAAAGCTGCATATTAAGCAGACATCTTTACTTTTAAATCAAAATGTAAATATTGATGAATTTGATGTTAATCCAGGTCACCAATGTACATCTTGTGATTATAAACTTTGTGAGGAAGGTTCAGAAATAATTTGACAATCTGGAAAATTTAGAACCATCTCTTTCCAATGAAATAAAAATGGCTCTTGTGTACATAGCTGGATATATTACAAGAAATGATAATCAACCCAGTGAATGTGAAACCCATTTTTATTATGAAAAGTATGGAAAATATACCAATTTAATTGACCGTGGAAACTAAAAAGTTCCTTCTGACCACACTTGTCAATGGTTATTTTTTGTTTCATCCTTTTCCATACAATAAAGGAAAAGGTTTGCTATAAATCATTAAGTAACATTTTATGCTTATTTCTGAGTTTCATTTTTCAACATGGAGAAAAAGCATGCTTCTATTTTTGCAAATATAGTTTTGAAAAATTTTTTGCAAACATGGCACACCTAGATCAGAAAAAGAACCAGCTCTAAAAGTTTTGAAACTTTCCTAGAATTTTGTTTTATTTGTCTATATTTCTGTGATGATTGATTGTTATATACACGCTTCGGCTGATGTCTTCCAGGCTTCTTGGGTTCTGTTTGTCAAACCCAGTAACTGTAATGTAAATTTAAACCAAAGTCTTTATTCACTCACAGGGAATAGATTGAATAAAGGATTCAGTGACACCTGTAAATAATATAAATTTCTGATTCAATATATCTTTTACCAGAAATCATAATTACCCCTTTGTGTTGTTTAATAATTATCAGTGTTCATAGCAAAAATACATATTTTCATTTATTTATCTTTCAACACATCCTATTATCCTCAGGTGTGAATAAAAATGTTATTCTAAGTATTTCATAAAGTGGTTGACTTCATTTTTTTCTAAAATTTCTGAAAATCCTACATTTTTCAGTAGGCCTCCAGTTCTGGCTTTCAGTTGTGCCATGACTTGGCTTGGAGTATAGAACGCCATTGTATATATGTATAGTCAGTTGCTGATACTCCTGACGAGTGGATGGAGGGATTACTGGAGGGTCCATCTACGATACTCTGGAGACAAGATGCTGGAGATAACATCAATTATCTAAGTGACGCTTTATATTTGTATTAATTATATATATATATATATATATATATATTGTATATTTGAGCAGCAACCTTTCTCTCAAACATGTTTTGTTAAGTATGACAGATAAGGAAAATTTGATGATTTTCTTTAGTTTTTCTACTATTCTTACGTTTTTGTGTTTGGTGGGAGTAAGGGAGTGTAAAAATTGTCTGTAGTGTCTATTATCCCAAACGCTTTCAGCAGCCACTTCTTTAGCTAAGGGTACATATATATATATATATATATATATATATATATATATATATATATATATATAAAAACACTTGGGTTTATTTTGGTGGTTTCATTTTTAAAGAAAATGTGTTAGTTACATATTAATTATTTAAATTAGTTTTTAACACAATTCAATGTTAACTTATTTTTTATTAAAATAGTTTCTTTATTAACACTTTGAGCCCAGCGTCCCTGAACAATTTTAACCCTTGTACCTGAGCTCCTGAGTCAAAATTTGCAAATAATTAGTATGTAAATGTCTCACAGTAGATATAAAAATAGTTACAAGTGTTTACCCACCGTTCAACCGGTAGCTGGGCATTAAGTCATTTTTCTCTACCACCGTTCAACCAGTGGTCAGGACTCAAAGAGTTAATGTTTACGCAATTCCAATATTTTAATTATTTCTTTTTCATACAACTTTAATATTGTTTTTATTTTTATTGGGACTTAAACTCAAGTGTAACTTGTACATACAATCCATCACTAAAGTTACTGGAAAAATGGTTGGTTCTCTATACTGCCCCAGTAAGTTCCTGACTCCACATGCTATCCTCTACTTTGGGAAGAGGCAGGTTAGGCTGAAAAGCACTACTGTCACATATGGACAGGAACTGCCCAGTCTTCACTTTCAAATGGTCTGAGGGTACAATGGTTGAAACACTGTGATATCAACAACAAAGATGAGTACAATAATTCGAATATAGATAATGATAACTTCTTGACCCAGAAATTCAAACAGTCATCCCCCTTAAACTGTTATAGATATATCCAGTGGTGACATCCTAAATTTCCAGGAACCCATTCTAGGCAGGTAATCTATAGGAACCTATTCTGCTTATTTTCTTTGCAATCTGAGAATGGAAATAAATCACTTTATAGTATCAAAAAGAATTAAACCATTTTGATAATTTAATAGAAACCATCCTAAAGTAACCATTTTGATAATTTAACAGAAACCATTTATTTATTAAGATATTTCCTGACTGAAATTCTGTTCTTATCGTATTTCTGTTCAGAAGTATGATGCTTTTTGACTCTAGTGTCATCGGCTGTGTTATGATTTCTTAGCCACATTCAAACTGAATTGTTGCAGTCCTAAAGATTCAATGGAACTGGTTCTATAAAGGAAGGTAATCTATAGGAACCTATTCTGCTTATTTTCTTTGCAATCTGAGAATGGAAACAAATCACTTTATAGTATCAAAAAGAATTTGACCATTTTGATAATTTAATGGAAAACATTTATTTATTAAGATATTTCCAGATTGAAATTCTCTTCTCATCATATTTTTGTTCAGAAGGAAGATGCTTTTTGACTCGTGTCATCAGCTCTGCTATGGTTTCTTAACCATATTCAAACTGTTTCGCTGCAGTCCCAAAGATCCATTGGAAGCCCTATCAAATTTATGAGTAGAAAATTTGTCACATTTTTAACTTCAAAATGGTAGGGGGTTGTATGTCTGTTAGAGTTTTACTAGGTGTGCCCATGAGCTTAACATAACCAACATTTTACCTAGACCATTGGCTATTAATATATAAGTTTATTTTTGGATAATCCAACAAGTGGTTTGCTAAGCTTTAATGATTTTAAGAATAAGTTTGCACAAACCAGTAGGATATATCATTTAGTTCTTAATTTTATTGTTATATACAGGGTGTATCAAAAATACTTTTACAAACTTTGGGGGTGGGTTCCTAACACCAAAACAAGGTAAAATATCCATATAAACATACTGTTGCATAGCCTCTTGGTGGAGGTGGTCTTGGGTGATGGTGAGTGCTTGATAATAATAAAGTTGCATTCTTCTCTCTCTTGTCTTTGGCTACCAAAATGTTTTTGGGTCCAGAGATGAAAGACATCAAGAAAGGGAATTTTAAACTTAGCTAGTTTATTAACATTAACATATACATCATCATCTAACTAGCCAGTGGAATCATTATGGATACAGGAGTTCCTCCATGTGGTACTATGAGATGTACAACATACAAGAGTCACTTGACATGTGCTGATTCCTGGATTGTCTCCAACAGCCTGTAGAATGTGTTCTTCATAGTCAGGCATATGAGTGAATCTCAATCTTTCTCAATCCATAGTTTGTAATGTCATGGATCCTGCCTCAGCAACACGGCAATAAACAGCAGCAAAGGTTGGATGACTCAGATGCCTTTGGTCTGGAAACACAATCTGATACAGCCATGCAACCTACGTGGTCGTATGTAAAATGATATCTGCCAGTTTATGATATGAATATCCTGTCTTTGTTAAGTAGAACACTTCTTAGTTAACTCACTACTACACACATTAACTGTTGAATACAGACTAGCAACAAATATACACAAATGACAAATGTAACCTAGTCTACATGGCAACACAGAGTCATCTACTGTAAACTTTCTTTAAACTTAATTTAAAACTGAAAAATTTGTAGACATATATTTATATGGAATTTTGTCCTTGTTTTGGTGTGAAAAACCTGCCCACAAAGTTTGTAAAAGACTTTTTGATACAACCTGTATATTGTCTTGAGCAATCTTTCTGGCTTTTCCAGCATCAATGAAAATGAAAAAAAAGAAAGGCTTTATTTAGAAAAATCAAATTAAAAGTTTAATATTACAAAATGAATTTGTGAGTTTCAAAAAATCAAATATGAAAAAAAAAAGAATAAAACAGAGGTTTCATTTTCACTGAGATTACCCTGAACTTTCACCTATTGCAATGAGTGAGTGTTCTCTCAAGGAAGGCCCATTGCCTTCATCACCTATTGGGACTTAAGCTCAACTCAAACCTCAAGTAGAATGCTCACATATGATTCGTCGCTAAAGTTACTTGAAAAATGGTCGATTCTCTATACCGCTCCAGTAACCACTTGACACCTACTGCTATTCTTTACTTTTACAAAAACCAGATGAGACTGAAAAATTAAGTACTGCTGCCATATATGGGCAGGAGCTGCCAAATCTTCACTTTCCAGTCTATGCATCCTTGTGGGTGACAAATTATTTTCCACCCTACAACCCCTTTCCCACAGACAAAATGTTGCAAGCCTCTTGCTAAATCTATTACTATTTCCATGGAAAATGTTCAGATGGACCACATTCCTTAGTTCCACCAGTTCTAACCTTTATGGTGAAGGCCCACCATGTCATGCACATTGCAGCTTTTTCCCACGAACCATTACTCTGTGTAACTGACCCCCAAGAGGATGCTTCTCTGATCACTACAATCTTAACCCTTTTCAATTTCAGGGTTAACTGTTATCTTCCCCACATATCTGCATAAGCTCTGCCTCTTACTCTGTAACCCACTACCTTGAGGTAGAACAAACAGACTCCCAAAAGGATGCTTCCCCAATTACTACAATCTTAACCAGTTCACAGACAAGTTTTTTGGTGTCATTATTAAAGAAAAAGAGAAAATTAGCGTGTTGATACATATTCATCAGGGTGTTGTTTTTTCAAGATAAATATAGTAGTGTTCATTATTTTCAAAAACAAAATTGCTGTGTTCATCTGAAAGTTAAAAGACACACTACGCCATGCACATTGAAGTAAATCGCCATCATTCACTTTGAATTCCATTGGCGTAGATATATATAAGTTCCGTTCCTCTCGAACAGCTTCTTAAGCGACTTTGTGAAATCAACTTCCAAAAGGATATTTCCTGATCACTACTTAATCTTGAAAAGTCTGTTTACGCCTGGAGTTAAAACCGATATCTTCCCCACATATCCCAATAAACTGTGCCTCTTACTCTGTAGTCTGTAACCTTCTCTATCACAAGTGATAAATATTATGACTAAAACCAGAAACTCCTTGTAGTTACTTGACAGAGGTATTCAAAAAACTACTTGACTAATCATGAAAATTTTACTTGTCACTTGCTAAGTAAATAATAAGGAAAAACCTTTTTATGGTGGGTGTTCAAGCACTCCACAATGACAGTTTATCAGAAAGTCTGCTACTTGCACATGCAGTTGATGATAATTTGTTTTGTCATCGACATGAAAAAAATGTTTTTATTTTCATTCAATTTTGTTTTCCTACAGTAAACTTAATTGTTTATCGTTATCATCTTTATTGACATACCTACCCATAGTGGACACTGAAAAAAATGTAGTCCATTTTTTAAAATTTAAATCGATCCAAAAAAATCATTCATTTATAAAAATAGAAAAGAGTTATGTTTAAGTTTTTGAGATTAAATAAAAAAATTTATATCGGGTGGCACTTTTCATACGACTACTACAGAGACAATCCCTAACTCTCTCTCAGGCCCTTTATAGAAGCCAGTATTTTTTTTTATCGAATTTTTACCCAAAGTAAGGCAGTAAAAACCACTAAGACATAAAGTGGTTATTGAGTGTGAAAGAATTAGAAAACTCAAAACAGAAACTAAAAACATTAAAGAGCGAGAACAATAAAGACTAAGAGTAATTAAAAAGACAGCAACAATGTACAAACTTGAACTGTTTATTTTTCCTTAAATTACAATAATACCCAAACACATTTTCTCATTATTGTACAGAGCGTTCAACAACTTATCAAAGTTCTGGTTTGATAGAACATTTCAATCTAAACCTAAAAGGACGTTTTTGAACTTTTTAAAACTACCTCTTTTTTACTCCAGTTGTTTGTACCTCTTCTTCTCTTGGTTATATAAATTTTTTTTTTATTCATTGTTGCGCAAAAAGTGTTGTTTCTCATGTTTGTTCTTATTTTGTTGAATACTGAAATTTTAATGTGAGAGGAAATTAATTTCATCACGCAGCTTTTTTACTCAACAATTATTGATCCATATAATTTTTAATCAATTGACACAACCTCCACACCAGATTCTAAATTTTTCGTCAGTAGTTCGTTTTCCTTTTTTACTAGGGAGGGAATCATATTGTAGTTCCTTTGCAAATTCTTGATTGTCGATTGTATCACGACTATCGTCTATCAACAATTGGGGAATTAAAACGTGTGTTCCTGTATCATAGCCCTTCGCTACTCCATTCAATCATGGGAATATTGTGTAGCTGTTTTTAAGAGCAATATGTTTATTAGAAATTAAAACAAATGTAGTCGTTTAAAATTACACAACTCCTCACTTGAATTGCATTTTGTAGTCGTATGAAAAGTGCCTACAGGGCAGCAACCAATGGTCGTATTTTTATGAACTATCGCACGACATTCCGCCACTTTTGGAGGATGAAAGGGCCGACGCTACCTATATTTCCTCCACGATCCACTAACTTCATTCAGTCTCCAAGTAAAAGTTCAAGCTAAAATAATAAGCCGTATATTTTTAAATAATAAAAACTAAAAAAAAAACAAAAAACTGATGGTTATTGGTGTTAGTGTAAAAAGGTAGAAAGAAAGAAAGAATAAGTGGAAGAATGTGTAAGGTGGTTGCAGATTTCAGTTTTGTCGTTCAGTTTTAAAGTACCAAGCACTAAAACACTAATAACAATCTATATACCAATTGTAAGTTAGATATAAAAACGAGTAAAGATTATATCGTAAGAGATTTAAAAACAACGCCTTAAAAGTGAGGGGTGGGGGAGTGGAAGCGTCTATGCTGGAGCTGACTGAACCAGCCATGTGCATGGGTGACAATAGTAAAGCATGATGGGAAGTTAATGTGACAACTGTCACCACTACGCTGCCCCCTCCCTCGTTCCTCTTCTTACCGGAAGCAGCAGCAGCATCATCTCCTCTCCCTTATATTATGTATGTATGTATATATATGTATGTATGTGTGTGTGTGTGTGTGTGTATGCGGCTAGACGGGACAAGGGAAACATGAGGAAGAGGAGGAACAAAATAAATAAAATGAGCCCCCCCCCTTTTTTTAGGTAGTGTAAACGTTTTTTCGTTCACACAGTAGTACTTACAGAATGCACACGCATCAGAAAGACTGACTGAAGAAATATAAAAACAAGAAAGAGAGTTACTATAAAATAAATTAAATAAATAAAAAGGGATATATACATACATACACACACACAAACTAAAAAAGCATGTGTCCATCATAAGACTCTTTTAGTCTTTAATTAATGAATCGATGTCATCTGGAGGAATGCAGCCAGAATTTATAAAAACACTTCACATTATCCACGTAAAAATATCGCACGTGTAAGAAGAGTTATCAAGTACATAAGAGAAAGAATTGGTGGTGGGGATTTTAAGGGTCATACACATTTAAATGTTGCGAGTTAAAAACACCAAAAATCACTCATGCTTAAAAAAAAAAGAATTACTTCGGCGAGAGTACTTAATTACGTTTACATTACATTTACAATTACATACACAACACTAACACATGACACAGAGAGGAGGGTGGAAAGCTTTCAGTTCATTTTCTGTAAGAGAAATGGAAAATAATATCGTACACATGGACAACAGGAAAAGAAAAGACAGTGTCACTTTTAAAGAGAAATAACATCTCAACATAGATGTCAATTGTCAATGTATAGAGAAACACACGCGCGCGCACACACGTAGACAGTGAGAGAGAAGAGAAAGAAACATAGAAGTAGTAGAGGGAGGGGGAAACCGCGGTTTCCCACCCTCTCTTTAGTAGTAAGACTCCTATTTCTAAATAGTGTACATAGCAGTTTTGACTCAGTTTGAATTTAGGCACTTTAAAAGAAGACAGCTTTTTTTTTATCCTCTTCTCGGGGGAAAAACAAAATAAGATATTTAAAATCTTACGTGGGATAACAACTCAACAACATTTAATAAAACTAAGAAAGTAATAAAAAAAAAGTAAAAGATGTCCGAAGAAACTGGTGGCTTAAGCAAGACAAAACTTACTTTTATGATACAAATCGGATTGTGCCGGGATCAAGTAAATTTTGAAGGCGAACTCACTCTGTCCGTGTTAAAGGACATAGCCTGTGGGTTTGTGGATAAAAAGGTGAGTGTATTTATTTGTTTGTAAGAGGTTTAATAATGATAATAATAATTTTTCAGTTAGAAATCCGAAAAAGAAAACAAACACACACACACACACACACACATACAAAAACAAACTCCCCAAAACTTCACAACTTCATCTTTTTATTTTTCTTGACTTTTTCTTTCATTATTTTTGAAAGTTTGAAGAATTAAAAAAAAAATAAAATAAATAGTTTTAAAAATAATGATCTAATGTTTGACAATACACGTGATCTTTATTTGTTTTTTAATTTATTTACTTTTTAAAAAGTTATTCAATTTCAATACCAGTGGCCCACTTTTCTTCTGTTGGCCGATTTAATTTTAATTTTTCTTTTAATGAATCTCCTTTTTTCTTCTCTTTCTTAGCTTAACATAGCAGCTGTCAAAAATGCTTCGATGCATATATTTTTAAAAAGAAATATTTTTATTTGTTATCTATGTTTTCTTGGTTGAAACTAGGGTATTTTTTTTTTCTTTTGCTGCCCTTTCTTGTGTTGCAAAAAAATCTCTTGTTTTGGTGTTTAATGTTTAGTTTTTAAAAGTTTTATACTTTTAAGTTAGTAACATTTTACCAACTTTAAGAAATAGATGTCTGATGATTTCAAAACTTTTTTGTTTATTACATTACAAAAATGGACATTTATTTTGTATTTTATTTTAAAAAATCTTATATAAATCAGGGCACTTTAAAAAAAATTACTTCACTCTTCTAGAACCGTATTATTATTTAAAATAGTTTATGGGGAAGTGTTTGGTCACGTGACGCCTAAAAAAAAAAAAAAAAAAAAAAAAAAAAAATACTAAATTCATCAAATTTCGACATAAACAAGCAAAATAAAAGTCGTCAGATGTTTTTTTTTTTTTTTCCCTTCAGTCAAACCTGTTGATTTATTTTTTTTTTTTTTTTTTTGACAATTCATACCAATACTTTGGATCGGTAACTTTTAGTTTTCATTTTCTTTAAAAACTTTTTTTTTTTTTTTTTTTCATAAATATTTAGTTTGCTTAAGTTTTTTTAGTTTGTCTAATGTAGAAAACAAAAAAATCGATTTTAAAAGTTTTGAAGTAGTAACTATTCAAAAATGTAAATTTTGAATTTGTTTTTTTTTTTTAAACTATAAACTAAAGAAAACTGTTTTAGCGGTGACCAACTACAAAAATAAAAATATCAAACTCAAAGCGAAAGACAACCAAAGATAAACATAATTTTTTTTTTTTTTTTTTTTTTTTTTAAACTCCAACTGCCTCATTGAAGGAAGAAAAAAGAACCCCACCTTTTTCTTGTGTAAAGTAAGTAGGTACCTCCACTCAATTTTCGATACTTAATTTTTAAAATTAATTTTTAAAAATAAAAAAAACAAAAAAACTTAAGTTAAAATCACAAAATCGTCGATATGGTTGAGTTGAGATTTTTTTAACAAATAATCAATTTTGGTTTTGGATCAGTCTCCCCACCCCCCCGCGCAAATAAAAAAAAGAAAACAAAAACTTTTTATTTTAACCTCCAAAACCTGCTTTTTTTTTTTTTTGTTTTTTTTCTTTTTAAAATAAAGAAAATTATATTCTTTCTCACTATTTAACTTTTGAAACATACACTTGTTTGTAATCTTTCCTCTGGTTTTCTTTGAAAAACCACCACCTTACAAATAAACAACAACTTGTTTTTCTGTCTACTTCCTCTTGTATAACGCGTGTAATTCTGTTAGAAAATGTATTTTATTCAACATAAAGCGACAATTATTTTTTTAGCCTAGAAAATCAGTCTTTTTAGATGATGAATAAAAACTGTTTTCTTGCTTCTTGTCATTAGTATTTTTTACGGTTTATCACGTTACGGTAATTCTATTTTTTGCTATATTGTATTTAAAAAAATATTTTCCTATGTAGAGATTCTTAATAAATGTTTAAAAACACATCTTGCAATATGAGATGAAAAATAACTCCTATTTTAATTCAATTTTTTTTCTTTGACAATTCGTAATTATCTTAAGCACTTTAACAAATCTTTAATTCCCGTATCACTTACACTTTTAAACACTATCAAAAAACCTTACCACCCTAGGTGGGTGGGTGAGTACTATAATTATTTAAAATAAACGAATTTTTTTTTTTCCCGTCTTATCAATTTGAAAACTAATGTCGTACTATTGTGTTTGAGGTTTTAAAACTAAAAGCTGGTGGCACAACACCCAAGAACTCCCCCCCCTCCACAAATTATAAGTCTTTTAGTGAGTGTTTTTACTGCTTTATGCGAAAGAACCGAGAAGTGTGTGTGTGTTTCTTTGAATTTCGTTGGAACCTGTTTATTGAAACCAGTTTTAATATTTCTTTTTGTGAAGGTTTTTATTATTTGAAACGGAAACCCCCATTGAGTCGATCAATTTTTAGAACAGTCCATCGCTTGATTAAAATTTTGAACTTTTTTTTACCGTTTTTATTGAAATTTGTATTTAATCAAAATATCGATCAGCAACAGAATATAGATGCTTGGATATTCTTCCATCCGAAATATTCATATGTTCGTTATTCTTGTACAATAGCAGTGGAGCATACATCAATAGCTATAAGGTAATCGGAATACCAGGAGTAGTGTGTACAGTGTACACACAGTTGCAAGTTTGTTTTTTTTTTTTTTTTTTTTTTTTTTGGTGGGGTGTTTGTTGATTTTATTTTTAGCCCCCCACCCAATACATTTGTATTGAAATAATTAACAAAAAAAAAAATCCTTCCATTATGAAAAACCTTGATTTTTTTTTTAGCCTTTGGGTTACTCATTGCTTATTACGAGATAATCCAAAAAATAATCCCCTTTCTGTTCTCTTTTGTTTGGTGTTTGTTGTTTAATTCAATAATACATTGTTTTTAAAACCTCGCTCATTTCGCGATTTGAGTCTTAAAATTGAATTCCATGAGATTGATGTCTGGTTAAAAATAGTCATTAGACTTTTCCTCATTTCTCAGCAGACACAGGTGATCCCAATAAATGATCGGAAATTTAACAAATGTTCAGTGCGTGTGTGTATGTGTGGGTCTTTGTGTGAGTAAAACTCACCGTGGAGCATTGGTTACCAAATTACCAATCCAATCTCGATGACCATTATTGTTTTGTGAGAATTACTCACCAGACCTTAATTTATTATAAACATTTGAAGATTATTTGGAAATTTGAAGGTTAAACGAAGGGGGTGGAAAACCTCTAAAAATGCAAGTTATTAATTAGTAGTCACGATGCAATTGTTGCTTCTTTTTTTTTTTTTTCTTTTTTTTCTTTACTACAAGAATTTCCTTTCTGAGGTATAAAAAAAGATGCAGATCTGATCACCTATCACCACATTACCCTATCTCTTTTTTAGTTATATTGCAAACTTTCAGTTTTAGATTTATAATTCATTTTAAAATTAACTAGTTTATTGCGGTTCACAGTACAACTTTTAAAAATTTTTTTTTTTTTTTTTTTTTTTTTTTTTTTTTTTTTAGCAACAGAATAATTAATTATAGTAAAATAAGAAGACTTTTTATTATGTCAAAAAGTTCCAGCGATACTCGATGTATTGCTGGAACTCTTTTCTGCTTATTTTGAAGAAGTATATCATGTATTGATTGGTATTTTGTTAGTCGTAAAATACTTTAAGAAAGTAGTAAGTAAAAATATTTGTGACTTAAACAACTGCAAGATTTGGGAACACTCGTGGCATTTTTAAGTTTTAGTTTATTATATTTTTTTTTTTTTTTTTTTTTTTTTGTCTAGATTTATTTCCTTTTTAAAAGGCAAGAAAAAAAGTTTAACAATAAATTTAAACAATTTCGATTGTCAGTATAAAGTTTTTTAATGTCAGCACTTTTTTGATATATTTTCAATTTTTATTGTCATTCGTTAAATCAAAATTGTTTTATTTTAATTTTAGCATGGACCAGAATTTACTTTTTTTTTTCTTTCAAGAAAAATGGTAAAAAAAGTTAAAAAAAAAATACAAATAAACAGAAACTATATAGATTATAAATTTGATTTTTTTTTTTTTTTTTTTTTTTACACAATACATTTTTTGTTTCGTCTAGTGCTCGTTAGTGAATGAACAATTTGGTTGCAGAAATGTTGACATTTTAGTTTTTTAGCAAAATAAACGATTTGGTGTTTTTTAATTATTTTTCTTTTTGATAATTTGCTTTGTGTGATTATGCCCTCATCTTCCCAAAAGGTCAGGTCACTCGTTAAAAAAAAAAAAAAAAAATAAACATTCATTTTTTAAAAAAATCATTTAAATCAGATTTAGTCTTAGTAGACATTACTCAATTTCAGTGATAAAAGAATCAATTCAGCATGTTTTAAAAATGTTTTATCCAATTTGAGAGGATAATCTCAAATTTTATCAAGACGTTTTTTGCACCATAAATGTTAGTTGAGAAAAGAAAAACTTAAAAAAAAAAACTTTTAAAAAAACTAAAAGAATTGATGATTTTTTTAAAGTTTTTAACTTTCAAGTTAGATTTTTTTGTCTCCGTGTAAATAACTTTTTTTACATTTTTTTTTATATTCGATGAGATGCAATTCTTCAATTTTGCACAGTAATAACTCTCTAAGCCAATCGATTCAGTTTCTTTCTTTTTTTTTTTAATTTAAAAATTAAATCTAGAATTTAATAAATTTCGTTAAGTGTTCAACATTTACAATTATTACATTTGTTTTTCAGTACTATGAAAATCAGGTCAATCAAGCAAGGACTTAGTACACAACTCGTTAAATACAAAATCAGCTAGGTTAATTTTTAAATATTTTAAAAAAAATTTATTTTTCAAACAAGTTATCAAATGTCATTAACATGCAACCAAATACTTTTAAATTTATTTTTTACGAATTTTGAAATCTAATTAAAAAGGAGAAAACCATATTCAATCACAATGCTAATAAAATAACTAAGAAAAAAAAATCAATGTGATTTCTGATTATATTATCTCACATTCATTATTTATTAGCATCTGTCAGAATTTATTCTCATCAACAATGTTAAAAAAAAAATAGAAAAACTTATTGTCTTTTCTCGCTTTTTCATTTTAACTCCATTAGTCAATAATTTCTACAAACATTATTTACAAACTTTATATTACTGTATAGAAGAAAAATTAAAATAATCTCCGTATTTTACTCTGAGCAAAGACTTTCATTTGAATCCATTGAGTTACGTAAGGGCTTTCTAAACTACAAAAAGGTTTAGGGATCGCCACGGACTTTATTTAAAAAAAAAAAAAAATGTTGAAAAATAGCCTAGTAAAAATCTAAATTTCCGTTTGTAAATAATTTTTTTTAGGCATTTTTAAAACGGTAGAACGTTGACTAATCGACTCCTCATTATGGACGAAAAATGTAAACAAGAAGTTTAAAAATCTCTTAAAAATCCAATATTTATCCTGGAGACGTGTTTCAAAGTTAATTAGTAAGGATTAATTAATTGGATTTTATAAAAGTAATGCTTGCTTTTTACTTAGAACATAATGAAAATAACGTTAATTTACGCACGGTAGCCTGCGATGTCATGGGTCAAAAACAGAAACTATAATTTTGTCCCCGACTTAAAAAAAAACGCGCGAAAAATTTAAAAAATTAAATACAAGTCCCCGACAGTGCTAATAATGAAGAAATTGGTATTGATTGATGTTTAAAAATAGGTTACCTTTAACTTTATATTAGTAACAGTTTAAGAATATAACTTTTTCATTACGCTTTTATTAAATTTGAAATTTATATTTTTCTTGTTTTACATTTAGAAGTATAAAAAATAGTGAAATGATACTTTTTTGAGATTAATAATTCATTACTTTTATTATATTTTATTATTTTCTTTTTTTTTTTTTTTTTTTTTTTTTGATGAATGAGGTCTTTAGTTATGAATCTATTATTTTTCTGTTAGGGAACCGAAGAGAAAACCAGCAATACAGAATGCTCACTCAAAAGATCGTATTTGATTGAACTTTACATTTTTTAATTTTCCAGTTGAATAAAAGATCTTGTTACGAACATCAATGCAATGAATTTCAAAATTTCAATGAGAAATTACAAGTATCAAATTTTTTTATTTTATTTTTATTTTTTTTTTTTTTTTTTATCCAGTCTGAAAGAAAATGTGTCTTGTTAAATTATGCAAGCAACAACTTTCAGAAAAATTCATTTTTGAGTTTTATAAAATTATTTTTGGTAAGGTTTGCGACCAATTTTCGGTATGTTTACATAAAAGTTTTACTGATCAGGGATTTTTCTTTTATATCATTATAAAAAAAAATTTGGGCAAAACCCTTTCCAAATTAAAAGGTACACTGGGATATTGAAAAAGGGAAGATGAAACAGGCCCCCTCCAATATTTCCTCAAAGAATAACTGATTCGGTCTAAAATTAATTCGGTAATAAATAAATAGTGAAAATTTTGTTTGAATTGGATAATTTCCTGATTTTGTTCAATTTTTTTTTTTTTTTATTTTATTTTAAATTTTAACTTTCATTTCGGAAAATACATCCATTTTGGTGGTGCCTTGTTAAGGTTCAGCTTTTTTTTCCTTAATTTTGCTCACTCGCCATCTCTCAACCTTAATAATTTGCAGCTTTAAGAGAAATTTATCAAGATGTGAATTTTGTCATTTCTGGTTTAAAATTTGAGAAAGTTTCAGTATTCAATCTGGATATAATGCATTGGAAATCAGGAAGAAGGATTGTCAGTGGTCAAGATTGAATGCAAGCATTACTGATAGAATAGGGTTATTATATGTATAATGTAAATGCATTGCTAATGATTTTACTATAGGAATGCATTGAAAATCATGAGGAAAGGAATTGTCAGTGGTCGGGAATGGATGCTATTTATGCAAAATTTATTTACTGAAATAGTTTCATTTTTCATGGTTATTTGATTGTGGCACATCTCTAATTCGATCTCAAATTCCTAGTAAAACCACTTTATTTACAATTCAGTGGAGCGGAGGGTTTTTTTTTTTTTTTTTTTTTTTTTTTTTTTTTGATAAAATGAACAAAATAAAACCTCAATTTTTGTTGTTTTTGAGGTTTGCTGTTTCAGCTGTTAATTTAGATAAAAAAAAGGTGAGGTTTGAAATGAAGAAACATACATACACACACACCCCTGACTAGAACTATGATACACAAATGCTACCTGACAAGACAGATACATGTGAGGTCTACTTAACCAATGAAAAAGAGCCAACGCAAAAATAAAAGTAAAAAAAAATACCACTTTCTTTTCTCCTTACATGGTAATTCATCTGATACATAGTCTTTATTAATTTAAGCAGAGTACTAGATTGGCTGCTAGGTCTCATCATTTTACAGTTTGAATGGCTAGTTTCAACAGCAAATTCTTTGCTAACAGTATTTTCTCAGTTATGGAACTCTCTTCCAGCTTTTTGCTTCCCCATCAAATTTGATCTACAAAAATTTAAATGCAATGTCAATTGCTATCTCCTGTCTTCTTAGTTCCTGTTCTTTTATTGTACTTGCTCATTTTCTTTTTCTTATAGTCTTTCATATTCAGTAACCCTCTTGTGACTTAGTGGCTTTATTGCCTTGCTTGGGGTGAAATGGTTTAAAATCTAACGGTTCTTTATTATTTTATCAATATATTCGCATAAACAAACACACACATACACACTCACATATTTTTGAATTTGTAGGTCTGATGAATTGGATTGTAATTATGATTCCAATGTAATAAATTATAACCATGGAATATTAGTGTTTAAGCCATTTTATTATATTCTTACTCTGTCCTGGACATTGAGTTCTACCTGGGTTCTATCCTCTTGGAAATTTTTGTGTATATATATAATATATATATATAAATTTAATTTCTGATAAAGTGAAATGTTCAATTTAAATGTTTCCTGTTTGTTACTTATAGAATCATTCTGTTGGATTCTAATCCATATTTGGCTCCAATACACACAAACTTTTTAAAAATTTTAATATTCTCTTTTAATATATCCTATTAAGTGAACTCAAAATTATTATAACCCCACCCTTGTCAAAAGTATTGCCTTTTCATGCAAACATCAAAATAACAGCTGGATCCTCACTGACAATAGTGAACAACTCCCAATTGCAAATTCATTTGTTTAATTTTCATGTGTAAAAACTGTGCAGCAATTGGTCATGGTTAAATGTAATTGGCAGAACTGCCCAACAAACAGAATTGACAAAGTCTACCATAAACAATAACAAGAGAAAGAAAACTGGGCAAAAATATTCAGCAAACAATATATGCAAAGCAAAACAACAGTAATAAGGCAAAAAGTTTATAAACTAAGAATGGTGTTAACACATGAGTGGATACAGACAAGTGATCAGTGTTCTGACTTCAAGAAAAAAAAACATAAAAAAACTGAACTATCTTATTGAAATCCCAGCATGCATCTGTATGTTTTGTCTATTAATTTGATGAGGGGTATGTTTTTGTAATCAATCCTTACCTGGCTTATATCAGAGGGTATCCCCCAGACGAGGCTCTGCTGAAGGGTAGTCTAGTCTCAGGGAAACTGACTCCGTTTTTTGCATAGTCTATAGGGAATTTTTGCCCAAGTCTATGGACTCGGATACCCCACTTTAAACTCGGCCTTGTGCCACATCTTGCTGCATGGGGGCAGCAGGTAAATAATCATTCCTAAATGGGATTGGGACCAATAATAAAAAACCATGTTACTTGAAGACTTCCAACAGCAGCAACAACTAAAATGAGTAACACGTAATTAGAAGGGAAAAATAACATATATGATAAAGATGTCAACTTTCTACATCACCTTAACCCTAGAACACTAACCATAGGTATATAGTACCCAGCGCAAATTTTCCTATTTTTAATTACAATTTTCAGTGCCTGATTTTCTTATCTAAATAATGTTTTTCAGTTCCTATTAATGTTAACTCAAAGTACAAGGTTTGAAGTGCCTGCATGTAAAATATTTCAAATAAAGATTTATATTTAATATTTTTTTTGATATTTTCAAAATCTGGTATGATATACCCATGGATGGTTAGTAGTGGCATAACTAATTCATGGTTAGTGTTCTAGGGTTAAACAAAAGGTTAGGAAGGAAATTCCTATCAATATTAGAAAGAGTGATAAAAATTGAGATGTCTGATATCCTGAAAAACTGTTCTAAGAAAAAGACTTTGTAAATGTCAACTGTAATGAATGCTAATTGTTTTGTCAATGAATAAAGAATGTTTCCTATATGAAAACAACTAGTTTTACCATTACCTACGAGGCTTATGTCAAAATATAATTTCATCATCTTTGGATATCTTGGTAATGATAAAGATATACAGATGTATTAGTGACAATATTTTGTTGATGACAATATTTTGTTGATGACAGAATTTTGTTCTTTGAATTAGAATTTTTGATACTCGATTTGATAGGGTTTCTTTAAATACATTATTTTTTTATATATATTTTTTCCTCTATATAGACTAAGATTAAACTGGCTTATAAAGAAATGCTGCCAGGGGTGCAGTGAAAATTTGAAGCTTCACTTCAGTTTTTATTTGGGATGAGTTTGTTTTTTATGTGGGTCTGATACAATAGTGATATATCTCATCAGCCACTACAAAATGATTTTTTTTATTTTTTTATTTCAAACATTTGAAATGGCTAGGTGTAAACATTTGAAATGGCTAGGTGTAAACATTTGAAATGGCTAGGTGTAAACATTTGAAATGGCTAGGTGTAAACATTTGAAATGGCTAGGTGTAAACATTTGAAATGGCTAGGTGTAAACATTTGAAATGGCTAGGTGTAAACATTAGGTCTATGCTAACAGTTTCTTCTATCATATTTCTTGCATGTTATCATCTTCTGTCTTAATTCCTCTTTGTTCTATTGTTCTATCTCTTTAATAGTCTATTTGTTTTGTGGGTTTTTTTCCTTCCTCATTTTCTGTAACTCGGTAACACCTTGTCTTAGTGGCTTTATTGCCTTGCTGAGAGTGACATGATTAAAAAAAGAAAAAAAAAGGTGGACATACCAGATTTGAGTATATTCTTTTAAGCAGTTTTTATTTCATCGCCTGTCCTGTGTGCTAGAGAAAAAAATTAAAATGTGTCCTCCAACAGGATTTGAACATTCAAGAGAGACCAGTCTGATCCGGCAAGCTTTGATTGTTTGGTTATGGAGAGCTTCAGTCGTTCAGATTTTCTCAAGAGCCATATCTGCTCAGTTTCGTACCCGAAACGTAAAACAAAGTAATTGCAAAAGAATGAATGGATTTAACTTCTTAATCCAAATGTTATTTTTAGTGTCTCCTGTTTTTAGTTGTGTGTGTGTGGTTTTTTTTTTTTTTTTTTTTTTTTTTTTTTTGACTATTTATTTTGTCTACTGGCCTGTGCACTTCATAAAACTTAATAAAAATGTGATTCCCCCCCCCCAAGGGGCAGTATTCAAACCTGCGTTCCCCTTTGCAGGAGAAAGCAATGATTGTCTTCTTTACTGCGTTCATCACTGTGTTCAAATTGTTTTTAATCATTATCTGATTCATAGCAAACATAAAAAGACTCAATAGAAAGACATTTCTGGAAATGTCTCATCAGTTAGTCCCAAGCGGTTCGTGACACTTGTACTAATATTTGTCTTGGACGACTGTGAATATTGCTTTAAAAAAAAAAAAATAAATATGCTCATAGATTGCTTTGTTTTCTTGCAAAGACATTATACTGCAAATAATTCAGTTTCTTGGATGTTTCTTTTTCTTTTTTTCTTTATGCATCTATTTTGATATCTTTAAAGTGATTAAGTTATTTTTCACATTTGTCTGAGTTCTGTGTTTTTTTTTTTTTTTTTTTTTTTTTTAAGCCTAGAGGAATCACTCCACCCACGATATTCAGATAACTACAGACTGTGTACAGGCACAAGTTGTTTGTGGGGGACCCTTAATCAGAAAAAAAAACAAAAAACTTTTGGGTTCTATAGAAATCTTCCAGGAAATTGGTTGCATGTGCAAAAGCTCAACTGGAGGTCATGAGGTCAGTGTCAAGGGGGTGGTAGGGAGATGTCTCCAGAAGGCAGACATGCAAAAAGCCAGATGTGATGTGTAGTAGTAGCTGTAATAGATGAAGAGGAGGTTGCCCACTCATTAAAAAGAAAAAAAGACACCCCATTTTTATTTTTTAATTTAAACAGTGTGTATTACGACAGTCTGTCTGTGTACTCAAGAAATCTCAAAAAAAAAAAAAATAAACGAGGTGTCTATTGTCAAATAAGAGTATTTACTAAATAAGCAATAAAAATGTGATTAAAATCAAATTAAATGAAGCTTGTGAATTCAGTTTTAGAGGCATTGTCATAGTCCAACGTAAACTGTCGCTCACTTTCTGAGCGAACGGTTCGGTTTAACTCTCTGCTTTCGGGCGGTGTTCAAATGGGCTATTTTTTGGCTGAGCCTAATGGCTCGGAAATGCCCACGTTAAAAAGGCCTTGTGCCACATGACTCCCTCGTGGGGGGACGACTAAATATAGTCCAACGTAAACTGTCTTTGGTGATTCCATAAAATCTGTTGAATCCTTTATATATCCTTTATATACCTCAGAAGTGAAATAAATTCTACTGAAAAGGATGTGAAAATTCACATTGCTAAAGTGTGGGCTGCCTTGAATAAAATGGAGATAACCAAGAAATCTGCTCCATTTTACCCACCACAGAGCTGCCTTCCACCTCTCTGCAACTGCTTGATCTCACACTGTCCGCTGACCTCGGATGGAACAAATACATTGAATCAATAGCTTCATCCACCACAATGAAAGTTGGTTCACTGTGTCACGCCAGAAAGTTTTTCTCGCCCGAGTCCATCCTTCAAATCTATAAACCAACCATTTGCCCTTGCATGGAATATTGCTGTCATACATGGTCTGAAGCCCCTACTGTTTGTCTTAAGGTCCTCAACAAAATCCAGAGACAGATATACAATGTGATTGGCCCTGTTCTGGCATCTTGTTTACAGTCACTCTCTCACAGACATGCCGTCGCTTCCCTGTCTTTTCTACAAATACTTTTACGGTAACTGCTCCGACAAGCTACTTTTGCTGGTTCCCAAACTGCATGAATTTAAACATGCTACTAGATTGGCATCTCACCCTTTCATTGTCGAAATGGTTAAATGTAGCTGTCTCTTCTACTCCAATAGCTTCATGTCTTGCACTTATCACCTGTGGAACTCCCTTCCTCGTTTCCCTGATGGCTATAATCTCCAACTATTCAAATGCAATGTCAATTGACATCTGCAGATGCCTTGATCTATTCCCTGTCCTTCTCTTCATCCTTTCCTCTGTCACACCTCTTTACTCTCACTCCCAATCTCTGTAACTCCTTGCATTCTTGTGGCACTCCTGCCTTGCTTGGGGTGTAATTCTTAAAAAAAATAAATCTGATCTACCAGACAACCTCAAGTGGAGATTCTTTTGAGCCACTGTAGAAGTGGTGTTAATGTATGGCACCACTGCTTGGACATTAACTAAAACCCTAGAGAGTAAGCTTGATGGGACCTATACTCAGATGCTGAGAGCTATGCTTAACATCTCTTGGAGACAGTGTCCAACTAAATCATAGCTCTATGGACCTATCCCTCATATTGCTATAATTTTATGTAAATGCGGAATGCACTTTGCAGGATACTGTTGGTGAGTAAAACAAGAACTTGCAAGTGATCTACTGCTCTGGACACCTAGCCTTGGATCAGGATGATTTGGTCACTTAGCAACCACCTACCAGCTATGGTAGGTGGTTGCCACCCTAATGACCTTCTGATCTTGATGCAGACCTGTGTTGGTTGGCATGATAGATTCCTGAATGTCCGAGCTAACTTGACTGAATAAAATAAAAATAAATCCATCCATATGTTCTATTCTAATGGTTTCTTTTCTCACAATTTTCACCCGAGGAACTCCCAATACAATTTCTTGCTCCGTACAAAAAAAATTTAAATGTAACACCAATTACCATCTTGCTTTTCTGTTCTTTTGTCCTTTTCTCCTTATTAAAGTCTTCTCATTCTCTTTCACTCCCAGTAACCCCTTGCATCTTAGTGGCATTATCACCATCTTCTGTCTTTCTGAAACCTGTTCTTTTATTGTCCTTTCTCCTCACTAAAGTCTTCTCATTCTCTTTCACTCCCAGTAACCCCTTGCATCTTAGTGGCATTATCACCATCTTCTGTCTTCCTGAAACCTGTTCTTTTATTGTCCTTTCTCCTCACTAAAGTCTTCTCATTCTCTTTCACTCCCAGTAACCCTGTGCATCTTAGTGGCATTATCACCATCTTCTGTCTTCCTGAAACCTGTTCTTTTATTGTCCTTTCTCCTCACTAAAGTCTTCTCATTCTCTTTCACTCCCAGTAGCCCCGTGCATCTTAGTGGCATTATCACCATCTTCTGTCTTTCTGAAACCTGTTCTTTTATTGTCCTTTCTCCTCACTAAAGTCTTCTCATTCTCTTTCACTCCCAGTAGCCCCGTGCATCTTAGTGGCATTATCACCATCTTCTGTCTTTCTGAAACCTGTTCTTTTATTGTCCTTTCTCCTCACTAAAGTCTTCTCATTCTCTTTCACTCCCAGTAGCCCCGTGCATCTTAGTGGCATTATCACCATCTTCTGTCTTTCTGAAACCTGTTCTTTTATTGTCCTTTCTCCTCACTGAAGTCTTCTCATTCTCTTGCACTTTCTGTAAACTGTTGCATCCTAGTCGTGTTATTGCCTTGCTTGGATTGAAATCTTTAAAAATATATATTCAGGAAATGTGACTACAGTACAAGGCAAATTTTAATAAGTTTTTTTAGTTTATGGGGAGTAATGGATAACGACTTAGATTGAGGAATTAAATTCCAGTCAAATCCATTACATTCGCTTACGTGCTAATACCCTTGGGAAAGGTATGAATCCTCTTCTTCAAAGCTATGGGTAAATAGCAGGACTGGGTTCTGTAGACTTGGATGGCAACTGGTCTACTGCAGAAAGAAATGCCACCTACTGTGGGGGGGGGGAGTCTGCCTTGTCAGTCATGTATCCAAAGATACATGATTGCCTAAGCATGTATCATGCATAGCACATAACTGTCTATATTTATGAAATGAGGTATTGTAAGTATTTACACTGTTCAGACTGTTGTCCTCTTTTTATAGTGGGTTCAAAATTCCGTATATCACCTGTAGAGTGTACAACAGCCAAAATAGTGGGAAGGAAAAGAATTTAGAAACCGCCTGTAGTGATTGTAATGCTAAGTGTTTTTGGTAAAATCATTAGCCATTTTCAAGGGGTCCATTGTTAATATATTTTGTCCTAAGATATATTGGGTAGTAGTAGTAGTAATTCTAAGCTGTGTTAGATGGGAGTAGTAGTAGTAATTCCATATTGGGGCTGTATTTATAACACTGCCAGTGCACTCTGACCTGTTTCAAAGAGTGAGATTGAAGCTTGTGCTAACAGTGAGGAACAAAATGCATAGTGTGTCTCTCTCTCTCTCTCTATATATATATATATATATATATATATATATATATATATATATATATATATATATGAACTGAGTGTGTGATCATGGCTCTTCACAGATTTTTTTTTTTTTTTTTTTTTTTTTTTTAATCATCTGGGTATTGCTGTTTATTCTTTGACCAAAGTCATAGAGCTGTTAGCGTTTCTTAGGCTGGTACTTGCTCAATATTAAAGACAAACTAACATAAGGCTAATAGATATTTACTCTGCTCAGTCTGGCACAAGATTAAATGGTAGGAGCTGATAATAGGAGTAAGAAGATTATGTAGCATTAATTTTTCTCCTGAGGGAGGATTTTGCCATTAAGTACAGTGTTTGAAATGTTGACTTACCAACCTTTTGATGTCATTTAAAGCCAGAAAATATTCTTAGATTGTAAGAATTTTTAAAAATATTTTATTGATAAAAGCCCTACTAATTAACCCATTGCTGGGGGAAGAAAAGGTGGATTCACACCCTTTCCCAATGATATTTGAACATAAGTGCAAATAACAAACTCAACTAAAATTGGAACTTGGCTCTCTGATTTCCAATTCTGAGCTGTTATCCATTACACTACCCCATGCTTAAAGCACCTGGTATTCCCAAACAGTCACCCATCTAGGTACTGACCAGGCTTGATATTGCTTAGTTTCAGTGATTGTACAAGAACTGGTGTTTCAACATGATATGGCCATGAGTTCATTAGATTGCTGAAAAAAAAAAGAATAAATCAAGGTTGAAAATTGGACCATAGACTTTGTAATTTGTATTTTGATACTCCATGTAGCTATCACTCTACCCTGGCATGATACAAATCTTTGGAGCACAATGTTAATCATCTTGACAGAGCTTTGTTGCCTCCCTTGTGTTTTTGATTACATTTGACAGGGAAAGTGAATTAGGCATGCCAAGTTCAACTCCCACTCAATTCTGTTTTGTTCATTTTGCACCAATGCCCTTGGTAAAGGCATGAATCTATCTTCCTCCATCTATGAGTTGAATAGCAATGCAGACTGGGTTCTCCTGCCTTGAGATGGAAACCACTCTAGGAGAAAGAAAATAAAACTAGCCTGAAGAGGTTTGGGTTTAGTAAGCCTATCTTGCTCTAGATCAGTGGTTCCCATGCTTTTTCTCATCTTCAGATATTTTCACCAAATTTCATGTCATAAAAATGACATTAAAAAAAACCCCCAAAAATAGAGGGTTAAAGAGAGATAACTGCAGATTTGAAGTCAGGACATTATCATTGATAACTCTTTCTGTCAATTTATGAACCCTAGTTGCTATATTCTTAATACTTGATAGAATGCAAAAATATCACAATGTTAAAATCAGTCAATAATTCTTTATAACTATTTATACTGGGACTCATGCATGCATTTACAAGAAATAATAATATTCAAAATTTTGGAATCATATTTATTTTTGGCATATGAATTTTTTTGAAAATTTCTAAATCTTTGATTGTCTTTTGATCATTCTGTCTCACCTGCTACCCTCTTCCGCTGCACCTATGATGCGCATCACACTGTTTGGGAACAACTGCTATAGCTGCAGTACATGCAGTGCCTCTATGACCCTAATGTATATAAAATTTGTTTTCTTGTCTGTTACATTCTCTTGTATCAACTTGAAGAGGGATGGGTTCCGTCAGGCTATTTTGCCCTAGACACTGGTGCTATGGCTGCAGTATGTGTGGTGCCTCTTATGACCCTAACAGGTTACACAACTTGTGAATTTCATGGGATTTTTTCATGGGATATTTTCTGCTGCCTAGCAGCAGAAAATATTTTAAAAAAAAAATTGGATGGTCTGTCAGATGTCAATGAAATTTTCTTTGTCTTCTTTTTGGTCCAGTTCAATTTTTTTTTTTTTTTTTTTCCCCTTGTATTTGTCACCAACTTGGGAATTGTAATGGTGTGGGTGGGGGAGATGAAATGGATCTGCTGCTATCAGAATAGAGTAATTCTGCTTTAGCAGTGCACTGGATTGAATCATTAATTTTGGTTCCAGCCTAGTGCTTAAATCACTTCTTCATTGAGAGACACGATTTGTATACTTGTTCTGCCCTAAATTGCTGTTTGTCATCAAACAAGTCTTTCCTGCCTAACTTGATTAAATGTAGCAAAGAGAATTATGATGTGATGAAATGATTCAATACAAGCTGTTTCTTGATAAGAGACAAACTCTTTTGAAAGTTGAAATACAATTACTCAACATTTAACACATTTTTCTTTTATTTCTGTTTTATGTTCTTGAATAAAATAATCTAAGTAAGTGTACATGACCTGAAACTTGTTTCTGTTAGAATCTTAAATTGAACTCATTTGCCAGAGTTGGCCAGAGAACATGTTTCTTTTAAGTGCAAGCAGGTAGACATAATATACACCTGTTTAAAAAAATAAAAAAAATAAATAAAATAATAAAAAAAAAAAAACATGGTGCCTATTCAGAAATGGATATCCGGTAAAATAATGTTTGATTAAAAATTAGATCCATTAATTCTTTATAAATTACTTGGTTTGCGTTTTGGATATGAAATCAAGCAGATATTGGAATTAAACATTATTTTTAGTGGATACTTGTGTTTGAGTAGACACTCCATCTATTTATTAAACCATATATTTATTTATTTATTTTCATTTGTTGAACTGAATCGTTAAGAAATCTTATTAAAGAAAAAAGTTGTGCCCTCTGTCAGGAATTGAACCTGCGTCCCTCAGGAGTAACTAAAAAAGAAGTTTTGACAAATTTATTAAATAAATTTTGATATCTATTAACCATTTCATCATACCACTGACAGGATATTTGATGGTGGCACAGTGAAGGGAAAAACTGATTCATGCCTTTCGAGGATAAGTTAAGTGAACAAAAACCAGAACTTTGTTCTCATATTTTTTATTTTTATTTTTTTAAATGAGAAACTAATACAAATCCAAAGAGTAGATTGTTATAAGGGTGTAAATGCGGGGGGAGGGAGGAAGTAAGTGCAAGATAGATAACAATTGACCCTAAACTTGAAGAGGTTAAGATTGTAAAGTATCCTCTCAGGAGTCTTTCACAAAGTAACAGTTCCAGGGAAGATGTTTGAGTGGAACTTCTCATTGATGGAATATGGAGGGAATGACGATGGTTCACTCCTGTGGAGGTGGCATAGTTTGTCTTGCATGTAAAAGTCTGAGTAATGGAAGTGGCGATAAAAGAAAGTGTGGACCTGGTAACTCCACTCAAGTTGTAGCAGCCATACTTCATTTTTTGGTCTTGTGTGTATGTTATATATATATTATATTATTATTATTATTATTATTTCACTGCAAGCAAGGTAATAAAGCCACTGAGATGCAAGGGACTTCTGAGATTAAAGCATCTGAAAAAATCATTATTAAGTAGAGAGGACAATAAAAATATACAGGGCTCAAGGAAACAGAAGATGACCATTGATATTGCATTTAAATTTTTGAAGATCTAAATTGACTGGAAAGCAAGAAACCAGAAGAGAGGAAATTGTCTGCCATGGTAACAAGCATATCTCATAAGTAAGGACAGTCAGGTATATTTACCCAGTCCCCCCCACTAAAGGCAGGATGTGACTCAAGGTCGTTTATACATGGGAAGTGCCATATGTATGCATATGGTCCAAAGTCAAATATTTTTGCCCAGTCCCTGTGAACACTGTCAAGCTGGTATCACTATTACACTGACCCTACTCCTCTTTCTGCAATGAGGAAGATGATGCTGCTGGGTCAGAATCCCCAGGACTGGGTGCCTTCTCCCATCTAAAATGAGGAGGAACATTTACTCCACTTCTGGCCAAAACTTAATTTCTCTGCTGGTTAATTATGGATGATCAGCTTGCTAATACACTGCTCTTGGTTTTGTGTTAGCTTACTCTGGATATTTTCACTTTTAATGATTTAAAAAGCAGAATACTTTTTTTATTTTTTTTATTTTTTATTTTTATACATGCAACAATAGATTTAACTGTCATTATAAAAGTCCTAGATTACTCATGCAGAGAAAATAACCAATGCATTTGTAAAATGACTTAAAAACAAATGGTCGTTTAGATAGAGAATATTTATAATCGAATGGAAAGTTTGATGTCATTTTTCTTTAGAATATTGTGAATTTTATTTATTTATTTTATTTTATTTTTTTTAATTTTTAATGATTTAAGAAGCAAAAATTTTCCATACATGTAACAGACTTATTTGTATAGATAAACATCTTAGAAAAAGAATACTCGTAACATATGAAGGTAAGCTGACAAGTTCATAGGTTGACTTTGAAGGAGGGATGCCTTACATGCATTAATTTCAACTCTTATTAATATCACAATGACAATGTCATACCAACTCTTGATGTCCTTTTGACTTTTTTGACCAACAGGACGAACAGTCTTCTTTGAACCATCAGATGTCAGTTTACCTGGAAAGAAACAATAGTTCTTTATAAGAAGAGTTGAAATTTATGTATGCAAGATTTCACAGCTCTAGCATCACTCCTTCATTGACAGCCTATGAATTTTCAGCCCACCCTTATGGATCTTCATCATTAGGATAAAAATAATCTAGAACAGAAAGTCAGCATCCTCTACCAAGTGTTCCAAACTCGAACCTTTTCAAAACAGAAAGTGTGATCTGGAATTAGAATGAAATCCGTGATGGTATATACCCTGAATCCATCCTAAAAATTCAGGATTTTAAAATTTTACTCAAATCTAATTTTTAATCAACTTTTTTTTTTTTTTTTTTTTTTTTTTTTTTCAGAAATATTTAGTGTAGAAAATAACTTAAGTGAATTTGAAGATGGTTGGAGTAGTGGTAAAGTCAGTGGGCAGTGTTAATAAAATCTTCCACCTATAATCTTCAAAAACTTTAAATGCAACGTCAATTGCAATTTTCTGGCTTTCTGTTCTTTTATTGTCTTTACTTTATTTCGCTCACTGGAGTAGACTGTTTTGGTTCCATGTGCCATGTCTAATAGATGTCAGTTATTTCCTGTTAATTCCCCTCTGAAAGTTCTCCACTGCCTTAACCAGATATTGAACTCACACAGTGACAGGACCCAAACAGTGTGAGTTCAATACCTGGCTAAGACGGTGGAGAACTTTCAGGGCAGAATTAACAGGAGATAACTGACGACTATTAAAACCATTAAAACATGGCACGTGGAACTAGAACAGTCTACCCCAGTGAGTGAAATAAAGGGTTCAGTTCTTCATTCCAGCTATCTGAAGAAGACCGGTGCGTACAACGGCTGAAATGTTGTAATAAATATGGCAACAAAGATGAGGACAATAGTCCGAATAATGTAAATAGTGTACATAATACTCAGAAATATAGACAGATCTAGTTTTTAATCATTTTTTTTTCCTTTTATCAGAAATAGTCTTTTAGTGCAGAAAATAATTTAAATGAATTTGAGGATGGTTGGAGTAGCGGTAAAGACAGTGGGCAAGCCTAATAAAATCTGAAATTTAAACTATTATTGTATTTCATTTTGTGATATCGGTCTCTTTGCTGATGGTAAGATTATCAAATTTCAAATCTGAATTGTTTATCCATTTAAAAAACTATATTTATTAGAAAATGTATTCAGTTGGGAAAAGAAAAACCTTGAGCAAAAAAAAAAAAAAAAATCAACATTCTCTGCCAAGAGTTCCAAGAAATAGGACTCAAGATAAACTTTTTCAAAAACAGAAACTATGATCTGGAATTGAAAAGAAACCAGTGATGGCATGTATCCAGAATCCATCGTAAAAATTCAAGATGTGGAATTAGTAAATACCAAACACTTCAAATATGTCGGTGTATGCCTCGGTTATAAGAAATTAAGTCTAGGAGAAAAGGAAATTGAACACAGCAGTGTGTTCTTGAACTCTGTGGAACCAGGGTGACCAATAAGTGAGTAGTACTGAAGAATAAGAACTAGATGAGATATCCCCAGGCATCAAAAGAATAGTCTTGTTCATAAAAAAAAAGTGTAAGACATAACACTGTTACTTGAGTTACAGCCTAGTGAAGACAAAAATGTTGATATGCCTATAAAATGATGTTCTACAATTTCTTCAATCCTTATGACTTTTTGAATATTCTTTGTTTGAGGAGTAGATAGGTCTGCCTTTACAATTGGAATGAATGCAGTGATGACACCTACCCTGAATCCACCGTAAAAATTCGGGATGTGGAATAAGTAAATACTAAACACTTCGAATCTCTTGGTATATGCATCAGTTAATGACAAATTAAGTCTAGGAGAAAAGTAAATCGAATATAGAATAGGTTACATTAGAGATAGTTTCACCCAACATAGCAAATTGCAAAACATTAATCTGAAAGCTAGAGTTATGTTCTTAAATAGCTTCGTCAGATTAAGACTTTCATATGGATGCCATGCATGGTGCCAGACCCATTCAGAAATATCTAACCTGTCAGCTGTATACAACTGCTTTCTCAGATCAATGGTTAGTAGATAAGTAAAGGCTGTGGGTCTTGGTGAAGACTACACATCTTTGAACCTTGTGAACTGACGCTACAGAATCGAAGAACTGTACCAAATAACAGAAACCACATTACTTGAAGACTTTCAACAGCAGCAACAAATAAAATGGATATCATGTGTAACTCGACGAGAAAATAACAACTTAAGATGTTGATGTTCCACACTACTTCAAACAAAAAATTTAGGAAACTCTCCTGCCCCATCAATACTGGAAATAACGATAACTTCTACTGGACTTGAGAAACCTATTTTCAGGAAAAATTGTTTTAAGAGAATGATTTTATAAATTTCAACCGAAAGCAACACTGATGGCTTGATCAAAGAATTCCAAATGTTTATCTTCGTAAAGTCTGGGTAGCAAAGAAGTAAGCTTATCAGAACAATTACCATCAAAATATTTACAGAAAAGGCACAAGGAAGCTATGTTACAGAAGTGGGAAAGTGACTAAAGTCATGATTTCAGGTCAAGTCCAATAATTTTGCAGATTCTTCTTAATATTTTACCAAGAATCTCTAAATGCATAGCAGAAGCACCAGACTAGATGTGGCAGTCATATTCAATGCATGGATGATTGGTAGACTTATGTGTATAATAGATTTTGGCTAGAAAAATTATCTAGCACAACATGGTGAACCAATGCTCCTTGCAACAGAAAATGAGTCCATACACTCTTTCCGTTTCATATCAGTGGAAAACTTTAGCCTGTGAAGTTGCTAGGAGTTGCTCACTTGGAGGTTAGTATTAGCCATGCAGATGGAAGGCAAAAAAGGTTCTCTCAGATGATTAAAGGAGAGTAGTTTTGTTTTGGAAGCATTAGAATTAACAAGCTATTTCTTGCCCCAGTTAACAGATTGTAATTTTTTTTAATTTTTTTTTTAAAGATCAGCTGCTAATTTGACCCTTAAGACAGTCCGATTCTTCTAAGTGCCGTGTACCTTCTGGACGTACGTGATCATGGCTCTCCACAACTTTCCTATATTTTTAGCTCTTAGTAAATTTTGTCTTTTTGCTACTCTTCCTAATCCCTGCTCTTCCAACCATTTACCCAATCTTGTTAGGTTATACTCTCCTTTCCTCCGCTCCTTTTACCTCTTCTGTGAGTATCAAACTCTCCAAGCCTTCTTTCCTAATCATATGTTAATAATAGAGGAAAGTTCATCAAAAAAACTTACCATGGAGGAATGGTGAATTTATAAATGTATAAGATACTCTGGTGAGAAAAATTGTCAAGCAATTGAGTCGGTATAATCTTTCCATTTGATGTCCAGAGAAAGTACAATGCATTCTTTTCCTGGAGGCTAGCATCAGACATACTGGTGAATGACTCTTTGCATTGGTTTTATTTTCTGTAAAGAAAATAAAACTAATGCAATTGGAATATTTGATATTATTTTATTTTTTAAATTCCTCATTTCAGAGAAAAATATATGAATGATGCATGTAATTTGTGTTGACTGCTTGAATAGTGATTAAGAACACAAAACATTTCAGTTACAACATTGCAACTATATACATGTAAATGTATTGGGACACAATGAATTTTTTTTTTTTTTTTTTATCAATGTAGTTGTTTATAGCAGTTACAGAAACTTGACCTTATATATGTAGATAGCTAGATAAGGTGACTTTTAAATAAGACAAGTTTGAATTTCATGGTTTAGGTCATATTGAAGGTATGAGGTGACCTCCAGACTATAAAATCATATCAATAAAACAATGCACACCTATATACATGCAAGTCCTGTAATCCATTAGGGTTCTTCATGCACCATGTATACTGTAGCCATAGCAGCAGTGGTGTGTCTAGGGCAAGATAACCTGATGGAGCCCATCCCTCTTCAGGCTGATGTAATAAAATTTAACAGACAAGAAAACTAATTTTATATAACAATATACATTAGGGTCCTCGTGGCACATCATATACTGCAGCCATAGCAGCAGTGGTGTGTCTAGGGAAAGATAGCCTGATGGACCTCTTCCCTCTTCAGACTGGTTTTTGAATTCAGTTGTCCTCCTACTAGACCAATTGACACTTAAGGCTAGAGAATTGTCTGCTCTTCTATTTAGCCCATAGCTGGGGAGCTGGCAAGAGAAATGGATTCATACCTTTCCCAAGGATATGTGTGCAAAAGTAGATGTAATGAACTCTACCGGAATTCAAGCCTGGCTTGCTGAGTTCTCCTGGGATGATGTTAATCTCAAGCCCTGGAAAAGCCACATGTATCACTTTTGAGATTAGTTAATGGTAAAACATACTAAGTTAAATAGTAGATGTAGACGATTGGCTGTCCTGATAGGAATTGAACCAAAATGGATGACCTTTTTGTTCATATATACGTTATATTGACTTTATTTTTCCTTGTTTCTAAATTGTTATTTTAATGTTTTTTAAAAATATCCAACTTATGCAACCAAATAATAATAATGAACTTTATCATTCATGCTGACAAACAAGAGACACTCAACCAATGTTTCTCAACCTTTTTAAGCAACAGCACACCTAAGAGCAAATGAAAATATCATAGCACACTTAGTAGAATTTTTAAAGGGTATACATTTACATGTTATGAAATAAAACCATAGATTAAAAAAAATACATGCACAAATATGAACTTTATTTCAATGTTTCTATTCAACTATTGGTATACCTTATTTAGTTTGAAATCTGTACCTGGTGATTTTTTGTGATTTCTTAAATGTTTGGTTTGAATGTGTAATAAGCAAACCCTTGCTTCTTCAGGTGAGTGCAGTCTTTCTCATTTCTTATTTTTGATGTTATTTAGGGTTGAAAATTGCAATAAAACTGATAAATCCTTTTTAGCTAATGTGGGATATTCCTCTTCCCAAATGTATGAATGAGTACCATCAAATGTTTTATTTGGAGCTCTCAATCACAAGAAATGGTGGCCAATAATTCTTCACATAACTGAAGTCCAATGTTAGGACTATAGTGAAAAGATTTATTTGAAAAGGAAAAAAGTTTAATACTTATTCATTTATTCAAATACTAATGCTGTACCATTATTACTTCCACACACACAGTACACTTAAGAGGATCATGCAGCATACTAGTGTGCAATGGAAATGGTGGTTGCAAATCATTGCACTAAATACTGATTAGTGACTATAAAGGAAAAAAAAAAAGAAGCCTTCTCTTGGATCTGACTGTACCAACTGCTAAAAATACGTCTGTTAAAGAATGACCAAATAAGTGAATATAAGGATCATGGAATTGTCAAAAATGTGGCACCTGTAACTACTGTTATACCTACAATAATTGAAACACTGGACACAATCAAAATCTCTGGCAGACCCTGATTACAAGAGATTCAAAAATTGCCATGTGTGGAACTGCTCATTTACTCAGGAGAGTATTCTCAATGCAAAGAAACTTTCAATAGTGCACATGTTAAGTATCACGTAACATCAAAATTTGTAAAAGTAGTATTTATCATCTTTGCTAACTGCTGGTTTTGGTTAATGACCTGGGAATGGATTGTACTAAGCAGGAAGAAGGTATTAATTAAATCTAAAAAAAAAAAAAAATGAAGCAATTATCAAATCTCTCATTTTTTATTTTTTTTAAGCATTGATCAACTTTTTTTTTTTTTTTTTTTTTTTTAATAAAGCATTAAGTCTTTAAAATGTATTAATTTAAAAAAAAAAAAAAAAGCCCTTTACAAAATGTTTACATAAAAAAGCCCTTTACAAAATGTTTACATAAAAAAGCCCTTTACAAAATGTTTACATAAAAAAGCCCTTTACAAAATGTTTACATAAAAAAGTCGCTTACGGAATGTCTGCATAAGTCGCTTACGAAATGTCTACACACAAAAAAAGGAAAAAAGCCATTTATGAAATCTTAAGAGTTTAAATTTTTTTTTTCTTTTCCTCTCTGAAAAGCTGAGTTTTCAAAGCCGCAAAGCAAACCTCCTCAAAAATGATTGAAAAAGAAAATCATAATTAGGATGGAATCCAATGAATGAATGTCAGTCCCATACCACAATTGAAGAAAAGAAAAAGTCATGTGTCATGATGGCCAAAATTGAAATTGTGGAACAACAAAAATTTAAGAGATATTTTCATTTGTTGCTGTTGAAAAGCTTTTGGGCATTGTTGTTTAGGAAGATACATTCTGGAAATGAGTTTTTCAATAGAACCATAAAGATTCCTTGTTCATAGTTAGCAATTTTCACCCAGTAATGCTTTTGATGTCTTTTCCTCTATTATCTGACTTCTGGCATTTGTTTTCCATCTTCTATTGGCCATTGTACTCACAGCTTGAAGAGAATGTCTCAGCTGGTGGGACTAAGGAATGTGACATATTAGAACATTTGCTATGGAAATAGCAATAGAGTAACAATAGGCTTTCAAGGTTTCATCTTTGGGGGAAAGGGGTTGTAGGGTGTAAAATAATTGATTACTCACAAGGCTGTGTAAATGCTTTTTAACTTTTCCAAGGCTGGAAAGTGAGGATTGTGCAACTCCAGCACAATATATGGCAGCAATATTCCATTTTGGGTCTAATCTAATTCTTGTAAGGATGAAGAATGATAAAAGGACAGGAAAATGAGGATTGAGCAGCTGCAGCCAAGATATGGCTGCAATATTCCATCTTGGGTGTAATCTGACTCTTGTAAAGATGAAGCATGGTAGGAGGAGTTGGATACTTTCTGGAGCTGACAAGAGACTGACCATCTTTCCAGTTTTTGAGATATATTAATTCAACATTAGTATATCAAAGTTTTTTTTTTTTTTTTTTTTTTTAACACTAAAAATAGTAACTTTTGAACATAGCTTATCTTGTCAATGCACTTAAATGCTTCTTCAATTTTTTTTTTTTTTTTTTTTTTTTTTTTTTAATCATTTCACCCCAATCAAAGCAATAAAGCTATTAAGTCGCAAGGGGTTACTGAGTGAAAGAATATTAGAAAAAAAAACCTTATTAAGAAAAGAACAGGAATTAACACAGAAGATAACCATTGACATTGCATTTAAATTTTTGAAGCCAGGAGAAAATTCCACAAGCGAGAAGTGCGAGAGAAGAAACTGTTAGCATAGAACTCATGGTTATTTCAAGTCATTTCAACTGTAAAAGGATGAGAACTTAACAATATTCTGAATTGAAGCAATGAAATTATGTTGAAAAGTAAATATTCTTTTGTGTAAAATAAGTACATTTTTTATCAAGCTACACACTTTTTGTTTACTAAATGTTCACCCACTACAAGGCCTAAGCGCTAGTCAAAGAGGGTTACTGAATGAGGTTGTTGCATGCATGCAAGAAGTGGTTCTTGAAGAGTTGAATGGAATTTCCTTGTCAGTGGAATATGAAGTATACAAGGTATAGTGGGTCTTAGCTGGAAAGGTCTGAACTGGTGGAAGTAAGAAATGTAGCTCGTCTGAACATTCACCATAGAAGTAGTGATAGAATAACAATAGGATTACAATGTTTTATCTTTGGGGAAAGGGGTTGTAGGGTGGAAAATAATTCATCACCTACAAGGCTGCATAAACACTTGAACTCTGTTATTGCCAGAAGTGAAGACTGGATACCTCTATCCCAGATATTAATGTACACATGTTTATGTTAATATACAAGACATTAGAACAATAGGGTTATTAGCTGAAGTTATTAGCTGAATTTTGACTGTATAACAGTCAATCTATGCAACTGTCTTGCTAGACAATTTTTCTCAGTAGAACCGATCTTAAATATTTATAAGTCTACCATTCTTCCTTGCTTTGGACATTGCTGCCATATCTGGTCTGGTGCTTCTGCTATATATTTACAGATTCTTGAAGAAAAAAAATTCAAAGAAGAATCTCTAATATTATTGGTCCTTACCTGGCATCTCTGCTTCAGTCACTTTCCCACTGCCACTAGCTTCCCTGTGCCTTTTCTATAAGTAGTTTTATGGTAATTGTTCTGAACTTTTCTCTATGGTACATATGGGGACAAATTAGAATGTCATGGAGACTCTGAAATATTGTGGTGGCTCTAGTAAGAATGGTAAGTAAGAATGTGTTGTTTTGCTGCAAGGAATATTGTAGTCTATATGTTATTTTGTAGTTACGGTGCCATCTCCTATAATAATTGTCACATGGCGCTATATGAGGAAGATTGTGTTTTTACTTCACTGGTTGTATGCCATATTGGATTGCACTGTTTGCTATCTTTCATTTGTGTTTTTTTTTTTTTTTTTTTGAGGGGGGCAACATTTTGCACTTTATTATGGCCCCCAAGCATAAGGCAGATTTGTGAGTACTTATGTAGGTGAGTTCCAACCTACATTGAAAATCAGCTTCTGTCGAGCCATAGGAATAGATCTCCATAAGTCAAGGACCTACTGTATCTCCTAAGAATGATTAGTGTTTCAGTAACACAGCCATCAAAACTATAAATTAAATAAAGGGTTCAGTTCAAAATTCCTTGTAGGTTATCTTGATTAACAAACACCTGATGAGGGCTGCAGGGTACAATGGCCGAAATGTTGTGATAACAGCAACAAATATGAGGGCAATTGTCTGCCTGTAAATAATAACCTCTCCTCCCAGAAATTCAGACAGTAAAGTTTCATTCTGTATTTTTTCCTCTGTTGCTCTCCCTCTCTCTCTCTCTTTTTTCCCTCTGTTGCTCTCCCTCTCTCTCTCTCTTTTTTTCCCTCTGTTGCTCTCCCTCTCTCTCTCTTTTTTTCCCTCTGTTGCTCTCCCTCTCTCTCTCTTTTTTTCCCTCTGTTTTTCTCCTCTCTCTCTTTTTTCCTCTGTTGCTCTCCTCTCTCTCTCTTTTTCCTCTGTTGCTCTCTCTCTCTCTCTTTTTCCTCTGTTGCTCTCTCTCTCTTTTTTTTCCTCTGTTGCTCTCTCTCTTTTTTTTTTTTTCTCTCTCTTTTGCTCTCTCTCTCTCTCTTTTTTTTTTTCCTCTGTTGCTCTCTCTCTTTTTTTTTCCCTCTGTTGCTCTCTCTCTCTCTTTTTTTCCTCTGTTGCTCTCTCTCTCTCTCTTTTTTTTCCTCTGTTGCTCTCTCTCTCTCTCTTTTTTTTTTCCTCTGTTGCTCTCTCTCTCACTTTTTTTTTTCCTCTGTTGCTCTCTCTCTCTTTTTTTTTCCTCTGTTGCTCTCTCTCTCTCTTTTTTTCCTCTGTTGCTCTCTCTCTCTTTTTTTTCCTCTGTTGCTCTCTCTCTTTTTTTTTCCTCTGTCTCTCTCTCTTTTTTTTTTTCTCTGTTGCTCTCTCTTTTTTTTCCTCTGTTGCTCTCTCTTTTTTTTTTTTTTCCTCTGTTGCTCTCTCTTTTTTTTTTCTCTCTCTTTTTTTCTCTCTGTTTTTTTTTTTTTTTTGCTCTGTTCTCTCTTTTTTTTTTCCTCTTTGCTCTCTCTTTTTTTTCCTCTGTTGCTCTCTCTTTTTTTTTTTCCTTTGCTCTCTCTCTTTTTTTTTTTTCCTCTGTTGCTCTCTCTTTTTTTTTTTCCTCTGTTGCTCTCTCTCTTTTTTTTTTCCTCTGTTGCTCTCTCTTTTTTTTTCCTCTGTTGCTCTCTCTCTTTTTTTTCCTCTGTTGCTCTCTCTTTTTTTTTTTCCTCTGTTGCTCTCTCTCTCTTTTTTTTTTTTTTTTTCTCTCTTTTTTTTTTCTCTCTCTCTCTCTCTTTTTTTTTCCTCTGTTGCTCTCTCTCTCTCTTTTTTTTTTCTTCTGTCGCTCTCTCTCTCTCTTTTTTTTTTCTTCTGTCGCTCTCTCTCTCTCTTTTTTTTTTCCTCTGTCGCTCTCTCTCTCTTTTTTTCCCTCTGTCGCTGTCCCCCCCCGTTGCTGTTTTTGTGCATATAATGCCTCCTGCTGTAAAACATTCTGTTTTAGAAGTTTTAAGGAAAGCCGAAATAAAAGGGATACTTGGACTCGGACGCAGAAAATAAAAGTTGAAATTTCTGTGACACATAATGATGAAAGAGGGCTTGGAGAACTTGAAAATCACTGGGTATATTGAAAGCAAGATTGATAGGGAAACTAATCATTTCCTATCTAATGAGCTTGTGTATGTGGCTGACAGAACACTGACATGGAGGGATGGTAGGTATATAAATATTAATTAGAGCTACAAAAGATAAGAAGTTGTGGAGAGCCATGATTACCAACATTCTGAAAGGACAAAGCACATGTGTGAATGTGGCTTTATATCAGTACAGAAAATTTAAATACCTTTTAAATTATGTGTTTGTAAGTTACAAGTAATATTGTTCATTTAAAAATTTTTTATGTATTCTCTTTATTTGTTTTACTAATTGAAGATTAGTATGACTGAGAATAGTTCAGGGCAAAGTACAAACAACGCCATCAATTTATTCTCTCATAATCAGATGTCTGTTAACTATAAAGAAAATTTATGACTGCATAAAGCCTAGAGATACTAATAAACCTCTATAATTATAAAACATTTGAAATTTTATTTTGTAGTCGGTAATCAAACCTGAGTACAATCAAATCCTTTAAGACTAATGTTTGCAAATTCACATGTTCTATTGGGGATTGCATATCTGAAAATAAATCATATAGGATATGCAAACATCATACTCTTCCATAAGCTCACTTGTCATATATCCAAGTAAAGTGGAATATAGCAACACATAAAAAAAAAATAGGATTACAAATTTCAAAAGCTATTCATATTAAAGTTAAAATAACCAATAAATAAAATTGCTTGTAATTTAGGAACATACAATTTAAAATGAACTTAAATTCTCACAATCCATATAGTACCACATTCACATATGAACATTTGGATGAAATAAATATGTGTATATATGAATAAAAAGATGAGGAAAAACCATTTCTTAGCTGACACGTTTCATTCTCTAAAGGACTAAAGGCACATTTGCCTTCATAAAGTCTCCCAGAGGATGAAATACACTCTCTGAATCCTACTTTCCAGCTTGTTGGAGATCCTCATCTGTAGTCCCTGTTTTTAAGAACTCTAGAAAACCCGAGCCTTCTATCACCCTGTAAATCTCCAACTGCATTTTGGCAAAGTATTAAAGGCTTTAATCTAAGTTGAAATGGTTAAGCATCTTATCTCTCATGACCTACTCTCTGACGAACAATATGGATTTCATTTTGCCCTGTCTGCCACTGACATACTTACGGTCATCACTGACTTTAAATAGAATGACTACATCAAATCAATAGCTGCATCTAGTGCAAGGAAAGTGGGTTCACTGTGTCGTGCCAGATTTTTCTTGTCAGTCCATTTTGTACAAATCTACCATTTGTCCTTGCATTGAATACTGTTGCTATATCTGGTCTGGTGTTCCTGTTATTCATCTTGAGCTTCTGGACAAAATCCAAAGAAGAACCTGCAATGTAATCTATCCTGACTTGAAATCTCGACTTCAGCCACTTTCTCACAATTAATGATGTGGTTTCTGTCCGTCTTTTCTACAAATATTTTAATGGCAACAGTTCCGGTGCACTGTTTTCTCTGGTTCCCCAACTACATGAATTTAAGTGTACTACTAGATTGGCATGTAGGTTCCACTCTTTTACTGTTGAAATAGTTAAATGTAATTGCCATTTCTACTCCAGCAGTTTATTTTCTCACACTTCATGACAGTGGAACTTCCTTCTGTTTACTTGCTTCCCTGATAACTACAATCTTCAAAAATTTAAATGCAATGTCAGTCACCATCTTCTGATGTCTTGAACCCATTCATTTTCTATCCTTTCCTCAATGTATACCCAGTCTTCTCTCTCACTTTCACTCTCTGTAACTCCCTGTGTGCTAGTGGCATTTCCACCTTGCTTCGGGTGAAATGATTAATGTGTATGTATGTGTGTAATTTATATTATTACATATACACACACTTGTATTGTAGTGGTCATAAAATGGTGGATCAGTTTTCTATTGTTATTAAATAATAAACTGACCCACATTAATTACTACATATTAATAATTGGAAACAAATATATTTAAAGATACATGAAAATCTTATATTAATCATTATCTTCTGTTTTCTTAATTCTGTCCTTTTATTGTTCTCTTTCCTTAATAGTGTCTTTTTTTTTTTTTTTCTTTTTTTTTCTCTCATATTTTCTTCCAGTAACTCCCTTGCATCTTAGTGGTTTTATTACCTTGCTTGGTTTGAAAGGATAAAAAAAAATAACAAACAAAATAACTGTTCTATTCAAGTTATTTTCTTCCTCCAGGAAGGTGGGCCCGATTAGCAGTAGTCAAAGTGCAGTTAGTTATTCATGACAAGCTAGTTTGTTCATGATGACTTTGTGTGTATTTATTAAAAATAGTGAAAGGGAAAGAATGCATCTTTTTTTTGTATGCACTTGTTCTTTGTTTTTACTCTTATCGCTTGTATACAGTTGCTATTCATTACTGTTTGGCTCAATTGTCTATAAAAGCCTTTCTTGGTTGTTTTGTTTGGGGATGTGTGAACATGGATTTCAATCTGTGGTGTAATGTTGATGAAAACTTTACCTATCACATTCTCTTTTTTAGCTATTTTTAGAACGGATTTGTTTTATAGATATCAGAAAACTGAAATCTGTCAGGTAACAGGTATAGATGTCTATGCCAATATGTGTATCCAGCTAAAAACCAAAACTGTATTGTCTGTAAATTTTATTTAAATTTATGTTAATGCCAATTAATTAAATTTAATAATTATGTATAATTATGACTTCAGTGCTTCAAGTACCATATAATCCAGTTTGACTTGCTGCCTGTTTGGGTCATCGGTAACTAAACTGTCTTTTCTGGTGAAGAAAATGGCTAGACACCAAGCAGGATTAAAAATAGCACCTGTTGAAGAATGGATGAACATTCTTGTAAAGTTAAAGGCCATCTATCACAATGGGGTAGACTTGACTCCTTAGCTATGCATGCAGTCAGTGTGACAATGACACAACATTGCTGGGTAGAGAGCTTCCTAGACTGGTCAAAAGCCAAGGTGGAAGGTTCTCCCTGATTGAATCAATAGCTCCATGACCAAAGTGACCCTTTAAGTTGGAGGACATTTGCTAAGTTTTGACCTGGAGAGATATGATCTCTCCCAAGTCTAATTGCACAAAACCTGCCATGCCTGGATGAATACCTCACTGGCTTTCAACCCAGATAGATGGAAGGAACTGGTCAGGTGCTCACCTTTGCACTGACCCTACAACCCCAACTGGTCAGGACTGATGACAAGAGTTAATAATTTTCTTTTTTGTAACAAGCCAAGTACCCACTCCATGAACAAAAAGTATATTGTCATACGAGTTTTCTTTCTAAAATTTCTAGATGAACAGGATTTTCATCAAAACTTTTTCTAAAGTTCTTTTTGTCATTATGAAAAGTCCACTTGAATTTCATATTCCAGACATTGCTACATTGAGCTGAGAGAAAGCATCTGAATAATTTTCTAATGTTTATTTTATTAATAATAATAGTAATAATAAAAATTAATTCACTTGTTTAAATAATTCGGTACAGTTTTAAAGAAATCTAATTAAATGGATTATTTGAACTTATTTAGATGATTCCATAAAATGTTTTTTTGGTTTTGTTCAACTAATTTGTAGTAATGTGAAATATCAGTCAACAACAATGCTTATTATGAATGCTTTTTGTTTTCTAACTTATAACTGAATTTTGACAAGGAAGATATAATTTTTTTTTTTTTTTTTTTTTTTTACAAATATGAATTAAAAAACAGACAGTAACATTTCATATACATATGGCAATTTTAAAAATTTGTATTAAAATTACATAGATGAAATAGTTATTAAAATAGGCTTTTAAAATTGTTATGCAAATGAAATATTACTGCTAACGTACTAAATGCTGTTTATAATTGAATACTGGGAGCTCTATACTTATAGCCTTGTGACACATCTAACCTCTGTTCAGTAAATCACTATATAAGCTTATCTTGCTAGATCAAATACGACTGAGTAGCGTTTACTCCGTATTTTCAAAGGAAGAGACCTAAGCACCAAACTATTACTGTACTTAAATTTGTATTCGAGATACCAAAGAGGAAAGCTTATCAGATTGGGTCGGTGGTTGTGACAAGCTTGGTAAAAAGATAAGACCGTGATGATCACGCATCCCCATTGTTGACCATGTGCCATATTTATGTAATAAATGTTAGTGGTGTGGCTGAGATATTTTGTTCTACTGATGTAAGGTGAAGACACAAATAAATTTAAGTATCTGTCTATATTTCTGAGATGAGGTATTATGTACACTATTTACATTATTCAGACTATTGTCCTCTTCTTTGTTGCCATATTTATCACAACGTTTCGGCTGTTGTATGCTCTGGCCTTTTTCAGGTGGTTAGAATGTCGAACTGAACTCTTTATTTCGCTCACTGGGGTAGACTGTTCTAGTTCCATGTGCCATGTCTAATGGATATCAGTTATCTCCTGTTAATTCCCCTCTCCAGATTCTCCACTGCCTTAACCAGGTATTGAACTCACAACTCTTTGGGTCTTGTCACTGGATCTAACTAACGCCTTTATCCACTGTGCCATGTGTCCTTGAGGACAAATCTAACCATATGTGAATTTATGAAAGATAAGCTTGCATTATGCTAGCAAAAAAACAAAAAAAAAACAAAAACAATGACTATTATTTGCATATGGATTGGCACTTTTGCCAAGGATTAGTTGTATCTGTGTACTATGCCTATGATCAAATTGTCACTTGTTTCCAGTACTTCACCCAAGGATAAATGTAATATCTGTGCTCTCATTCACATGTGTACGCACATACACACACACACCATTCTTTTGCCTCATGAATTTTAAAAAGAGACTGTTGGCTCTAAGGGATGCCACCTATATAGACCAGTTCCATTATGAGTTTGCAGATTGATTTCAATCGGTTATGTGCCACGCTTTGGTGATCATGTATCTTTTGATACATGACTGACTAAACAGATTTTTTCTCGCTGTAGGTTGCCATTTCTTTCTGCGGTAGACTAGTTGCCATCTAAGCCTCTAGACCTCGGTCTGTCCTGCTATTTATCCATAGCTGGAGGGGAGAAGAAGTGGATTCATACCCTTTTCTAAGGTATTAGCACATAAGTGAATGTAATGGATTCGAGTGGAATTCAAACTTGGCTCTCGGATTCCTCAATCTGAGCTGCTATCCATTACTCCATTGTGTCTCCTTCGCAGATTGATTTACTGAGGCCATCACCTGAAAAATCTGGCACCAAGAATTGCTAGGAACAGCTTGTTACTCATGTGGTATGTCCCACAGGAAGCCAGGGTCCTTTTTTTTTTTTTTTTTTTTTTTTTTTTTTTAAATTTTGTTACTGAATCCTTGTATTTCTTTACCATTCTTCTATTGTATTAACCAGAGGCCAGTTTGCCGAACAATAGCATTGGCAGTTTTTTTTATATATGCCAAGCATACATATTTTTGTAGCAATATTTTGATATTTCAGCTTTGGCATTCTTGAGGACTATTCCTGAAGTTGCTTTGGAGAACAGTGGAAATGATGTGGAAGTGTTTGAGTTACAAATGGTGCAGCCATACAACTGGTATTAGGATTCAAACTTTTTAGGAACTGGGTTTCTGTTCATTTTTTTTTATTTCCCTAAATTTTTATTGATGGATATCTTAAACCTCTACAAATCTAGAGTTAGCTGTTATCTTTCACATATTGCATAAACTGCGTTGCCAACTCTTACTGCCAACAACTGCCTTCTGTACCTCTACCTTAAATGGCTCTTGGGCCCTTTTTATAGAGTAAACACCAGTGACCAAGGGAATTTAGAAACTGGTTCTATGAATTCATATATTTTTAATAAATGGTATGTGGGAACTGTTGTGAACCACTTAAATCTTTCACTGTATATAACCCAAGATTCTGTACCATTTCAGAAAATTGACAACATGGTAGTTTGTTTACTATTTACATTGTTTGGACTATCGTCCTCATCTTTGTTGCCATATTTATCACAACGATGTGGCCGTTGTATGTTCTGGCCTTCTTCAGATCGTTGGAATGTTGAACTGAACCCTTATTTTGCTTGCTGGGGTAGACTGTTCTAGTTCCATGTGCCATGTCTAATGGATGTCAGTTATCTCCTTTTAATTCCCCTCTCCAAGTTCTCCACCGCCTTAACCAGGTATTGAACTCACACTCTGGGTTTTGTCACCGGATCTAACGCCTTTATCCACTGTGCCATGTGTCCTCCGGAACGTTGTGATAAGTATGGCAACAAAGATGAGGACGATAGTCCGAACAAAGTAAATAGCGTACATAATACCTCATCTCAGAAATATAGACAGATACGGGAGTTTGTGTGTGTGTGTTTTCAGTCAATTGCTAACCATTTTGAGTTTGGCATCATCCAAGAGAGTTAAAGTCAGTTCTGAATCACATTAAACTTTGTAATAGCAGTGGATATGGGCAGTAGGTTGTACACTTGGTGACAGTAGGGTTGGTGGAGAATGACTGTGTGCTTTTTTTTTTTTTTTTTTTTTTTTTTTTTTAAGGTAGTTTTTATCAGAAGTAAAAAGTCAAGCAAATTATCCTTTACACACTATATTATGTTGTTGCTTATGTATCATGGAAATGTCTCGACTTTTTTGATTTGCTGACACTACAGAATGTGAAGGCAAGCTCATCTATTAACAATAAGAAAGTCTTTTTTTTTTTTTTTTTTTTTTTTTTTTAAACAAACACTTTATTAAAGAATGGAATGTGGTCATTCTGGAAAGAATAATAAAAAGAACAATGTTGCATTTTTTCTTTTCTTTTCTTTTTTTTTTTTTTTTTTCCCCAAACAATGCAAAGGAATACAATCTTTGAACACGTGTCATATGATAAGTGTGCAAGAAAAAAACTTAAACCAGCTGTAATAATTGCTGTGTCCTGTTTCAGCTCTGTATAATAAATGGCATGGTCTTCATAAGCGTGCAGGGGGGGGGGGGCGAAGTTACTCCCCTCCCCCAAATAAACAAACATTCCCGACCTATTATGAATCTGAAAGTATGTCATCAAATTCTAATTCATCCACCCCTGCCCATATAAAGATGGTTTTACTTGTCATGCTGGTTTTTCAATTGCTTCCCAACTTACATTTTAAGTGTGTTTTAGTACTAGTGGTCAGAACTGGTCACATTTGGAGGAGACTCAGAAGAGCTTTTAAGTACTCTTGTGGGGGAATTTATAAACAGAAAATCGAACGGAGGGAGTTTGAGGAATACATGTGATTTACTCAAGCTAGAGGTTGATTAGTCTTCTACAGCTTAGTAACCCTTTGCAGATTAATTAAAACCAGAAATGTTTTTAGATTGTAAGAATTTTCTTTTGTGGAGGTGGGAGAAGATAATGGTTTAGTGGTAAGACTTGTTAATTAACCCATAGCTGGGGGGAAGAGGTGGATTCATACATGATCAGAATTTGATAAAGAAGAAATTATGTGGATATAAAGTGGAGGATCAATTCTATATTACAATCAATATCTAAATTTTTTTTTTTTTTTTTTTTTTTTATAATGATTTATTGATAGAAATTTCGCTAATTAACTTATAGCTGTGGGGTGGTGGAAAAGAGGCAGATTCATATCTTTCCCCAGGGGTATTTGAATGTAAGTGAATATAATGACGCCAACTGGAATTGAAATTCTGTTCTCTGATTAACAATTCTGTGCTGTTATTCATTACACCACCCACACATCCTAGCTTACAGTGCCAGGTATTCTTATCGAAGTACTTTAACTTCATTGATCCTATGTAAACCGATGTCTGAATGTGATATGGCTGTAATCCATACCACCCACACATCCAAGCATACATCATCAGATATTCCCAAGTGATTATCCCTCTATATACTGACCAGGCTCAACGTTGCTTAACTTCAGCAATCATATGGGAACTAGTGTTTCAACATATGGTTGTAAGCCACATTTGAAGATTGATGAGTATTTTTAAAGTAAAATACTCTAGTGAAAGCCTATACACTGAAAATGGAAGCGGGGAGACTGACAAAAACAAGTGAAATGCCTTAGTTCAAAGGCTGAATGAGGCATGTGATGTGGTGGTTAGAATAAGGGAAGATTATGAGGATAAGGAGGATAGATAATAATTGAAAATACATGAAATAATAGAAACTATGAGATATAGAGAAGAGTGCAAGAAAATAGTCATGTTTTGAGCTTACTCAAAACAAGATACAGATGGGTAACACTGTGCAACAAATTTCAAGTTAAAAAAAAGTACATGCCACATAAGACCTGTTTAAGTGTATATTGATACTAAATCTGACCTTTTTTCTCTTAGATTAGGCACTGTTTTCATGTACTTTAAATCATAATTTATTATTGGTTATGAATAAAAAAAAAAAAGAACTTTCAGTTTATACAACATTTGTCCTCTTAACCCTCTTGTGTATAGTGTTATCCTCTCTTTTTATATTCCAGCAGTAGTCTGCCAACATGCCAGGGTTCCATTTTTCTTTAAAACGTTTCTCCATCATTGAAATATCCTGATGGAATCTCTTGCCATGTTCATCACTCACATCACCAAGATTTTCCGCAAAGAGTCCAAATGAGAGTGGAATACATGAACTTTAAAGGACATGTTACACCCCATATCATGATAATGACGTATCAGATCATTTATAACTTGTACATAGTCTTCTGAACAATATTTTCCAAGGAACTTATCACAAACTTTCTTGAATGACTCAAAGGCAAATTTTTCTTTTTTCTTGATGCGTGTTGAAAGTTTCATCAAGTACAATTTTTCGAATTTAAGGACCTATGAAGATACCTTCTTTTATTTTTGTAGTGATATGCAAATTAGTATAATTTGCATATGAGCAGGTAGCTCATATATAATAAATGGACACCAACGAGAACGGAAGTTGAATACTTAACTTAAGGTATACACGACATAACAATGATGTCGCCGATAGGATACTCTTTGGTCCTTGAAGACCCAGAGTACGTGAGACATGTGGATTCGTTTGCTTTGCTGCTAATGCTAGATGTAAAAAGTTGAAAGACAACAAAAAACAGAGGAGGGGAAAATGAAATCACCGACTTGTTCATGGCTACCGCTGGTTGTGAAGCGATTATGAAGGTTGCTACAATGGTTTACCCTCGAGAACTAGAAGAAATGACTTTCGAAGAAATAAGTCAGGTTATTAAGGGAAACATGAGGCCAAAGAAAAGACTGGTGATTGCAGAAAGGACCAAGTTTATGGCAATGAAGCAGGAAGTGGATGAACCGATAGTAAAATATTTACACCGGTTAAGAAGTGCGAGTAAATACTGTGAATTGAAAAACTAGGAACAGGCGAGCAGACAACGGAAGAAGAATTAATCCAACTAAGATTAATTGAAGGTATGCATAATTCGCACATAGATATAAGTTAATGGAACAGTTACAACTTACAAACATGCCTTTGAATATGTATAGAATTTATACAACAGCAGGAATTAATACATACCTACAACCAAAATAAAAATAAATCCTACGAAGAAATAATGGCTGAAACATATACGGTACAAACAAAAAGAAAAAATTGTGCGTACTGTGGAAAAATTCATGAAATGAAAAAAGAAAAATGCCCAGCCTTTGGAAAGACGTGTTCAAAGTGTTTAAAAAAAAAATCACTTCAAAGAAGTATGTAAAACGAAAAATGTGGAAAGAGTAGAGGATGAAAATAGACAGATTTTTAATGTAAAAAAGGATAATATACAAAATACTGGATCTAAGAACGGAGATACAAAAATAAAAGTGAAAATCAACGACTGTATTATCGAAATGCAAATCGACACAGGTAGTGACTTCAACGATAGTACCCAGAAATTTGTGGGAAAAAATGGGAAAACCGTTTTTAAAAAAACCAACGCATACAACTACGTCAGTTTGATGGCTCGATTATAGCAATTATGGGTTACTTTGAAGGTTCAATAGAATTAAAAGAAAAATATGAAATAGTACCCATTATAGTTACAAATTGCCGAAAAACGCATGGACTACTGGAGAATGACGTGTTAAAAATAAATTCAACGAAGTTGATTGAGATAGAAATAGAAAAAACAGGAAAATTAAAAAACTATGAAGCTAGCCTGAAATTAGATGTTTCCCCCTCCTACTACAAAGCGAGAAAAATACGAGTGCATTTATTACCATTGGTAATAGCTAAATTGCGAAAAGCTAATAAAGGAAGACTTATTAGAACCTGCCCCTCCAGGAGGAAGTAAATGGGCATCACCCATCGTGGTATGAAAAAAAAAAAGATGGTGACCTGAGAATTAGTGGAGATTATAAAATAGGGGTGAACCATAAAGTTTGTGCTGACTCGTACCCTATTCCAAATGTGGAAGTAGCTTTACATAAGCTTGCTGGAATGAAAGTATTTTCGAAGATAGACCTAAAATCAGCTTACCACCAAATACCGATAAATGAAAATTTTAAAAAGTGGCGACTATAAACACACCTATAGGCCTGTTAAGGTGGGAAAAGAATGCCGTATGGCATAAAAAGCAACAAGTGCAATTTTCAAAAAGCTATTGAAAAAAGTAATAGGAAATGTTGAAAATACCATCTGTTATCAAGACGATATATGTGTTGGAGATTTAAATGAAGATGATTTAAAAAAAAAAACTGAAAATATACTGAACCGGCTGAGAGACGCTGGTATGACAATAAATACAAAAAAGTGTGTAACCAACAGTAATGAAATATCATTTTTGGGTTACTCAATATCAAAGGAAGGATCTCTCCAGATAAAGTACTAATAGAGAAAATTCTAAAAGTTGCTACACCAAAAAAATAAAAAAGAATTGGAGTCCTTCTTAGGTTTGGTAAATTTTTTAGAAAATATGTACCAAAATATGAGTTGACAGAGCCATTTGCTAAGTTAAGAAAAAAAAAAAATGTGGAATTCATTTGGTTAGAACACCAACAGAAAGCCTTTGAAAACTTAAAACAGATTCTGGCAAAAAAAAGCCAATAGTACAAATTTTTGACCCTAAGAAGGACATAACTCTAACTACTGACGCTAGTGAGCAGTTCATATCTGGTATTTTGTCACAAGATGGGCATCCCATAATGTATTTATCAAGGAGATTAACAACAACTGAACACAATTATTCGAATATAGAAAGGGAGGCACTAGCCATAGTGTGGACAACGCATAGAACAAGACAGTTTTTGATGGGAAAAAATTCTTGTTGAAAAGTGATCATAGACCACTGGAATTTATTTTCAACCCAAGAAAAGAGCTGCGAAAGTTACAACGTCAGAATATTACGTTGGGCGATTAGACTGATGGCGTTCGACTTTGACATTGAATATGTTAAAGGGAATACGATACCGCACGTTGATGCCTTATCTAGATTGAGGTTTTATAGAGAGGAGGACAAAACGACGAGGAATTTGAAGACACATTCTTGCACCTTGTAGAAACCGATGTAATATCTGTAGATAAAATGGCTACTGAAACTACAAATGACCCAGTGTTAAATAGAATAATGTCGAGGATAAAACAGAATCGCTGGGGAAATTGTTCAATGGCTGAAAGACCATTCAAAGAAATTAGACATAGAATGACTATAGAAAACGGGATAATATGTAATGGAGACTTGGTAGTTCCCCAGAAACACAGAGGAGACAGGTTATAAAAAAGTGTACACGATGACGTACATTGTGGAGTGGCAGCTACATAAAGAAGATTAAAATTGGAAGCCTGGTGGCGGGGTTTTCGAGACGTAGAAGACTACATAAAAAGATGCAAAAAAATGCACAGAACTCAGGAATTTTAAGCAAAAGAAAATACATGTATGGCCCTTGAGAAGTAGAACCATGGAGCAGAGTACACATGGACCATGCCTATGTCAATGGGATGGGACTATTATTAATATTAGTAGATGCATATTCAGGTTGGCCTGAAGTGGTGAGAGTACCTGATAAAAAAGTACCACCGTAAAAACAAATATTAAGAGTAATATTTTCGAGGAATGGGACACCGAGAACATTGGTGACTGATAACGCACCAGAATTTGTGGATGCTGATTTGCATGAATGGCTAAGAAAAATAGGATGCAGACCTTACAAGACCCCTCCCTACCACCCTCAAAGTAATGGGGCAGCGGAAAGGATGGTCCAGACGGTAAAGAAGGGCATAAAAGCATACTTGCAACAGAAGGAGGAAATCGATGCTTTCCTACCAAGATTACTATTAAGTTACAGAACAATTCCACATGCAGGCAGGCGGAAAGTCCATCTGCCTTAATGGGCAGACAATTAAGGTCCCCTTTGACTATGTCATATGCCACAAATCAAAAGATGTGGTACAAAAGAAATAGGAATATTCAACCAGAGTCTTGAATTTATTATGCAGAAAGGACATAATACTGCAATATTAAATAAAGAAAATGGGAACAGTGTTCTAGCTCATGCTGACCAAATAAGATCCCAAGGAGAAGAATCTGATGAGGAAATGCCTTCAGAGATGCCCATTATTGATGTATCAGAAGAGTTAATGCAGAATGAAACTGCGGAGGAAGAAGTAGCGAGAGATGAGTTAGAAGAGGAAGACCAGAGTATGCAAGAGGAACAATTTGATTATAGGGAAAGACATGATAGATCTAGATCTCCAAGGGAAAGGGAGAGATAAAGGAAGATGTTCAGGAGGGCACAAGAAGAAGTACAAGAAGTACTGTGGCATAAGGCCCCTCCGTTATAGGGAGATGTAGTGATAGTATAATTATGCATATGAGCAGGTAGCTCATATATAATAAATGGACACCAACGAGAACGGAAGTTGAATACGAACTTAAGGTATACACGACATAACAATTTTAGCTTGACTTAGGGAAGGGAACTTTTCTACAAGATATGCAAATGCGAGGGAATCCTTGTCCAGGGCTTTCACAAATTGTTTAAACAAACCAAGTTTAATATGCAAAGGTGGTAAATGGATTTTATCACTTTGCAGAAGTTGTTTGTGCTTAATATTATATTTCCAATTTCATCTCTAACGGGCCAATGCTTGCGTACATAATGTTCAATTCTTGCTCTGGAGTCCCATAAGCATAGGAAACAGCAAAATTTAGTATAGCCAGGCTGAAGGCCTATAAGCATGGCTACAATCTTGAAATCTGCACAAATATACCATTTATGGTTATTATATTGTACGCTCGTTAGAATTGTTTTTAAATTTTCATATGATTCTTTTATGGTTGCGCTGTAAGCTATGGGAACAGATGGCAGAGTGTTGCCGTTGTGTAGCAAAACAGATTTGATCCTTTCTTTGGATACATCTAAGAAAAGTCGCCAGTTGCTGTTATCATATGGTATTTCTAGCTTAAAAAGTTTAGCAATATCATTACAGAAGCATAAGTCATCTTTCATGGTAAACAATACATGTAGTTTTTGAATGTTTTCTGTACAATGTTATCTTCACTCCTTTTCTAAGAAGATTACGTTCTTTAAGCCTTGATGCTAGAAGCTTACTTTTTTCTTTGGTTAAATAGAGATCTCTACATAAGTCATTTAGAGCCTCTTGAGGAAATAGTATTGGTTTATTCATGCTTTCTAGATCATTAAGTTCTACTGTTTCATCTCCACTGCTTGAACTCCACATTTCTTGATCTGGGGGTTTTGGCACAGGCAAATCTTTTGAGTGCTCAAGTGGGTGCATTGCTGATTGCAAATTTGGGTAAACAATGTGTTTCTTTTTCTTTGCCGTAGTACAGCCTGTATAGTCTTGCTGACAGAAATAGCAATCATTAGAATGATCTCTCTGCTCATTAGCACACCAAACTTCATGTGAACATTTTTTCTTGCAAACCATGTGCTCAGTGTCTTCACACATGTAAGGCAACAGACATGAGGAGCCCATGGCTTGTCTTGGTCTCCTATGTCACAATGAAAGTACGCTTCGTACAATTTCTTGATATGACTTGTAATGCTGCGCTTTTCTTTAGCAAATTTTAATTCACCACATATGTAGCAGAATCTCTTTGGATCATTTTTGCACTGTCCTGACGTCGTTTTTGAAACCTATAGAAAAAGTTGTACTGTCCTGACGTCGTTTTTGAAACCTATAGAAAAAGTATAAAGAAATATAAAATATATTAAATACAGGTTTTAAGGCATGACGTATTAAGTGATAAACACGGTTAAATACAAGCACATAATAACATATACGAAATATGTAAGCACAATGTTGTAAGAAATTTATTTTTAACATTTTTGCCAAGATTCTTAAAAGTGACAATTTTGCAAAAACTACACCTAATTCAACCAAAAGAAGACCAGAAATGGATTTTTCATGCCATTGTGAATATAAAAATGACCACAGATGTTCTGTACTTTTTTAAGTGTTGCACAGTGAATTAAAAGAAAAAAATGTCCTGGTGGGTGATGAGGGCAGTAAATATTAGATATGTATTTGTTCTGTTTTTTTTTTTTTTTTTATTTATTTATTTACTCCCCACCCCCATCTGATTATCTCTTGTGCATTTAGTCTTTAGTCATTGTTTAATATGGGTACGTGGTCGAGTGGTTAGAACATTTGCTTTACAACCATGAGACCAGGTACGAATCTCATCGTGGTCGATTTTTGTCATGAAGGTGACGACTCAATGGTATTGGTCTGTGGAGGTGATCTTCGGCCTGAAAGCCATACTGCAAGTTGACATAAGTCTTATGAGTAAAACTGAATAGACTGAATTGTTTGTTGATGGTTGTACTAGCATGAAGTCTCAAGTCATTGTGACTGAAGGTTCAAGTGTACTGGCCTTGTTTAAGCTTTTGATCATACCAAATGATACACTCCATCCCAGAAACTGTGACTATGGTCCACACAGCATAGTTGCAGTCTAAATCACAGGTGTGCTCTGCAGGTGATGAACATCCACAAATATGCCTGAGCTGGCGTCTACAACAGATTGGCTAGCTATCCTAGCAGGCAGGCATACTTGCAAATGAGTGGTCAGCCATTATTGTCTAATGAAGAAGAAAACGAGTTTGAAAACTTTTGCAAACACTGGTTAGATATAATAGAAAATCGATATGTTTAATGACTAAATAAAGCTAAATAAATTCCTTGGATACATGAGATCTTCAAAACAAAGTCTGCCCCGACTAAGGTTAAATGTATAGTTTATCCTGCTTATTTCTGGAAACCATCTTAAAAATGCTATCAAGTTAAGGATCTTATTTTTTTATTTTTTTTATTTCTATTCTTAGTTTGGTATTTTAGTGTTTTATGTGCTGCTTAAGGTTCTAATTTATAAGCCTCTCTATCTTTTCTGTTGTCTACTTCAAAATATTTTCAGTCGAGCTTAGTTTTTCTAATAACTTGTGTTGGCACTGTAAAATAGTTTGGTATCCACAGGTGACTAGATGAAAGTGCCAGTTGTTAGTTTTAAAAAAACAAAAAAGAGAGAAAATATCTTTTTCACACTAGGAAACACCTTTGAGACTTAAGGTATGTTTTGAAAATTTTAAAAAAAGATTTTTATTTGGTTTTAATCAGTTATGCAAATAATTATATGTGCGACCATGGTTTTTATCAAATATAGTAAAATAAATCCACAATTGGTTCTGTGTTATATTGTAGATTTTTTTTTTTTTTATGCTTTTTTTTGAGACGATTGAAATCAAACCATAGTCTCAGAACTGTAATACATATTAAAAAAAAACAAAAAACTTTCTAATTTTATGTAGAAGACATACCAAAAACTGTTTCTAATTTTACATTTGGTTTGAGGAATTGGAGAGCTGAGTTCGAATTCCAATCGAATCCATTACATTCACATACATGCTAATACCCTTGGGAAAGGTATAAATCCCCCTTCACCCCCCCCCCAGCTATGGGTAAATAGGACAGACCAGGTTCTATAGCCTTGCATGGCAACTGGTCTACCGCAGAAAGAAATGGCAACCTACTGTGGGAAAAATCTGCCTTGTCAGTCATTTATTGAAAGATACATGATTGCCTAAGTGGGTATCATGCATGGCATATAACTGACTACATATAGATAAAAAAAAAATTTTCTAATTTTATATAGTAATACAGATAAAAAAAACTTACTAATTTTATATAGTAATACATAGAAAGTTGTTTTTTTTTTTTTTTTTTTTTTTTTTTTTATATTTAAATATAATTTTTACCTTGTTCCCAAAGTCAGAGATAAAAGTATTGTAAACAGGCTTTTTGTATCTTTTTTTTGTTTATACTTAATGTTAATTGTTGTATTTTAGTTTAATTTTTTCTTGTCATATGAATTGCACATTGAATGTTTTCATATTTTCAAGTTGCAGGGTGGGTGAAAAATGTTTTAAAATGCATAAATTTCAGAACTTTTTTTTTTTTTTTTTTTTTAATCTTTTTTTTTTTTTATAATTTTAAAACTTGTATAGATCGTATTTGCTTTTTTTTTTTTTTTTTATAGCAAGTATATTATTTTTGATGTGAAAGAAGCAAAATATTGTTACTCTTACTGATTTTTATATGCATGTGTGGAAGGTCATCATCTCATTCTATCCCTCTTATCCTCTGCCTCCTAGACGTTCTTTCCTCCTCTTTGCTTCTCCATCTGTCTGTCTTCTCCTCCTCCTCCCCATTGCCTCCCATCAGTCTGAACATCTGCTCCTCCTCCCCTCTGCTTCTGAACGTTTGCCTCTTTTCCTCCCTTCTGCCTCCCCATCATACAAATGTGCTGTTGAAAAATATTACTTAACCTGTTAACAGTATCAGAAATTTCCATCTGCAGTCAATGAATTAATTTCAACTGTTGATTAAACATTTCCAACACATGTTTCTTTTAATCATCAATTCCTTGCCAGACACTGCAATACACATGCGTGCGAAAGAAAGCTCATGTCCCCCAAGATATTATAAACAAAGCAGTTTTGATTTCTCAAGTTTTCAAAACTTGAACTTGAGTTATGATGACGGCAGTGGTAAGTGCCCTGTTACCATGGAAATCAAATATAGATAAGTGTGAAAAGACCCAAAGAAATCTACTTGCCTCTCTTACGATAACGGTCCATTTATGCATCATCGTTGCCATGCGCTGGAAAAGTATTTTCCATTCAGTGTTTTTTGCATTTTGTTTCTCTTTCCTGTCCTTGGTACACTTTAAGCCGATTGTTTCATACTTTCTATTTTTAAAGATATTAATTCTTCTGGGCTTGACTAGAGGAGATAATCGGGTTTGTCGATATCGCTATTTTGATAACAAAAACAAATGGGCAAAAGAATAGAAATAGGATTCTTATTGCTTTTATTTCAACAACAACTGTTAGACCCTTGAGTTGCTTATGTGACAGATGGCACCTGTTGCACAATACTTTATCTTGTCAACACCTTGATAATTCTGCTTTTTGTCTTGGAGGTATTTATAACAATTGTTTTCTCAGAGTCCGCCTGGAAAACTACAATGAGTTATAAGAATGGCACACAGGTGTGTCTGCTATTCAATTGTATCTCTCTCTCTTTCTCTCTCTCTTTCTCTCTCTTTCTCTCTCTTTCTCTCTTTCTCTCTCTTTCTCTCTCTCTTTTGTCTCTCTCTCTTTTCTCTCTTTTCTCTCTTTTGTCTCTCTCTCTTTTCTCTCTTTTGTCTCTCTCTCTTTCTCTCTTTTTCTCTCTCTCTCTTTTCTCTCTTTTCTCTCTCTCTTTTCTCTCTTTGTCTCTCTCTCTTTTCTCTTTTGTCTCTCTCTCTTTCTCTCTTTTTCTCTCTCTCTTTTTCTCTCTTTGTCTCTCTCTCTTTCTCTCTTTTGTCTCTCTCTCTTTTCTCTCTTTTGTCTCTCTCTCTTTTCTCTCTTTTGTCTCTCTCTCTTTTCTCTCTTTTGTCTCTCTCTCTTTTCTCTCTTTTGTCTCTCTCTCTTTTCTCTTTTGTCTCTCTCTTTTGTCTCTCTCTTTTCTCTCTTTTCTCTCTCTCTTTTCTCTCTTTTGTCTCTCTCTTTTCTCTCTTTTGTCTCTCTCTTTTCTCTCTCTCTCTCTTTTTTTCACACTCTCTCTCTCTCTTTTTTTTTTTTTTTTCTCTCTCTGCAATAATGCAACTGAGCTTCAAGAATGAAAAAGGATGAGAATGATGTGACAAGTAAAGACAGAACATGGTGATTGATATTGCATTTAAATTTGTGGAGATCATAGGTGGAAGACAAGCAAGAAAATTAACTATTAGAATAGAACTTACACTCATATCTAGCTAATTCAGCAGTAAAATGATGATACCTCAGTCAGACGTTGTCTAAAAATCATGAAGTTTCAGTACCAAGGAGGAAAGTTCATTACAACAAATGAAAGTATTTATGGAAAAGGCACAGGGAAGCCATGTTATGGTGATGGGGAAAGTGACTGAATTCGGGATGCCAGGTCAAGACTGATAACATCACAGAAACTTCTTTGTATTTTATCAAGAATCTAAAAATATATAGCAGCAACACCAGACAAGATATGGCAGCAATATTCAATGTGTGAATGATTTATAAATGTGCAAGATGGATTCTGGTGGTGGTGGGGGGGAATTGTTTGGCAGTACACAGTGAACCAACTTATCTATCAATTCATTCACTATAATCTTTCCACTTGAGGTTAGTGGAAAATGTGAGATAGATAAGACACTCTTGGATATTAGCCTCCCTCATTCTGATAGAGGGCAAAAAGGTTTCTTTCAGATGACTAAAAAAAAAATACCAATTTTATTTTGGAGGCATTAAGGTTTACAAGCTATTTCTTGCCCCAGCTAACAATAGATTGAATGTTGTTTTGAAGATGAGCTGCCAGTTTTATTTCATCAAACCTATCAGACGTCCTACTAAGGCAGGAGTAAATAGTCATGCTGTATTCATCAGACCTTGTTAAGGAAGCTAAATGCACACACAATATACCAAAGCAGGAATTTACAAAAGAGATTGCAAAAAAAAAATGTACCATGTTACATTAACTCCTGAGTAATTTCCGTTTGTGTGAAATAATTGTAATGACGAATGTATCATCCTACTAATCATATGCAACAATTACATGAAGTACATTACCATAGATAAATTGGATTAGGTCATAATTCCTGTTTTTAGTAACCAATTATAAAATGACACATGTATCTTCCTAACTACAAATCATATTTTGGTGTACACTAACATACCTTAATTTTGGGATTAGGAGTCCCCATTGTTTACACTATATTCAGACTCTGATCCTGAGTATAATAAACTACATTTGGCAGCAAGGCCTCTGATTGGGAGGTTTTGAGGAGTGTGGCACCACCTGTTAATTCCTATTGTTCCCAGGTCCACCCTGACCTGGAGTGGTAGCACCTATTAGGATCCCAGCTATGGGCAAATAGTTAACCATCAAACTGGGTTTAAAACATTATGAAAGTGTAAAAATACATTTATAGTAAAAATACCAGTAATACATCTTCATAGTAAAAAAAAAAAAATTACCCAACAATTTTTTTTTTTTTTTTTTTTGTAAAAGAAATTACTAATACTCCTAAGAAAGTTAAATTTTTGGCATTAAATGACCCATAAGGAGTTGATATGCCACTAAACAAACAAATATTGGGACTCTAGTTCTTATTTATAATACTGCTCAGTTATTGCTTGCCTGTTTGTACAGTCCAAGTACACACTGCTTGGCCGAGGGATTGAACTTACAACTCTTAAATGGGTGAGCAATACTATAAATAACAACCAGATTGTATCCCTAGACATGGGTAGAGAAACGAGAAGTCTATCCCCCATAGATTAAATGAAGGGTTCAGTTTAGAATTTTGTGTAGGTTACCCAGATTGATATACACCTGATGAAGTCTGGAGGGCATAATGGCTGTAATGTAATAACAACAACCAAGATGAGGACAATAGTGTAAATAATATACATTAGGTTTTGCATGAGAGAGTGAAAAGTGTATACAGTAAAAGTGGTATCAAAGGGAATACCTGTACTTTTGACACACTGTTATTTTGCAGGCACACAAGTTAAACATTGTCGCTGGTTCTTAGTAAAAGAGAATGTAATATATAAAAGTGAAAATTTGTTGAAAGTGTGCTGATTTTGTAATTGTCTGTGTGTTATGATAATTTACCCATGCATACATGAACTCTCCCAGCTATAAATAGAAGCAGGTACTGCCTTTTGAAGAGGGAAGTTTCCAGCAGTCAGCTCTGGCAGTCGGACCAAACATTCTTGCTGTAACATTCTTGTTTGGATATTTGTATTACTGTTTCTGTTAATATTTTTGTTTAACCCAATTCCTCTCTTGTGTCTTTATTTCTGGCCCTAACAAGGCCACAACACTATGGTAAATTAATGTCCAGGATCATACAACATATTTATTTATCTCACAAAATAACTGAATCCTGTCAATCCTCTGATATAGACACAGTTTCACTACACTACACTTGGTGTTGCTTCTGTGATTTCTAGAGTAAATATTTTTAAAGGATGGCATTGCTGTTCCTATACACCAGAATATAAAGTTATCTTCTCTTATACTGATTACCAACCAAGGCTAGTGAGCCTTGTCTGCTCTATTTAACCCATAGCTTGGGTACGGAGGAGTACAGAGGAGAGTTGGTTCTGTACCATTTCTGTGCAAAAGCGAATGCAATATCTTCTGCTGTAATTTCAACTTGACAAGTGAAGCATGAATACAATGTGGGATAAATTGGAAACTATAAAAATTGTAACTCTCTGTCCCATGTTGGTCTGAAGAAACCTGAAGACCAACATGGTTACCATCTAGCTGACTCCACACTTGTTAACGCGTTGCTGGTTTGTCGCTGGTATCGTGATGATGGTTCTACTCAATATAGCTGGCATTCCTCTCCTTCATGATCACGCACTCCTCTGCCATGTTGTATTTTTGATCTCAGAGGGTGAGAAGATCCCTGGTGAAGTAAACTGGTGTGAAGAACAGGCTAAAAGCTACACAGAAAAAGAATCCTTTAGAATAAAGAATTAACTTTGGTTAAAAATATAACAATGATTTGGTTTATATATGATTTGCTGTATACAGTGGTTTTAACCCTTCCCACTTGTTTTTATAATCAAATAACATTGGGATTCCCTTTTGGAGTTTACAGCCTGTGTTAGTAGTAATTTGACATGAAGACAGAACCTGGGGCAACACAACTGGTCATGACTTGCCTTGTCCCGTAAAAAAGCCGTATTTGCTCAGCATGTAAAGCTACTGGTTGAAATGAGGAGAAAAAAGCACTTACCGCTCTTCTGTAATCCATCCCTCGGCCAGATAACGTAAAGAATGAGGGGACTGGCATGCATTTTTATGCAATAACGATGCAATGCATCATGGGACATGGGCCCTTAATGAATTATGGGATCACATGAAAATATGAAAGATTATGGGTACATAACAACTATCTCCGCTACTTTTTTTCAGGTGGGGGGAGTTCTTGAGGGCGTTGGCAGAGCAGACGGGCAGTTAATGTGATTTGGAACAGAACTCAAGAAGAACATTTCGAGTTTAAAATACTAGCTGGAGAGCTTAGATTTACTAAGCTGGTTACTGTTTTTTTCATTCGCCTCAGTCCTGGTCTTAGGGCTGGCATAAACTCTTCTATTGGTCAGGAGGTCTCTGCAAACAATGTGGATTCCAGTAGCAGTAGTGTATGGACTCTTCAGCTTATATGGAGTCTAGCATCTAGCAAATGTGGGGGTTGGCTAGTATCTTGGTTTGGTTATCTCCCACCCTTAGAATCAGCCTTTTTCTAAAATCTCATATTTTTATATCTTTACTCAAGTAATTTTTCCAAATTTGGGGGTTGTCCAGCCCCGACTTTTTTTTTTTTTTTGAGAGTGGTCAGAGAAATCAAGCCACTCGATAATTTGAACTCACTTCAGTTTTCATCTTGCATCATCACTCCATATAGGTGGTTCTAATTTCTCTCTCCCTTCTCCCACCTTCTTAACATCCAACCTCAGCCCATTTCCAAAGGCTGATACAATTGTCTTTGTGACTAATTTAAACTTTTAGAATGTGTAGGCAAAAAAGAAGTTTCCAGTAATTAATCATTCTTTATCAGCTTGCCTTTGTTTTAGGTAATTTTCCAAGCCAGGGACTTGACCATATTCTAAGATAATTGGAGCCAATCCAGATGGCCCCTGCCAGCCAATCTAGAGAGTTGTTCTGTTCATCCACAATCATCATGGGTGAGAAAGAAACTGAAAAAAAATATCCTAATATCTTTGATAATAATAAAAAAAAATTATCTTTCTCTGTTTATGCATTTTTCAGTTACCTATAAAAGTTTTTGATGAATGTCACAGAAATTAAAATGAATGAATCTGTCCCCAATCTAAGGCACAAATCTTTATTTTTGTAGGGATATCTTTTTTTCAGGGTGGCTGACATTACCCCTCTGGACAAACCAGATGTTTTCTTTGCTCTTTTTTCAGAACAGTTTAGATAGTATTTTAGGACCACCCATTTTCTTTACCCGATATGGTATTGGAAATATGTATTTCTATTTTACCAGTACTGACAGCTCTGATGATGGATTCTTTCCTTATTGGCAGGAAGTGGGTAAGGACAGGTAGTCTTGGTTTTGCTCAATCTTACTGAATTCCAGCTAGTTAAATTTGGGTTCGGTTCTCCTCTGAACTGTTCTTGATTTCATTTTATTATTTCAGAACTTTTTTTTTTTTTTTTTTAATGCATTTCGTTTTTAATTTTCTTGACTTTTAAATCCACTTTCCTGAGAATTTCAACAATTATCATCCAGGTAGTAGTTTGTTCATACACCCCATTTTTTTTTTTTTTTATTTATTTTTTTTAAACTCTTGTGGCCCCAGTACTACAAACAGAATTAAAAGCTGAAAGTTTAACAAAAAGGTATATTGAATGTTAAAATTCAAGCTTAAAAATCAGGCATCTGTGTTTTTAATATTTTCATTTTGTTTCTATTCTGCCCCTCCCCACTTTTTTTTTTTTTTAAATTTTGATTCCATCAATAAAAGTATTTGATTGGAGTTCTTTTAGAGAATGAAACATGTCACTAAGTAATTATTTTCACCTTGTCATTAATCCCTCCACCATATTATCCTTCAACCTGCTTCAACATCAGCACCTTGATGAATTACTGAAGCTGGAAACTGTCTTGTTTGATATTCAATCAGTTATTTTAATTATTCTGCCAATTTTTGTTCTTTATAACTGCTCTTTGATATTGAATACAGAATAGTTGAGCTATGGGTAGTTTTGGCCAACACCACAAATTACTACAAAATTGAAATTGTCAATTTATTAAGTTGAGTCTTAAATAATTTCTGTTTTTGTTCATCAACAATCCACTTTGTTCTTTTTTTTTCTTTTTGGAACGCAAAGTACTCGGGAATTAGCGAAGATATTGAACACATCACAATCTACCAGATGCTGACACTTGGTATAGATAGGGAAAAATCAGTAAGCTGGGTGTTTGATTTCCACATGCTGTCCTCAAAGAAAGTTGTTGATAAACAGAAATTATTTAAGACTCAACCTAATAATTTTACAGTTTTGCAATTTTGTTGCTTGAATTTGTGAAAAGGTAGAGATTCAAACGTTAAAGATTATCAGATAGGATCTATATTTGAGGAAGGCTGAAGAGCCTACTGGCTGAAGAGTGGTGATGATTTGAACAAAGATTGCTGATTTGTTTGAGTTGTTGCCTTCATTGTGTTTGCTACAATGATGTTTCAGCTGTTATACTCTGCAGCCTCTTTCATGTGCTTAAATTTGAAAATGTTCTTTGAGTTTCAAACTGAACATTTTATTCAGTCAACTGGGATAGACTGTTCTCATTCCACTCTCCATATTACGAGCAGGGTATCATACGTTTGTTAATTCTTCTGTTATTTTGTTCTTGTGAGACTGCTTCTGTCTGTTAACACGTTGACTGCCAGAAGTCAATCATGAAATCTGATTTCAAATGCCAACTTTATAATAGCCAACTGAGGCAATAAAATATTTTTCTGAGTTGATTTATATTTTCAACTAAAGTCTTGACATTCTCATACTAAAAGTATCACTGCAAATGATGCCTGCAGATGAAAATGTATCAGGAAATACCAAGTTAAATGGTTTTTAAGTTCAAACTTTATTTAATTTAAGGAAATCACAGCAAAATTTTAATAACATAGAAATTAAAACTTAGAATTAAAAATTTGATTGAATATTGAAATTTAAATTATTCCTTTGTACTGGCACTAATTTTTCATATTTATTCCAAATTTTAGATTATATAATTTAGATATTTAGAAAAAAGTTCTTTGCATAAGATTTTTTTTTTTTTTTGTCTTTGCTTAGAAATTTGATTTTTACAGTTTCTGCAAATAAACTAGTTGTTGGCACCCACAGACAAAAAGTATCAGAAAACTCTAAGCACAAGGTAACTCTTAGTTGGCATCATGATAATAAAACCTGCCGACCATAAGAACTTACGGTTGGCAGGCAAATGTGTTCTTTGGATTCAACTGCCTGACCGAAAGATTAAAATTGGGACCAGGTAAACTGTGATGCTTAACAGCTAACCATTGCCATTAAAGCAAACAAGATGAATGAATCCATATATCATAATGACAATTTTTAATTTCAGAAAATCTGACAAACAGGATAAGGGGATTGTGTCTAAATAATTCACTGAATAAATACAGTATTTAACCTCAAATTGTCAGGCAGAACAAGTTGAGCTAGATCAGAATTTTAATATTTGTGCAAAGCTTTTTTTTTTTTTTTTTTTTTTTTTTTTTTTTTTGGGTGCTTGAAGATGTATGTGTATACAAGTTCCATGATTTTATTTTAACTGGTAGTACTGGCTTCACTGATACAATACTGGTACTGTGACATGGCTATAGCAAGAGTTGTTTGCCCCTTGTTAGCAAAGAAATGTTTGAGATGCCATTTCTGCCTGTTGAAGCGGTCCTGTATGGCAGTGAATGCTGGACAATCTCACAGACAGACGAAGAAGTGACTTCAAGCAACAGAAATCTGGTTCTACAGAAGGATGCTGAGAATACCATGGATGGAACATGTGAGCAACGACAAAGTTTTAGAGAAAATGTAAACAAAAGGAATACTTACACTTATTATCAATCAGAGACAGTTGAAGTTTTTAAGGCACATGATTGTAGAGTAGAAATGGAAAGTCTGATTAGATAATGGGGGACCTCCACAAGCAGACATAAGTTGCCACATCCAGTGTTATATAAACAACTGAGTGACTGGGAGCCAGATATATTTTTTGTATTTGTATCGTGTTGGTACAAGAATAAAGTAATTGAGAATTACTACCATTGTCATTGTGGTTATTTTACAATGATGAGGAAAGAGCTTGGAAAATCTGATACTCACATGACAAATTGAAGGCAAGAGGGATAGAAAAAAGTGGTGCATAACATACTTGGTGATCTTGAGTAAATGGTAGTGGGACAGGGTTTAGGAGTGATAGAAAAAGACAATTTATTAAGAGCTGCAAAGAACAGGAAGTTGTGGAGAGCCATGACGTTCTGGAGGCACATAGAAGAAAAAGAAAATTCAATTTTATGAATTTGTAGTGAACCATGCATTTTTTTTTTTTTTTTTTTTTTTTTTTTTGTAACTCTAGAAGAACATGACTTATCTCCAGTGCCAACACTGATTGGAACGTGCTCAGCATGTAAGCTGTCTAAAGAGGAAAGAAATGGCAGCTTTGCAGGTTACGCATTTAAAACAGATAGATCCTGGAGTCAGATACTCTCTCGTGGGATTATCTTTTTCACATATGTAAATTTTGGCTGTAAATGAGGCCACATGGAGAACGGTTTACTGCTGTGTCGAACCTGGCACAGGGATCCATCTCTGTGCTGGTAGTATCATGGCTATGACTAGCTTGGACAAGCCATGACCAGTGGCCCAAGTGAAAACACTTGGGTCCCCACGTTAAAAACTGACGTTGTGTCACAACCTGTGTGTGTGTATGGGGGGGGGGTCAAGTAAATCTCTACTGCCTACTGTCTAACAGGCTACACTTGTGGTCAGTGTTTGAGAGGAAACTGATTGCAGGTATTGTTTTGCAAGGAAAGAAACAAAAAGTTTACAACTCTTTTGCTACAGAATTTTACATGATTTTAATTGTATTTTTTAAATTAGAAAAAAAAATTAATTATACAAAACAAATAAATCAACAAACATTCTTGATGATAATTAATATAGAGAACCTAATATTAACCTATTAATGCATCTTTTATGTGCCATGTCCTTTTAGGACGTAGGCGATCATGACACTCCACATCTTCTTGTTCCTTGTAGCTCTTAGTAATTTTTGTCTTTTTGTTATTTCTCTCAAACCCTGTTTCACCAATCCACTTGCTCAAGTCTGTCAAGTGTTACGTGCTGCTTTTGTCTGTCTTGTGAGTATCAAATTTTCCAAGCCCTCCTTTCTAATTACGTGCCCCCCCAAATTTCAATGGCCTCTTCCTGATGTTAAGTAAGTTTCCTCTTTGTTTCCATTCTCTCTAAAACCTTGTCATTGCTCACATGTTTGGTCCATGGTATCCTCAGCATCTTTTTGGAGAAACACATTTCTGTTGCTTCAAGTCTCTTCATCTTTGAGGAGATTGTCCAGTATTTGCTAACATATAGGAGGACATATATCACATTATATATCGGTACTCTTTTTTTTTTTTTTTTTTTGTTTCTAATGAAATTTTTCTGTCTCTTAATGCTCTGCTTAACTTTTGGGATGCATATTTGGTCATCTTGGATCTGAGTTGCACTTTCCGTCCTCTGTTTGAACACTTTCCAGATATTTAAATGCCTGTACTTGCTTGATTTTAGTATCCCCAACCTGTAATTTGAATTTTGACTTCACCCCTTTTGCTGACAACCATGCATTCTGTCTTGTAGTTTATGCTTAGTCCTTTCTTCTTGCTTTCCTTTGCTATCTTCTGTAGGAGGTTTTGTAGTTTCCTTTCTATCTCTGCTATCAATACTGTGTCAACTGCATATCTTATGTTAAGATTATGGCCGGCAATAATGAATCCTGGTAGGACTTCTAATTCCCTCAGAATTAACATTTTGAAAATGAGACAATATTGTTAAGAAAATCTATTTTTATCAATGAAACTTCTAGTTCTGGGAAGATTCATACCTTTTCCAAGGGTATTAGCACATAAGTGAATATAATTGATTCGACTGGAATTCGAACTCTGCTCTCTAATTCCTCAATCTGAGCTGCTATCCATTACTCTACCGTGCCTCCTTAATATAGACAGGAACCTGCAAAATGTTAAGCTGTAGAAAACAAATTGGCAACATTTCAGTTTTCATACCCTATGGTCTTCTTCAGGTATCACTCATATTTGGTAACCTTCTCAGAATTTCGAAACAAACACTTTATACAATCCACAAAGGTAGGTTGTTCTCATTCTGATGTCTCTTGGCCATTTCTACAAATGAACTAGAAATATCAGCAGTGATAAATTTGTTTGGGAAAAAAAAACCCAAAAAACACAATGCTGCATCTTGTAGGCTTGTATTTGAAATAAGTTTTAATTATATATAACATGCCATGTCCCTTCAGGATGTTGATCATGGCCCTCTACCACTTCCTGTCCTTTGTAGTTCTTAATAAATTTTGCCTTTTTTAGTTGTCTCTCCTAAACCTTGATCCACCATCAAGCTCGTCCTCCTTCTTGTATTGGATGAACATTAGTGTTAAAAAGAAAAATGGAGGAAGATTAAAAGTTATAATGTTGATGGCATCAGTGGGTTTCAAAGAACTAGCATCAGGAATTCCATAATAATTTATATAATTTTTAGATGAGGAATCCAAATAGGTCTTAATATTCAGACATGAAAATTTTCTTTGTTATGCTCACAACATTTCAGTTGTACCCTCTGGCCTTCTTCAGGTATCTGTCATAATGAGTTACTATCTCCCAGAATTTTGAAAAAAACACTTTAGTCAATCTAATTATTTCTGCTTTCCATGCATAAGGGATATATTTTATAGTTAAGACTTGCCAGTTGATTTTGACTTAGTTTCTGGTTCAATTGAAGAGACATACATTCATTTAGCCTGACGTGCCTTAACGATTGAGCCACGGAGAATCGTTTAAAAGCAGTGAAATCAAACTTGTCAATTGAGCGATTCTCCATGGCTCGATTGGTTAAGGCACGTCAGGCTAAATGACGGCTCCGTATAGGATCCAGATTCAATTCCCGTTGGAGAACGAATATTTTTTATGAAAATTTCTTGGACATTCAGGCCAGTAAATGTTAATACTTTTTATTATAAACAACAGAACATTTACTTAAATATTTGTATCTATAAAAAGAATGTATAAACATAAAAAAATGTCTTATATATATATATATATATATATATATATATATATATATAATTAGTAGGAAAATAAAAAAAACCTTTTATAATAAGGGGATTTCATGGTGTTACACAAACTTTTAAACTATAGTAAGAGTAATATTATTTCACTTTATCTATTTTTTTCTTTCTCTCTCTCTCTTCTCTGACCCCCCCCCCCCCGATGATTTATCAAGGATTCATTTTTGACTCTGACTTAATTGTCTTCTGCGACCATGAGTTAATGCAGCCAACAAGTAGATTAATCTTCAGAGAGGGGGGTGAAAAAAGGGACAAGAATTTTAGTCTTGCCAAAAGGTAATTCTTTTTTAGATCTGTGCTGCTTGCTTGTTGTGGGTGGGGGTGAAAAAGATTAAAGAAATAATTGTCAAAAATGAATAGCTAACTATACTTACTTTGGGCATCTAAACATTGTAATCAAAAAGAAATAAAAAGATTATATATGACAGATAAATCTCCATGCATATACTTGACAGGTATAGATTGGACAGATTGATAATACAACTTAGAAATGAATGTGTGCGTAAGTGAACGTTTTCAATACTGAGTTTTCTCAAGTGTGTGCAGGACGATAGACGTAATATACACTGTTTAAAATAAAAACAGGCTGTAGAGTTCAAACATGGGTATCCACTAATGACGAACTTTTTACTCATATTAATTCTATCGTGTGTGTGTGTGTGTGTGTGTAATAAATATATATATATATATATATATATATACACGTCGAGGTGGTGTAGTGGTTGGTAAGCTTGTCTTGCTGGAACAAGTATGACTGAATAGTGAGTTCGGTCCTTACTGGGTGCCCCATACTTTCGGCCTTGTGCCACATCTAAGCTATGCTTAGAAAATCACTCTCTTTTTATATATATATATATATATATATATATAATACAGTGCCTGTTCAGTTCTAGTTTTCTAAAAAATGTACTATTAATGTTTGCACAGACTTGTGTGTGCATATAATAATACAATTGAGAAAGTATGTGAAAATTAGAATTTCATGTTTTTTTTGTTTTTTTTTTTTTTCCAGACTAGTAGAACTTCTACCAAAAATGCTTATTAGATAACTAGAGAATATATTTAATAAATGAAAGGTTGAAGTTTATTTTTTTATTTTTTGCCTTTAAATAACCTACAAAGGTTTGATTAGACATTGTTCCATTGATTTATTCATTTTTCTATCGCCATTCAGTTTAGAATTAATTTTAGTTTTTACATGCACACTATCCCAGATACTTAGTACTTTTAAGCATCCCTTAAAACTATATTTTATCATGTGTCTTTTGTATAAAGGATAAGCAGTTAAATATTTAACAGCATGCATATATATATATATATATATATATATATATATATATATATATATATATATATAAAAGCTATCATGGTAATTGTTCTGATGAACTTTCCTTTATGTTCCTTCATAAATTTAAGCACAGTACGAGATAGGCAACAAGGTCTTATTTTGGTTGAAACAGTTTCATGTAACTATGTTCTCTGCTAACAGCTTTTCTTGTTCATGGAACTCTCTTCCAGCTTCTCGTCATTTCAGTAGCAAAATGATTTTGAAGCTCAGTTGACTGGAAAGCAAGAAGTGCAATAGAAGAAACTTAAAATAAAACTTATGGTTACATCTAACCATTTTTAACTACAAAGTGATGAGATGTTGCCACCAATCCAGTACTGTGCTTAAATTTATAAAGTCTATGTACCAGAGGGGAAAGGTCATCAGAACAATTACCATGAAAGTATTTATAGAAAAGGTACAGGAAAGCTACATTGCAGCAGTAGGAAAGTGTTTGAAGCTGAGATGCCAGCCCAGGACCAATAACATTGCATATACTTCATTGTATTTTATCGAGGATCTCTAAATATATAACAGGAGCCCCAGACCATATGTTGCAGCAATATTCAAGGCATGGATGAATGGTAGACTAATATGTAAGATTGATTCAGGTGATAAAAATTGTCTAGCAAACTTGAATACCTTTTGGAAAGGTAAGAATGAACCTCTTCTCTCCCAAACTATGGATTAATTAGTAGGACTTGTATCATCAAATCATATCTCCCCAAAATTCTTAATACCTCAGTTTTTTTTTCTGGCTTGATAAGTTGTAAAAAAAACCAAAACAATCAGAATTCAGGGTGCAATGGATAAATTGTTGTCTAAATTACACAAAAATGGAAATAACACTGATATCTCAGATATATTTACCAAAATTATACGAAAATATCTTGAAATACTAAAGAGTCAATTTATTCAATAAAATCACCATTGGCTTCAATGGCAGGATAAACCTTTTGCTACAGTCACATAATGATAAAGCTTAAAAAGTGAAATCTGGCTGAAAACTTTTCAGCACCTCCCACTATATTGAGATTCTGTTTAATGCAAAGAAAGATTTGGATATATTTTGCATTTTTATATTATAATTAAAAAGCTCTCATGATGCTTGAAATGGGATGTTCAGTGTGACTATTATTATAGCACATACAAAAGACAAAGGATTTATGATTTTACTCTCATTCATATTTGCAATAAACTCTTGTGTGTACTCAAACATAACTTTTTATTTCCACACCTCTTGTTTTTGTACCCTGCTGCCTACACAATCAAGAACATGCCCTCAAACGATCATATACCTTTTGTATATTACTGGACACACCCAAGTCTTGGACATCATTCCCTTACTTGTTTATTTAGAATGTCACAAACTAAAGGATAAATTCATGATTACAAAAAACCATCTAGATATTTGTCACACCCATTTTTGGGTGAATGGTTGTCATGGTGATGAGTCATGAGTTAGTTCTGATTCAAATCTCGGCTTTAATAATAGTCACAGTAACTTTGAAAATTCATCCAAAAAAATTGATTGCAAAAGATTGTAAATGGCTAATTTTGTTTGGAGATATTGTCACTGTTCTGAATATTAACAATATTTCTGTTGATCTGTTTTTCACTCTCTTAGTTTTGCGGGGGGCCTAGTTAAGTTTTGCATTTTTATGGGGGCCTAGTTAAGTTTTGCATTTTTATGGGGGCCTAGTTAAGTTTTGCATTTTTATGGGGGCCTAGTTAAGTTTTGCATTTTTATGGGGGCCTAGTTAAGTTTTGCATTTTTATGGGGGCCTAGTTAAGTTTTGCATTTTATGAGGGACCTAGTTAAGTTTTGCATTTTTATGGGGCCTAGTTAAGTTTTGCATTTTTATGGGGCCTAGTTAAGTTTTGCATTTTTATGGGGCCTAGTTAAGTTTTGCATTTTTTTGGGGGGCCTAGTTAAGTTTTGCATTTTATGGGGGCCTAGTTAAGTTTTGCATTTTATATGGGGCCTAGTTAAGTTTTGCATTTTATGGGGGCCTAGTTAAGTTTTGCATTTTTTATGGGGGCCTGAGTTAAGTTTTGCATTTTTATGGGGCCTAGTTCATAATCTAATTATTGATATTTATTATTATAAATATAATTTCATAAATTCATGTTTCCCTACTGCATTCTTATAGCATTGTGGCCTGGCTGTGTTGGAAAAAGAAAAAAACTTTGTCTTTATTCAAATTTTCCTTTTACAGATGTTATTTATATCTGAATTTTATATAAACATTTTAATGGTATTGTCCTGATAAATTTTCCTCAGGTCTCAGTCTTTATGAATTTTAGCGCAATAATAGATTGGTGACAAGGTCTCATCAATTTACAGTTGAAATGGCCGCTAGATGTAACTGTAAATTTGTGGAATTCTCTTGCAGTTTCTAACCATCTCAACTGTAAAATGATGAGACCTAGCTGCCAGTCTAGTACTACACTTAAATTCATAGTCTAGGTACCATAGAGGAAAGTTAATCAGATCAATTATCATGAAAATATTTATAGAAAAGGCACAGGTTAAGTTATGCTACAGCAGTGGGACAATGGCTGAAGCTGGGATGCCAGGACAGGATCAATAACATTGCAGATTCTTTTTTCGGTAAAATAGGTTGGTTGTTTTTGTTTAGTGGCATATTAACACCTCTATGGGTTATTTAATATCAAAATCTAAATATTTTGTACACAATTTTATGGCTTCATGTCAATATTTTGTACATATGTTTTTCCTGAAAGTATAAAATTGTTTAGATATAGTTTGGAGATAAATGTATTGCTGGTAATTTTGCTACAAAAATGTATTACAGCAGGTCTTTTTTTTTTTTTTTTTCTCTCTTTAAAAAAAAAAATATTGCTGGCATTTCTACAATAATGTATTTTGTACTTTGTGAACCACCAAACAAAAATCAAAACACTATTTTCTCACAGCTGGGGCCCTATCAGGTGCTACCACCTTGGGTCAGGGTGAACCTAGGATATATATATATATATATATCTTGACAACAGGGTAATGTAAATTTTATAAAGATGTATAGGTTGACTGAAGGCAATGTGAGTTTTGTAAAGCCATATAGCTACATATTGAAAATCTACATATGTTGACTGAAGGTGACATGTTTCAAGAAGCCATAAAGGTAATAAGTGTGTGTGTATAGATGGCAATGTAAGTTGTAAAAAAACTTAAGTATGCTCAGAGTAGCAGAAATGATTTTTTTTTATATTTTATAAATTTTATAAATATCATATTTATAAATAAATATGATAATTATGGATAATATTTTTTTTTCTTATGTAGAAAAATAGATAAATTTAATTTTTTAAAATTTTTTTCTCACGAATGGCAACATAAAAAAAAACTGATTATTTGCATTTGAACTGATGTTCTAATCTTCATGACATGTTTTGGCTGTTGTGCCCTATGACCTCTCTCACATGGTTGACAATCTGGGTTACCTTCAGGAAATTTTGTACTGCGCCCTTTATTTAATCTACCTTGGTTGATTGTTCTTGCTCTGTTCTCCGTGTCAAGGGATATCTCATTCAGTTCTTTATTTAGAACTGATCAGTTATTGCTCGCTCTGTTTCTTCTGAGTTTGTACTACCCAGCTCAGGGACTGAACTCACAATTACTGTCACTACATTCATAAACTAATGCACTAAGGGTATAAAGAAAAAGAAAAAAGAAAGCTAGTTATTTGCTGTTTCTCTCTTACTCTCTATGCCGTCTCTCTCTTTTTCTCCCTCTATGCCGTCTCTCTCTTTTTCTCCTCTCCCTATGCGTCTCTCTCCTTTCCCTCTCGCCTCTCTTTTCTCCCTCCATGCCGCCTCTCTCTCTTTTTCTCCCCTTTCTCTCCTCCCCATGTCTCTCTCTTTCTCTCCTCTATTTCTCTCTTTTTCTCCCCTCTACACGCCTCTCTCTCCATCCCGCTTCCCTTTCTCCTTTTCTCCATGCCTCTCTTTCTCCCTCCATGCCGCCTCTCTCTTTCTCCCTCTATACCCTTTCTTACAAATTGGACTGTTGATGAACACTTAAGAATTGATTAGGCAAAAAGCTTGTGATAACAAAATCTGCAGCACAAATGAGTTCAATTCTCTCAATAAAATGTGCCAGTGTTAATGACTCTTCTCAAATTTATAGACAAGGATTGTAAATCTTTCCTACTCTAGGCTGACAAATCATAAAATCTGCCATATACTTAAGTGTAGCTATTTACTCATCTCCCTCGTTAAAAGCCAGGATTACTACCGAAAACTTGTCTGGAAATGCATGCTGGGAGAAACTTTCAAAGATCACTGATTCTATTTTTGTTGGAAACCAAAGTGCACTCTGGTCCAAATCATCTCAACTGTAGAAGAAACCTGGAAACAAATGGTGAAAATAACCACACTCTGTATGAATATTCCCTTGGTTGTCTCAGACAGCTTTTCACTGACTGGCCAGCTTCTGCTCCATGCCATTGTTCAATTCTCATTTGTATTAAGACAAACTAAACTGGGAAAGAATTGGTCTATGTTCAATAGAGAAAACTGAAGGTGATATATCGCATAGTAGAAAAGTCACTGATATGGTTGTCTGGAGATATTTCCTTGGTGAGAACGATGTCTGTTAGTTTTTATAAATGGGATTCTTGTAATCATAGCCAGAACTCTGTTGGGGTGGGGTTAAGTGACACTTGGTATATCTTTGCTGCTACTTCTGTCTTCTCTAATGACAGTCTTGCAGGCCAGATCTTCCCTATGGCAAGCGAGAACTTCATCTTGGTCTGACACTATATATCTTTTTACTCTCACTGACTGCAATCCTTTCCGACTATGCCTTTGACTCCTTTGATGAATGACTTTTGACTCTGCCTCTGATGTCATCATCTAGTATTGTAACAGTAATATTAACCGTTTCCTTATAAGGAAACATTCAGCATTCATTGACTGGGCAGTTTTCAATTTAAAATTAATAAAATCTTTCTCTTAAACAATTTTTCAGAAAAATAAGTTTCTCAAGTTCAGTAGCTGTTTCACTCTTGCCACTATTGATGGGTGAGGTGGGGGGTCTGTCCTAACTTTTTATTTGACGGCTTAGTAATATCATGTTGGAATACTGGTTCCCATACGATCACCAAAGTTAAGCAACATTGAACTTAGTCAGTACATGGATGGGTGACTGCTTGGGAATACCAAGTGCTGCAAGGTTGGATGTGTGGGTGGTGTAATGGATAATGGCTTGGAATTGTTAATTGAAGAGTAAAGTTCCAATTCCTGTTTGGCTTGTTGTATTCACTTACATGCAAATATCATTAGGAAAAGTATGTATCCACTTCTCCCCACCAGGTATGGGTTAATTAGTAAGACTTGTATCACTAGGCCATTAAAAAAAAAAAAAATGCTGGCAAAATATTTGGATTTGAGCATTAAATAACCTTAATAATAGAAGTGTTGATATATTTGATAAACAAAAACAACCAACAAACCAACCTACTTTTTTAATTGAATAGTGTGGAATGTGTACATTTTGATTATATCATCATTTTCTCTTAGTTACATGTGCTATTCATTTTAGTTGTTACTGCTGTTGGTAGTCCTCAAGTGATGTGGTTTCTGTCGTTTGGTAAAGATTCTTTGTTATCTAGTGCCAGTCCAAATGTTCAAAGGATGGACTTAACAAAATATTGATTTCATATATGCTCTTGTAAGATTTTACTGGACATAAATTAGGGGACCGGTTTTCTATAGTAATTAAGTAATAAACTGATCCCTCATAATTATTGCACATTCAGTTGATTTTGAATTCTGGTCGAATTCATTGCATTCACTTTTGCACAAATATCTTTGGCAAAAGTATGAATACACCTCTTCTCTAGCTATGGATTAGCATGACAACTGTGGTTGGCCACCAGTCCAGAGGGAAACCACTGCATTCAAAACTATAGCTCTGGTGAAGTGCATACTATGTAGGCAATGAAAGGATCATGGCTTTTACAATGACTCTATGATATGGTGTGCAATTGATGTGATAAAATTATTTTTTCTGATAATTCTAACACTTTAGCATTCAATCTGCCTAAACCCTGGCCATGAATATTGGCTCTTAATGTTTAACCTACCCCTTGTATACCCTGCTGTAATATATGACAACATCATCACAAATAACGTAGGAAGTCGTGCAAAAAGTAAGACTTTGACCACAAACTGTCCGACTTTGAGAGCTGATATTTACGGGGTTGGGTTAGGAGGTGTTGAATGCTAAAGGGTTAAAGTTACCTGAAAGATGGCAGATGATGGAAACAGAATAGTAAATATATTTTTCAGGTAAAATCATGGTGTAACATATAATTCTATTTTGAAAATTTTATCAAGTTTGTACAAATTTTTTCTTTCATTAAATAAAAAAAAAAAAAAAAAAATATTCATTTGTAACTGGTGTTGATCGCACTTAATTTTTAAGAAATGGTGGCTTATTAAATTTTTTTTTTTTTTTTTTTTTTGCTTATATTATTCTTCAGTATCCCACTAGAAATTCAAAAGTATTATAAATATACAGCACAAAAGTTTCAGCAAGGGACACAAGTTAACGAAAACAGTTCTTTATAAAATATCATTATAATAAAACATGAATAAAAATGGCTGGTTACTCATTTCAGAACTGGCTCCTGTTCTCTCTAAACTGTATAATAAATACCTCATTGCTTGTTGAAATCCTTGTCTGCTGTTCCAGTTTTTCAGAACTCTGGTGAACCTTCCGACCCTTCCAACTATCAGCCTATTAGCTTTCTACCTCTTTTTGGTAAACTATTACAAGCCCTAATCAATGCTGATTTGATTAAGCATCTCACATTGCAGGTCCTTCTTTCAAACGAGCAATATGGCTTTCATTTCTTTAGGTCAACTGCTGATGTATTGATGATTGTCACAGAAAAAGTCTAGCAAGCTTTAGATAAGAATGGTGAAGCTTGAGCTGTTGCTTGGACATCTTGAAAGAGTTTAGCATACAGGTCTTCTTCACAAATTGAAAAGTTGCAGTGTCTCCAGACAAATTTTTATACTGATCCAGTCTTTATCAAATCATAAAATGAAAGTTGTCCTGAATGACCACTCTTTTTGTACTAATGCAGGTGTCCCCAGGGATCTATCATTGACCCTACTTTGTTCTTAATTTTCATTAACAACGTTCCAATTGGCATCAGCTCTCAACTTGGTATCTGTGCTGATAGCACACCCATTTACTCCTGTCTTGATAGTAAGTCTGATCAGTCCAATAATGTCAAATTAGCAGTTGATGTTAAAAACAACCTTCATTGTTGTTGTTAACTGGAGCAAGGAATGGCTTGTTAATTTTAATGCCTCCAAAACAAAACTGCTCTCTATTAACCATTTGAGAGACCCCTTTCTGCCTTCTATCAGTATGGTTGGTGCTAACCTCCAGGAAGTAAAAAGAATTTATTAAATCCATTACAAGGTCATCTACTAAGAAAGTTGGTTCACTGTGTTCTTCTAAAGAATTTTTCTCTCCAGAATCTCTCGCATATCTATAAAGTTGTCCATGTTTAACTATTGTTGCCACTTATGCTCTGGTATACTTGTTACTTATTTAGAAATCCTTGATAAAATCCAAAGAAGAATCAGCAATATTATTGGTGTCTGGTCTTCAGTCCCTTTCTCACTGCCCTAAAGTTGCTTCTCTGTGTCTTTCCTATAAATACTTTCATGGTAATTGTTTGGACAAGCTCTTCATGGTGGTTGGCCCCCTTTTATTTCTGTCCCTATTTTTCGTTAAGTTTAATTCCCCATCCCCTCCCTCATTAGGTGGTCAGTAATGTCAGTTCGCTGGTGGATGCTGGGCACATTTTGTTTCATGTGTGTGTTTTTTCGCGTTTGTTGTTTGAATGAGTGCGTGTCCGTGTGAGTGCTTGGATAAATAAATATTTATATTATAGTCTCGCATTGATTTTGGTCAGTTAAATGATATTTCTGCCATATTTAGTAATTGTAGGGGTTTTATTACTATATTGTAAATACTCATTGGGGCTAGTTTTTAGAATTGTTGTTTTATCCCCCCGTCCCCAGACAATGATTTGTACCTATGGGGACTAGTTAGTATTTTTATAGAGACAATGAGGTATTATGGTAGATGTAGTAAGAAAGGTACATAAGAATGTGTTATTTTGGTGTAAGGAATATTGTTTGTATGATTGGGTCAGTGTTTGTGACTAGCTAACTTCTCATTAAGACAGAAGAAGACTGTCCTTTCCCCAACCCCCCCTTCGGCCTTGTGCCACATTTCTGTGTACATAATAAATATTGCTCTTCATGGTGGTACCTAGACTTTAAGAATTTAAGCGTAGTATGAGGATGTCCCCCCTAGAGCTTGAATGTATCATACTATATTCCACACTCAGTAATGCTTCATGTTTTAGTAGCTTTATTACCTTTGTTGGGGTGAACATGATTAAAAACTGATGTACCTGTTTTTAGGGTGGTTCAATAATTCCTGCTGCAGATATAGAAGGGATAGGTCTCTCTCTCTTTTACACACACCAACTGGATAAATCAATCCCCACATTGTGTTTCTCTTGTTTCTTTAAAAAGAATGTGGCACAAGGTTGAGTTTAAAATAGGAGACCTATGCATACATGGGACTGGGGGGGGAGGATCATTTCAGAAACATTTGGATTATTCTAGAGCAATAACTTTGGACTCATTAAATAGGTGTGTTGAACATTTTTAACCCTTTAGTAATGAACATGCCCAAACCCACCCCCGTAAATATCTGCTCTCAATATTCAACTCACCGTAACCCATCTCGTGTATACTTTGCCATGATATATGATGACGACCTCACAAATAATGTAGGAAGTCATGCAAACAGTGAGGCTTTGGCTACAAACACTTTGAGAGCCAGTATTTACGTAGCTGGTTTGAGCATGTTGAATGCTAAAGAGTTAAAGAATGCCACCTGATAATAGTAAGGACTTAACTAAACATCAGTCTCGTAGTTGCCATCATTTTTGACAGTATAAATAAATGTGTATTAAAATAAGATTGTACTGGACATAAAATAAGGGATAAGTTTTCTATAGCTATAAAGTAATAAACAAATCTCTCAAAATCACTTCATATTAACATTTGTGAAAAAATTGATACTTAATGTCATAGTTGCCATTATTTTTGATGATATAAGTAAAAATCAGATAATCCTCAGTTTTAGGGACCAAAGATTATTATAGGAAATTTTAGCATTTTTTTTTTTTTTTTTTTTTTTCAGTGAAAAACACATTGATTTGGAAATTCTGCAAAAATCAAATAATTGTTAGATTTTAGTGAAACTTTCACAACTTATTCACAAATGAGTAAAATTATTTTAGAAATGTTTCTTTTTTTTTTTTTTAAAAAAAAATAAAAATCATGGTAAAAATTTTTTTATTTTATTTTTTATTTATTCATTTTTTTTTTTACTTTTATTTCCCCTTCCACTTACTTAATTTTATGATATTTCAAGGAATTTTTTTTTTTATACCATTTTAATGTTATATGCAGAACTCCCTTAGAGAATTTAAATCATCAATTTTATTTTTTTTGTAAAAACAGGACCCCAGTTACTGAAAATCTGCTATGAATCATAAAAAAGAGAATGCAATAAAACTAAGACATTATTCATTAGAAAAGCTCTTAATATTATTCATATTATGGACATTGTCTTAATAAAAAAAAAAAACAATTTTCAATGAATAATGAATTTTTACAAGAATATTTTATTTTTCAAAAATTAAGTCTTTTCAAGTTTCTATATCAATTTGTACCACTTTGGTGATATTACTATTAAGTAAAAATTATATTTACTAATTATAAATGGAAAAGTTTACTACAGTTCAGCATCCCCAGCCATATTTTAAAAAGAATTTTACATTTATTTTGTGTGTATAAATGTGTTATTTTTTGTACATCTTACTTATTATAAAACTTTGTGTGTGTGTTCGTTTATATATGGGATCGGATTTCCTACATTTTTCAACCAATTTCAACAAAACTTCACAGGACTGCATAAAATTGCCTTGTGGTGGTTCTAACAGTGCCAAAAATTGGAAAAACACAAACGTTTTTGCATGAAATCAATTTGAAAACACGATAAAACACGATTCTGTCACCAGAATGAAAGGGGGACAACTCATATCGAGTTATACTTATAAAAACCCAGGTTGTTTGTGTGTATTCGTTTATATATGGGATCGGATTTCCTACATTTTTCAACTGATTTCAACGAATTTTTTTTTTTTTTTTTTTTTTTTTTTTTTTTTGGCAGGTAGTGTTTCTTATTGTCTTGCACACTTTTTTCTTTATTTTTACATTCAGAATGCTTTAAAAATTCCATTTACAAGACAATTGTTTATAATAAAATTCTATTCAATCGATAGACTCATAACGATTGAAAACAATGTTTTTGTTTTGAGTTTGGGTTTGACCAATTTGTGAAAAAAAACAAAAAAAAAAAAACTAATTAAGACATGCGTGTCCGTCAACCTTAAACAATAATCTTTATCAATTTTATTTTTCAGTCTTTATGGTGGTTGATACTTGATCTATCTCTTACTGTTACATCCCCGGGCAACGCTGGGCTCTATTGCTAGTGATAATATAAAACATAAGAGTGATAACTATATTAAACTTTTAGACAAAGTACCTAAAATTCAATAAAACAAATTCCAGTGAATATTTTCCTGAATTTTTAAGATTACTGGGTAGTTTAAAAAAAAAAAAAAAAAAAAAAGGCACTCTTGTTATATTTCTCAAGTAATTTTTACAGATATGTCTACTAAAAAAATTAAATTAACTTTCAGCTGTCAACCTGTCTACACCTTAAATAAACACCTACCCCCGTGTTAAGAAATATAGACAGATATTGAAAAAATTCCTTCCAGTCAATTTAAATTAGTTATGAAATACAGCAAAGTATTTTGCTTATTGAAAATATTAAATTTAATATCTATTAGTTTGAAATTAAAATGAAAATAGAAGCTTCAAGGAAGTTTTTTTTTTTTTTTTTTAAATTCATTTTAAACCTTGGGTATTGCTTTTCTTTTAGAGGTACCTAGTTAAAATACTTCCTACATATTTAAATAGTTGTACTTGCTTGATTTTGATATCTCAAGTTGTAATTTGCGTGTCCCCCACCTTTTCCTTCACTACCTTCTGTAGGTGTTTCTGTAATTCCCTTTCTTTGTCTGCTATCAACTGCATCATTTGCGTATCTTATATTAAGACTGTCTGCCAATAATGAATCTTGGTAGGACTTGATGATTCTCTCAGAATCACCTTGCTGTTTAGGTTGAAATAGTCTGGTGAGAAGACACCTCCTTGCCTTATACCCTTCTATTTTTGTATATTTACTGAATTCCTTTTCTATCCCTATGCAAGTGATTTGCTCTTGTATAGGTTCTGGATTCTTCTAATATCCTTCTCTAGGATGTCAAGGTTAACAAGCACTTCCAACAGTCCTTTATGACTATATCAAATGCTTTTGCAGAATCTATAAAACATAGGTATAGATCCTTCTGCATTTGTCATGAGGACAAGACCTTGGAGAATTTAAATCATCAAATTTCTTTGGTCAAACAGGTTCCCCAGTTAAAGAAAATTTGTTTTAATTTGATTTGTTTTCTATGGTTCATCAACCCTTTGCAGGTTATTTAAAGCCAGAAAATATTTTTAGATTGTAATTTTTTTTTTTTTTTTAGGTAATTATAGTTTAGTGATACAAATCTTACTAATTAACCCATAGCTGGGGAGAAATAGGTGGATTCATACCTTTCCTAAGGGTATTTGCACATAAGTGAATATAATGAATCCAACTGGAATTGGAACTCTGCTCTCCATTTAAGTTCTGAGCCATTATCCATTACACCAACCATGCATCCAAGCTTATAGCACTTGATATTCCCAAGCAGTCACCCATATAGGTACTGATCAGGCTCAGTTGCTTAACTTTGGTGAATGTATTGGAACTGGTGTTTTCAACATGTAGCTGTAAGCCAGAATCTGCATTGAATTGTAAAATAAAAATTACTGGACATAAAATAAGGGATTGATTTTCTATTATTAAGTAATAAACTGATTCACTCTAGAATTATTATATCAGACTTTATTATACAAGTCATAAGGACAAGTCCTTGAATTTAAATCATCAAATTTTTTGGTTAAACTGGACTCACAGTTGTAGATCTGCTTTGAATCATAGTATAAAAAAAATTTTATTGGACATAAAATGGATCTTTTTTTATGTTATTAAGTAATAGACTGATCTTCCAAAATTACTGTATATTAATAATGGTAAGAAATATATTTAAAAATCAACATGTGAAAACCTGATTAGGTATTCTAATTTTTTTGTAAATTAAATTTTTAAAATGGACAGTTATTAACCATAAAATTAAATTTTTCTATTTGACTTGATTTTTAGAGAAAAAAAAAATTTACTTAACCTCTTTTGTATTAAGTGAAGCTAGTAGAGTTGTTTTTTGTTTACTTGTTTTGGTTTTTTGTTTTAGAAAAAAGTTCGAGCATTGTTGATTTTTTTTTTTTTTTTTTTTTTTTCTTATACCTCATTTATGATCACTTAGCAGTTGATTCATCATTAAGAATGTAAAAAAAAAAAAAATGTTTCTCTTTAAACACACGCCTGCTTTTGAGGTGCTTCATTAAGCGAAAAACTATTTAAACCTGAAATGCAACAATGAACCCAATAAATATATATGGAGATATTAGGTTGTATTACTGATAAATTAATAATAATTTGTAATTTAAAATATTTATGACGTACTTAATTAATAGCACTTTGACATGGTGTAATGGTTAGCAAGCTTGTCTTGCTGTAACAATCATGACTGAATAGTAAGATCTATCCTTGCTGGGTGCTCCATATTTTAGGTCTTGTACTACATCTAAGCTACGCATAGTAAATAACTATATGGTACTTAATTATTGATTGGTTAGAGGAGAGGGAATGTTAGAAAGCAGATAGAAATAGGCTATATAAATTACACTCATTTCTTGTAACCCACCTGAGAATTTTTGATCCTGACCAATATCCTCCTGGCATCATTTTAATATGATCCCTTTACAGTTTTTCATTATAGTTTAGAAATAGAGGGTGATGAAGCGTCATTTTAATTGATGCCAGGAGGATATGATTTCAGAAAGAATGATATAAAAGATTCTCCTATATTTTATATTTCACTATTGTCAGTTTAAACTAATGCCAGGAGGATAAGGTTTCAGAAGGGATATATGAATGATGCTCTCATATTCTAATGGTGTCAGCTTAAACTTACACCAGAAGATATGGGTTTTATTTTAAAGAACTATTACAATTGACATATTGTTCAGTAATTGTTCCATATAAATGTTTAAAATGTAATCTATAAAGTTTCTGTATCTTCATGAATTCAGAAAGATACCAGTCGGCCATTTTATTGATGTTCTCCACACTAATTTGTTGGTTCATCTTCTGTCACATCTATTTACTTTATCATTGTGTGTGCTTCTGGATTGGTGAATATTGAACCCTAAATGGGTAGAGTCTCTTTCAATGAAACAATCATGTTCTCCAGTAATCTGAAACCAAACTTTTTATGCCATGAAAAACAAAATCCTTTATTATAGGAATAAGGATATTTGCATTTTGTTGAGTGTCATGACCAAAATGGAGGAGCTGTCTGTAGAAACATTTATATTGAATTAAATTTGTTATTTTAAGGTAGAATTAGAAAGACTTCTTTTTTTTTCTTTTTTTTTTCTTTTTTTAAAGACTTTTGTTCACTTGAAGTAATTCAATATTTTCTTAATTATGTATTTTGTCATCAGCTTTATCTCGTATCCAAAAATTTAATTTCTTTATTGATTCTTTCCTGATGATGGTGTTATCTAAACTTACAGCCAATGAGCAGGTTCAGGACTAAAAGGTTAATTTCCCTAAAACCTGTGCCTGTCATCCATTCCCTATCACTGTTTGGCTTTATTTGGTTAGAGGTGAAAGAAAATCATGCCAGTGCCAATGGTGTGGACCTCAACTTGTCAGGAAGTGACCTACACAATTGATTTCATGATCTTCCTCTATGGCTGACTGTTATAATTTAACACTCACAGTGCATATTGAATACAGATAACATGTATCTTACCTAATGAGCTTGTGTCACTAGTTTAGGAGAGATAGTGAAAAGACAAAATTTACTAAAAACTAAATAGGAAATCATTGAGAGCCATGATCACCTACATTTGTTTGATTTCGTTTAGTGGCATATCAACATCTCTATTGGTGCCAAAATCCAAATGTTTTGAATGCATTCAACTACAGATAAAATTTATTGCTGGTCATTCTGATTTAAAAATTTATTGTTGGTAATTTTTTTATATAAAAAATGTATTGCTGGTAATTTCTTTGCTTTAAATATTGCTGCCACATTTGGTCTGGTGCTCCTATTATATATTTAGAGATCCTTGATAAAATACAAAGAATCTGCAATGTAATTGGTCCTGACCTGACATCTCAGCTTTTGTCACTTTCCCATGGCTGTAACATAGCTTCCCTGTGCCTTTTCTATAAATACTTTCATGGTAGTTGTTCTGATGACCTTTCCTCTCTGGTACCTAGACTTTACAAATTTAAGCACAGTACTGGATTGGTAGCAAGGTCTCATCATTTTGAAGTTAAAATGGCTAGATGTTATTCTAGCAGTTTCTTCCATTGCACTTCTTGCTTGTGGAACTCTCTTCCAGCTTGTAGCCTTCCAGTCAACATTGCAATTAAATTTTTGAAGATCAATGTCAATCATTAATTTCTATGTTCATAATTCCAGTTCTATCTCCTTAATAGTTTTTTTTTTCTCATATTCTAATGCTTAGTAACCACTTATGTCATAGTGGCTTTGTCTCAACACAGAGGCATGTATCAAGCGCTGTGAAAAGGTAGTGCTGTCCCTGTGTCAAGAGTGTGGCTGCTAAAAGACCCTATGTCTTGCAACAGGACTCTGCACCATGTCACACAAGCAGAACCCAGTCATGGTTGTTAGACAACTTCTGCAACCACATCACCCTTTCCATCTGGACACCTAACTTCCCAGACGGCAACCCCCTTGATTATTGTGTGGGATGCAGTTGAGCAAGAGACCAACAAAACTGTATATACAGGATACAATGGATAAACCGTCATCTAAATTAGGCAAAAATGAGAATAACACTGACATCTCATTTTAGCAGATATATTTCCCAAAATTACACAAAAATATCTTTAATTACTAGAGTAAATTTATTCAATAAGATTGCCATTGGCTTCAACCATGGCCACCTGATGACTTCAGAATGTCCTGCAACCCTTTTCCTTGTTTAAGTTTGTGAATGCTGTCATAATCCTTGTCTTCAGTTCATCTTTGGTATTACAAGGAGTTTTGTTGGTCTCAGACTCAACTGCACCCCACATATAATAATCAAGAGGGTTGCAGTCTGAGGAGTTATGTGACCAGATGTAAGGGATGATGTATTGCAGAAATTGTCTGACAGCCATAATTGGGTTTTCCTGCTTGTGTGGCATGGTGCCAGACAGTCTTCCAGCAACCACCCTCTTGACCCAGGGCAGCACTACCAATTCAAGTCAGTAGGCCTCCATGCTGAGTCTGAGGCCCTCGCCAACAAATTTAGGAGTTCATTTCTTATCAGAACTGTCAAAGTGGGTTTTCTGAGCTGTCATACCTTTGTAAACACCATTAGACACCTCCAATTCTTTTCGAATCCTCAGCACCATCCTCAGATTGACATCCAAATACTCTGAAATGTTTGTATTCGAGCTTCCAGTGCGAATGCCAAGCAGTACAATGTTGAAAAATAGAAAAAATGGCCCAAAAGGAAACTAAACTATTCGGTAAAGTGCTCGAGGCCCAGATTGCTTAGACTCAGCAGAAAATGCTTACCAACATTAAATCCTATAAAAGAATGGCTCTAGTTGTAACATGAGTTTCATGCTCATGTGATCTTCACATGACTCTCTTTCTTTATATATATATATATATATATATATATATATATATAAAACTTGTCTTTCATAGTTTTATCAAATAGTGATAACACTGTTTTATATAGTATATTTTCTCAACAGATGACATTACCCTCATGGATGTAGCATCAACAAGTCCTAAAAGATGTTGTGTATCACAGAAAAACGACTACAGGAATCTAAAATCTTGGGATTTTATGTTCTTTACAGAAATGAATTTAAATTTTTATTATATTTAGATGGCCATCTTCAGTGAATGGCAAAAAATCTGCCACTGATTCTCCTAAGGAAATTTTGAAATATTGTATAGCATTCAAATTTTTATGGAAAGGGTAATTTAAATCATGATGATAGGAAAAAGTCGGGGCAAATGTATGTTTCCTTTAGGCTGTTTTTAGTTGTTCTTGTGCTGTTGCTGTCTTCCGTTTTTTTTTTTTTTTTTTTTTTTTTTTATCCTTGTGGCGTTGCTGTTGTTTTTTTTGTTTTGTCTTTTATTTTTGTGGTGTTGTTGTCTGACTGTTTTGTAGCATTGCTGTCTTTTTGTGATGTTGCTGTCAGTCTGTTTTTAGTTTTTGCTGTTGGTTGTTTTGTTTTGATGGTTGTTGTTAGGTTTTCTTATTTACTCCGTTTCTACTGAAATGATCTTGTGAAAATGTCTCTCTTCCTACAATCATTTACTTTATTCTTGGTCATATTTTTTTTATGTTGGGACTGTTTCCTACAATCATTTTCCAGCTTTATTCTGGAATTTGGTCATAGTTTTTTTTTCAAAATACTTAATTTGTCAGTCTCTTATACCGTTTCTTTCTTTTTTTTGGTTTCAAGTTATGTTGGGCAAAATACAAAGAAACATTCACAAAGCATTACAAATTCTTTCTCAACTTTGACAGTGGGAATATTTCTTTTGCATATTGAAATGTACCAATTTCCTGTGATATTTTCTGCGGTGTTCTGGACTATTTGTATTTATTTTTAATCTCTATCTTCTCTCCTAAAGTTTGCAAGACTTTATTGGTAACTGCATCTCTTAAGAAGCTTTGTTTCCATCTTTAAATTTTTAAGAAGGTTATACATAAAGATTCATTGAACATTGACTGTGGCAATGATTGCAATTGTTATCTTTCCTGTTGAACAAAAAAATACTGACATTATTGTATATAAGCCACCACCATTTCACAAAAACTAACAAAGGCTTTAAATTTGAAACATCTGATATTTTCTGGAAGTCAAAATGCAGAAAAATGACATTTGAAAGTGATTTAATGTAGGTGAAGAATATAAAATTTAGTTAGTTAAAAATAGTATATTCCAAATTTTTTTTTATTTGGATAGTTGGAGATGATAGCTAACCAGGAAAGCAAGTAAAATGAAGGGAGTTCCACAGACAGAAAGTGCAAGACATGAAGCTATTGGAGTAGAAGAGACAGCTACATTTAACTGTTTTGAAAGTGAAAGGGTGGTACTGAGATGCCGACCTAGCAGCACATTTAAATTCATGCAGATTGGAAATTAGTGAAAATATCTTGTCGGAGCAGTTACCATGAAAGTATTTGTAGAAAAGACAGAGGGAAGTGACAGCACATCGGTGAGAGCGCAACCGTAAACGAGATGCCAGATCAGGGCCAACCACATTGCAAATCCGTCTCTGGATTTTGTTGAGGACCCTAAGTTGAATAGCAGGGGCTCCAGACCATATATGACAGCAATATTCCATGCAAGGGCAAATGGTTGTCTTATAGATTTGAAGGATGGACTCTGGCGAGAAAAACTTCCCAGTGCAACATAGAGAACTGATTTTCCTTGTGGTAGATGAAGCGATTAGTACAATGTATGTGTTCTATCTCTGGTCAGCGGACAGTGTGAGACCAAGCAGTCACAAAGAAGTGATCTCGTGGAGTTATTCTAATGGGAGGCAGGGATGGTACCTTGTGGTGGGTAATAGAGAGCAGTTTTGTTTTTAAGGTATTAAAATTAACCAGCCATTTCCTGCCCCAATCAACCACAGATTGGCAGTCCTTTTCGAGACGAACGGCCAGGTTACTTTTGTGGACCAACATCCAGATGATGCTGTCGGCTGCTGTGGAAAATTGTAAACAGCTTGTGGCACTGCCTTTGTAGCCACTCAAAGAACTAATAGCAGTGCATTCAAATAAGTGCTGGACTATAGGATTTACCAGAACACGGTGCTGGATTAAAAAGGTCAAACTTGCTGAAACCTCCTGATGAGTGGACTGAACAGTTACAAAAAGAATTTGTCTATGAAACTCTGGTGTTGAGATGCTCGGTTTTCTTTCCCTTAGATTACTATTCAAGTCTAGAGAACCCAGTCTACCCCTGTTACTTAACCCACAGCTGAAGAGAGAAATGATGAAGTCTTGTCTTTCCAAGGGACATGTGTGCAAATATGGATTAGCCTAGAATTTGAACCTGGCTTGTTGATTCTACTTTTGGTGTTAAGTTAAAGTGATTTTACAACCCATTTTTGATGAGTCCTTTTTTTTTTTTTTTTAATGAACAATACAATATGAATAAACTCAATTTAGTTTCAACAATTTGCCTTATTCAGATTTAAAGAGAAAGAAAGTTTATCCAAAAGATTAGCAGGGCCTAAAATCTGATGCTTTCTGAAAGGTCAAGCTGAAGTCCTCAAATTAAAAAGCCCAATTGTTAGTTGAGTCCAATTCAAAATGTCTTTAAAAAGAAATTCAATGAAAAAATTCAAAGAACAGGTAATTATACAAAACTGTTCTAATACACAACAACGGCCATGCCATTAAAATTAATATTTAGTCTGGTCAGGATCTGCTGGTGTGAACAGATTTAAAATAAAAATAACCACCTACATATTGCCTACATATCATTACCCTCCCACGCAGTCTTTATCTCATAACCTTCACCTCTCCTACACACCCTTGTATAGCATGACACTTGCTTTCTACTCCACCCTGTATAAAATTAGCCCCATACACAAAACTTATACACCCATATGTGAACTCTTCCACATCCACAGAACATGTGTAGCTTCTCATCCCCCTACCCCACCATCTGCAACTTCATTTCCTCCACCCACAAAAAAAAAATACTTCTTTCTCACCCACCCCTATGATTAAATTCCTAAAAAAAACAAATCTGGATAAAAGGTCAAGACAATATTTTTGTTTTTTGTTTAAGCTTTTCTTTTCTGATAAACTGAAAACATTCAAGCTTGCTTTTCATTTGAGCATTTCATTTCAGTAAATATTTGAACGTTGAATTAAAAACAAAAAAAAATTATTTGCAATGATTAATTAAAGTTCATGAAATGTCGCTCTCTCATGTGTATATATATATATATATATATATATATATAATCCATTTTGGTTATAATTTCTCTCATGAATATATTTAAATATTAATCTCTTCAGATTAGTGATTTTTTTTTTTTTTTTTTTTTAAAGAAATGGAAATTATTTTGTTCAGACAAAAGGAGAAGATATTGCTCTGTTACTTAAATTGAGCTCTCTTTGAAATAATGTCCTCCTTGGAATTATCCCTACCAATTACCGATTGGTATTATATATATATATATATATATATATATTATGTGTGTGTGTGTGTGTATAACACATAAATCTATTATGAGGCTGGAAAAGATACTGTAACAAAAAAAAACAGACGTACATAGAAGTGCTTAATGCACCTGCCATGGAAAAGGATATGCTGGGCAAGTAAATATAATAAAGGTGTAAAAACACCTTATATAACTGCACACTCCCTTGGTTTTGACCGTCAGGCCTCTTCAGGTTGTGTAGTTGTACATGATATATATATATATATATATATATATATATATTAGAATGGTAATGAATTTTTTTTATTAATCAGACAGATTTTTATCCCTTTAGATGCCATTTTTTGGGGAGTACTCGTATTTGTGTAGGCACACTGTTTATTCATTAAACAGTATGTTTATTTTCATCTACCAGCCTGAATGTTCAAGAAAACTTATTAAAAGAAAAACTTGCACTCTCTAGCAGGATTCAAACCTGCGTCTCTTGGCTGTTCAGCCCAGCACACTTTAACCAATGTAGCCATGGAGAATAGTCAGAGAGTGCAAGATTTCTTGAACATTCAGGCTGGTAGAGAAAAATAAATGTAATAAGCTGTGTCTACTCAAATACGCGGATCCACTAAAAATAATTGTTTAAAGTGATAACATATATTCATCAAGAAACTGATTGGGCAAGTGGAAAGGATCAGTATAAAAATAAGTAGACATATGTCTATATTATTCAACGAAACATATTTGAATGAAGATAAACTGCCTTTTATATATATATATATATATATATATATATATATATACAGAGGCCTTAATGGATAGATTGAAGAGGTCACCAGACATCACACCCTTGATTTTATTTTTTTGGGGGGGGGGACTATTTGAAATTAGTTGTTTATCATATGTGCCTAAGAAATATTGAGGGACTTAAAGAAAGAATGAAATATGAATGCAGTAAAATGACAGAGGAAACACTCTGACATGTTAATGAATCAGACAGGCACAGAATTGAAATGTCTTTTGAAAAAGAAGGAAGACATTTTGAACAACACATAACTAGTAAATAAAATGTTCATCTGTAATTATACATTTAATAAATTATCCCTATAGTGCATGACTTTTGTCTTACCCTGTCTTTAATGCAATGCTCTTCATGGATCCTCATTATTATCTGTGAGTTGGTATGTCACATTGGTTTCCTTTTTAGATTCTCAATGGTTTTGAATTCACTCTTTTCTCTTTTAGATCAGCTGCCAATCAAGATTGGAGGATTCGGTCTATCCTGTTATTTAACCCTGTAGTTGTGGGGGTGGGTGAGAAAAATGGATTAATACCATTCACAAGGGCATTTGTGTAAAAAATGAATTCAGGAGATAGAGCTAGACTTGATGTTTTTACTTTCTCATCTAATAGCTGTTTCATTGTCTACCAAACCAGAATTTATCTAGTTCAATAATTTTAGCTGTAACAAAAGCACTGATGCTGATGACTTGTATGGAAAATTTTTATTTTTTTTTTATTTTCTTTTATTTTATTTATAAAGAACAGCAGCTAATATATTTAAGGACAGCTTGAGACCCACACAACATTCCACATACAGGACGAGGAACACCACTCTTTGTGAAGGCTGCAGGAATGTTTGAGCAGGGTTCTGGCTTGTAATATGTAAATGTTCAATGCATGACCTCTCAAGTGTAGAGGCATCAATGGGGTATCTATTTCAAACATGAGTATCCACTATAATAATGTTTGAAGTAATAAAAATTTCCAATTAATGAATAGAGCCATTAATTCTTTAGAAATATAGTTTCAAGGTATGCTATACTTATGGGTAAAAAGTGCTCAATATTAGTGATAGAGCATATGTAAATATAAAAGTAAACACTGAGATGAACAAGTCTGTTTCATGCTTGAACACAATCTTCAGTTCTGGAGGTTGAATTCAAACATGAAACACTTGGTGTTGACTATAGTTTCCCCTTGTATAGAAGGATACAGCTAGTGTATGTATGTATATATATATATATATATATATATATATATATATATATATATATATATATAGAGAGAGAGAGATCAATAATTGTAAACCAAAATCTAGGATATCTGTTCATAAACTTGAATATCTTGCAAACTAGTTGTACAGCCTTGATGCAACTTGGTGTTCAATAAAAGGGGATCTAACTATTGCCTTAATTAAATCAGTCAGCAATGAAACTCCACTGAGTGAGTTTGTGCATTGTGTAACTTGCATTTACTGTTGAACATGCAATTAAGTTTTGCTTGAAACTTGGGCTTTCATCCGTGGAAATCTTTTGAATGATAAAGAAAGCTTTCAGCCAAATCCGTTTCCTTATCACTGCTCTGCAGTTTTTTCTTTGAGATTTAAAGCAGTTTAATAGATTTAAACATTTTCATAGACCTTTTATTTCATGTAAGGTAATGCTAAAATTACCTGATAGGTTTTCAGTCTGACAAATAATCACCACCTACCCCCAACGAAAAAACAAAAAAAAACGTTTCTTATTTTGGGAAGTGGATCAGGTCAAAACCTTTCCAGCACCTCCTTGCACATGCTATTTCTAAATATAAATTTATATCATTGAAAATCTTTTTTTTTTTTTTTTCCTCATTCAACTTTTGCATAGTCATGCCAAAGGACAAAAACCAACAGATTTTTGTCATTAAGGTATACAATGAGAATGTACATAGAAGTATCAAGATTATTCTGGCCTGTAACCCCTCCCCCCCCATCACTCCTGTGTAAGTAAAAATTTTTCTCTGGCATTGAATTTTTTGTTCATATTTGGGCCACTCATGTATTATAGGTTTTACAAGCATGTAAGTGAAGTAACAGCATTAGTATACCAGCTCAAAAAGTTCTCTCTCTTCTCTTTTCTCTTCTCTTTTCTCTTCTCTTTTCTCTTCTCTTTTCTCTTCTCTTTTCTCTTCTCTTTTCTTTTCTCTTCTCTTTTCTCTTCTCTTCTCTTTTCTCTTCTCTTTTCTCTTTTCTCTTCTCTTTTCTCTTCTCTCTTCTTTTCTCTTCTCTTTTCTCTTCTCTCTTCTCTTTTCTCTTCTCTCTTCTCTTTTCTCTTTTCTCTTCTCTTCTCTCTTCTCTTCTCTTTTCTCTTCTCTTTTTCTCTTCTCTTTTCTCTTCTCTTTTCTCTCTTCTCTTTTCTCTTTCTCTTTTCTCTCTTCTCTTTTTCTCTTCTCTTTCTCTCTTCTCTTCTCTCTTCTCTTTTTCTCTTTTTCTCTTCTCTTTTCTCTTTTCTCTTTTCTCTCTCTCTTCTCTTTTTCTCTTCTCTTCTCTTCTCTTTCTCTCTTCTCTTCTCTTTTCTCTCTTCTCTTTTCTCTTTTCTCTCTTCTCTTTTCTCTCTTCTCTTTTCTCTCTTCTCTTTTCTCTCTTCTCTTTTCTCTCTTCTCTTTTCTCTTCTCTTCTCTTTTCTCTCTTCTCTTTTCTCTTCTCTTCTCTTTTCTCTCTTCTCTTCTCTCTTCTCTTCTCTCTGCAAAAGGGTATTCACTTAAAATTTGAGGACTTCAGCTTGACCTTTCAGAAAGCATCAGATTTTAGGCCCTGCTATTCTTTTGGATAAGCTTTCTTTCTCTTGAAATATAATATGAATATGGCAAAGTGCTGAAACTAAATTGAGTTTATTCATGTCGTATTGTTCGTTAAAAAAAAGAACTCATCAAAAATGGGTTGTAAAATCACTTTTAATGGACGTTTTTCAGACAGCTGGAAAACACTGAAAATAAAATTTGTATAGATCTGAAATTGCTGCCTTCTGTTTGATTCTGAAGTCGAAAGAATAAATTGATGCCTTTCTAAGGGAAAGCTAATTGTATGCTGAGCTCTTGATTTAAATGAAAAGTTTTAACCTTTTACTGAAATATATTCAAGACAGTTTTGCAGTCTATGGTTGTCCTAATTTACTCACTGCCCATAAAAACCTGGAATTCCCACAAAAGATTTGAGTAGTCAAGAAAAATTGAAACAACCAATATTTCTTTGAAACTGATTGCTCAAGTTTTATATAGCCTGTCCAATTAGCCAAATAATGTTGAGTGAACATTCAGTCTTGAGCTAAAGTTCCCAAGGATGTTGGCATTAATTCATTCAAAATTACTTCTACTCTCATACACTTGTTCAAAGGACTACATTAAAAACAGAACCATTTTTTTTCTAATTGCCAAATTTGTTACTGGACACCAATGTGTCAAAATTGTAATGTCACTTAAAAATTTTCATGTAACTTTTTTTTTTTTTTTTTTTTTTTTTGGACAGAATGTATCTTACATATTTATAAGTCTACCATTCATTCTTTTCTTTGAATATTGGTGTCCCTGCTATTTAGAGATTCTTGATAAAATCTGAAGAATCTGCAATGTTCTGGCCTAGCATCTCAGCTTCATTCACTTTTTCCACAACCATAATATAGTTTCCTGTGCCTTTTCTATAATTAATTTCATGGTAATTGTTCTGATGAATTTTCCTCTATGGTACCTAGATTTGATGAATTTAAGTGCAGTACTAGATTGGTGGCAAGGTCTCATCATTTTAGTAGAGTTGGGGCTTTTTAATCTCAGAATTTGTGGAAGAACTGAGCTCCAATTTTGCATTTATTCATATAGATCCCATAATATAGGTTTTACTTAATTAGCTATTATGTTTCTCTAACTCTTCAAATGTTGAATGTATAACTAATTCTAATTTCTATTTTTCCATCTTTGCATTATATCAATTTTATCTTATAAATTGTCCCCTGTTCTATCACTCATGAAATAAAAATAATTGTACGGAAAATAAGGATCTGCATACATCAAATCGTCTTTAAATTAAGTGGCAGCAGAAGAATTATCATTGAATTTTTGATAGGTAAGCTGAAACATTAATTCAATACTTAAATGCAGTGATCAATTTTGAGTTCTTCTGTACTTTATTGATGCCTCTTCCTCCCCAGCTGTTGTGATGATGGCCAAACCAAGAGTCCACCACAGGAGCTAGCTTAAGTGCTGCCTATGGGTAGCTTTTAAGCTAGTTTATAATAAAAGGGGCACTGCCATTTTGGATACAAAAGGAAAATAAGAGTTGATCCCCTTGAACCATGAAAGCAATGATAATGGCTAGTATAATATATTAATATATATTTTTTAACCTCGTATAATCTGGCAACCCTGAATCTGAGCTCAACGAAAATCATTCCCTGTATCTAACTTTTCTAGGGCTTTTGAATGAGCTATGAATCATTGAAATTGGTCTGGTGGAGTGGCTTGGACACAGACACACATAAACACACACATACACTGTACTCTATATATAAGATGAAATTTTCATGTTCCTTCATACTTTGCTTAGTGTTTCAAATACATCTTTTGCTAATCCAATTAGATTTTGGTGTCACACATGTGGTTGATACAAATAAAATTTGTCATTTAACTGATTGAAGTTATATTCAGACCCTTAACTCCACAGATGAACGTTCTTGTAATTGTTCAGTCCACTCAAGTGATTTCCTCATTTTTGTTATCTTTTTACTAAGCTTAACTTAATTTTTATATATATATATATATATATATAATTTCTGAGTGGTGTTGGTGCCTATTATGTAGATTTGTGAGATAACATTCAAGCCCTGAAGAGTGAGAATGTTATTTTGATGTGCTTACAAAACTACATAGTAGGCATGACTGAACCAACACCACTCGCATAAGTGATAAACTTCTCCAAATTAATTCTGTTAATGCTCTATCCTAACTTTTGATCTATGAGCATTTTGACAAAACCTGCCTGCCCAAAAGGCAGCAATTCTGGTACTTAATACTTTTTATTTATATATATTTGATATTAATTTTGCACATGTATGTTTGTTTTTGATTTGGTCGAATGCACAATATAGTAGGGCGAGAAAAAGAGCACCATGACGCAATTCACTCTGCCAGAAATTTGGGAATGGCATGCTGTACTGCTTGGTATTCATGCTCCAATATGAACATTTCAGGCTTGATGGTGCAGAGGATTTGGAAAGAGTTCAATGAGTCTAATCATGATTATGAAGGTGTTTGGAGTGATCACTAGTGATGGCGACATTGTCTCAACTCATCTTCTCACAGGGTCTACAAAGAGAGTGGTTACTGGAAGATCCTATGTCTGGCAACAGGACTCTACACCATGCCACACAAGCAGAACCCAGTCATGGTTGTCAGAAAATGTCTGTGACCATATCACCCCTTACATCTGGTCACTTAACTCCCCAGACTGCAACCCCCTTGGTTATTATGTGTGGTGTGCAGTTGAGCGAGAGACCAACAAAACTCCTTGGGACCCCAAAAATGAACAGAAGGCAAGGATTATGGTAACATTCACCAACTTAAACAAGGAGGCCATCCAGAAGAATTGCAGGAGATTCCAAAGTCATCTGGAGATTATGGTTAAAGCCAATGGCGTTTTTTTTTTTTTTTTTTTTTTAAATTTATTTATTGAATAAATTTACTCTTTAATATTCAAGAATTTTTTTTGTGCGTAATTTTAGTTAATATTTCTGTTAAAATAACATGTCACTGTTATTTTCATTTGTGTTATTTAGTGTTATTTATCCATTGCATCCTGTATGTATGTGTGTGTTATATATTAGATTGATAAAAGAAATTTGAAAAAAATATTGTATATTTTTAGGCCATTAGACAAAATGGAAGCATGTTGATAAAAATATAAAAAAATTAGTATTTTCAGACAACTTTTTTTTCCCCCTCCCCCCCAAAATGAAAGTTGAATTCGTCATCATTTTTTCTGTTTTTATTATTTATTTATTTAAATAAAATGTTTCAAAAATTATTATGCATGTATAAACTTGTTGTAGGGCTTGTGACCATTATTAGATGCTTTCCCCTTGTCTATATCAGGGTTGGCCAAACCATAGCTTGTGAGCCATATGCAGCTCTTTGACCTTTAATATGCAGCATGTAGAAATATTGGCTGAGCTCTTTCTTTCTTTTTTTTTTTTTTTTTTTTTTTTTTTTTTTTTAATCACAGCTAATATAAAAGGTAAATAAATAAAAAAAAAATAAAAAAACAAATCTCAAGCTTTATAATTATTTATTGTATATGAATTCTGGCCCCATTGGATTAAAATGTAAGTCTAATGTTAATGTGTATATAACAAAAACATGTGTAAATTTTGTTTTTCTTTCAAACATCTCAACTTTATTGTATTACATTAAGCAAGTTTGGCCACCCCTGGTTTATATTATTGTAACCTATGTAAGTTTGTTTTTTTTTTTTTTTTTTTTTTTTTTTTTTTTTTTTTTTTTTAATTTTATTTTCTTTTATTTTTTAGAGAATTTTTTGTGGTCATTTATTATTTAGCATTGGAGTACAGGGAGGAGAAAGAAACATGTGCAAGAAAAATCTATAAAACTGATGTTTTATTTTCTCTTTTTCTTTCTTTTTTTTTCTGTAAAATCATGGAATGGGCATACTTTACGGACAAGTATGCAACATGTAATTGTATGAATTATCTGTGCATGCATGCAAGTGTGTAAATTGATTTATTTTTCATTTTGTTTCTTTAACAAACATATTGAAGTTAACAAATGATGAATAGACTGAAATTTGCACTTGTATTTCCTTGATACTGCCTGAAGAAAAACATTTTTTTAGTTGAGGTCAGAGTTGAAGTTTACTTTGCACATTTGGATAAAAAAAAAAAAAATTCAACCAGAATGAACAAATGGAAAAAAATCTTTGGGAGCATTTTTTTGCATGAAATGCTGTGTTGAATAAACTTATGATTTTGTGAAGAAAGGCTATGTTTTTCATTCTGGTGAAGTTTCATTGTTTTTGTGGTAAATGGGGGAAAATTATTTACTTCCAAAAGAGTTTGTGTCCTGTGCACGGTTTGCCAAAGAAAAAAAAAATCCTAGATAATTACTGTCTAAAGTATGCCTCACATATGGTGCTAAATGTTGACTTCTGGCTAAAATTCACCAAATTTCTAATCAAATATCAATGTTGTTGCTACTGTTAATGAAACATTCCCATTAATGTCAACCAATTTAATAAAAAGAGGTACTGGCAAAAAAAAAAACAAATTGCTAAAAAAGTACATAGCATGGAGTTATCATCAAAATGGTGGTGGGTGGGTGGTTGGTGGCTGTGTTGTTGTTGTCGTTGTTGTTGTCGTTGTTGTTGTCGTTGTTGTTGTCGTTGTTGTTGTTGTTGTTGTTGTTGTTGTTGTTGTCGTTGTTGTTGTTGTTGTTGTTGTTGTTGTTGTTGTTGTTGTTGTTGTCGTTATTGTTGTTGTTGTTGTCGTTGTTGTGTTGTCATTGTTGTTGTTGTCATTGTTGTCGTTGTTGTTGTCGTTGTCATTGTTGTTGTTGATAATGATGAGCAGAAAGACCAAAGTATTATTTATTAAATTTTTTAAACTTTTCTAGTACATTTTTGTTAAAAAAAAAAAAATTGTTTTCCTTGTGTCAATGGGTAGGCCAAGGATTAATATGAGAAATTTAGTGTTTTTTTTTTCTTTTTTTTCTTTTCTTTTTGTGGCAAAAAACAGTTTTGGAAATTCTTGCAAAAATCAAGTAATTGTTGAATTTGAATTAAGTTTTCAAGACTTATTCACAAATGTATGAAATTATTTAAAAAAAATGAAAAACAAATTTTTTTTATTATATGTGCATACTTAATTTTATGAAAATTGAAAAAAATTAAAATCTTACCTTCATATTTTTATTAAAAGCATGACTTAGAGAATTTAAATCCTCAATTTATTTACATCAATCAGAAACCCCATTTTCCAAAAATCTGCTCGGAATTGTAAAATAAATGCAATAAAACTATGACCTAATTTAATTAGAAAAGCTTTTAATTACTTTTATAAATAAGAACATTTTATGGACACTATTATCTTAAGAAAAAAAATTTTTTGATGAATAATGAATTTTTACAAGAATTATTTTATTTTTATTTTATTTTTTTTTTATGTTTTTTAAATTTTAATTATAATAATTTATTAAGGGTAAAAGCATTAGTATCTAATTGGAAAAAATAGTTTTGCCTTAATAAACAAAACAAAATTAGATTTTTTTTTTTTTTTTTTTTTTTTTTTTTCAATTGGATGAACCATTAACAAATATCATTTATGTGTGATATTTTCTGCTTATCATGAACTAAATTTAAAACACAAGAGAATTTTTAGTCATAAAGTGAGACAGATAACTGTAAATAATTTTTTTTTATGACAAAATGATTTAATTGGACAGTGCTAATATTTGTTATTCTGGAACTGAATGCATAGAGCACAGTACTTTAAGTATAATAAAAGTTACCCTGAGCACAAAAATTAATATTTCCCTATAAAAATTCTTCAAGGTGATTGAACTGAAATAAAAAGAAAAATGTGATTTTTTTTTTTTTTTTTTTTTTTTTTTTTTTTTTTATTATAATAAAAATTATAACAAAATTTAACTAATTTCTTTTTTGAATTTATTCATTTTTAAAACTTTATTATTTACATTATTTGTGCTGTTGTCCTCCTTTTTCTTACCATGTTCACAATGTTTTGTGAATATGGTAATAGAGACATGGACAACAGACTGAACAATGTAAATAATTACAATACCTCATCTCAGAAATATAAACAGATATTTAATTTTGTAACTTTTTAATTCATTTGCTAAACATTTTAACAGTGTTTTATTAAACTAAACATTTCAATGTGTTTTTTGGGGGGTGGGGTTTGGCAGTTAGCTAAACATTTTAATGGTCTTCTCTGATTTTAGAAAATATTTTAATGGTGTATTTTTTACAAAATATTTTAATGGCTTTTTTGTTTGTTTGCTTTGTGTGTGTTCATTTTGTTTTTTGGGCTGTTGGTGGGGGGCTTGCTTGTTTTTTGGGGATTTTGGGTTTGTTTGTTTTTTTGTTTTTTGGGTTGTTTGTTTTTGTTTTTTGGGTTTGTTTTTGTTATTTTTAACTGCTAACAACTATAAATGATAAAGTTAAAAACATCATGATTTTGGGATGGCCTAAAATTTTTGGGGGGGGAGTGGTTTCAGTGCAATGGGTTATACTAGAGTCCTGCCCTCTACTATTTTGGCTTGTGAATTGAGCTTATGACATATCCTTCAAATAGCCATTACACAGTGCAACCAAACTGCATAGAAAATTGCATTAAGTCAACAGTGTATAATTGACATTGTCCCATTTCTTGCTCTGACAATTTACAATGAAAGACAGAAAAAAATTGAAATAGCCCAAGCTGAAACATTTATAACACATGAAAGCACATTACTGTTCCTTGTTGGACACTTGTTTGTCTATACTGAAAATTATTTTGACAATTATCTGATTTCTATGTGCTTTCATTATTCTTTTGTGTTAGTTTTTACTTGTTCAAAACAAGACAAAAATTGCCTTGAGGTGGTGGCATCTTTGCACTTTAAGAGTTGTAGCCAGTAAAATAAAAGCTAGGTTAATCACGCCTATTGTAGCACTAATCTTGCTTGGTTGGCTTTGTCCGTTAAGATATCAAAGAATGGCTTTCAGATTTTTATGGTGCGATTTATTTTCAGTAGTGTTCAGCAGAGCATTTATTTATTTATTTATTTATTTTCATTTAAAATGAGCCACAGAGAGACAGAAAAAATAAACCGATTCCAATTTTGGTTCCTTGCAGTAACACTTGTAACCCTAGATTGTCACTGTAGTCTGTATGTTGAAGCTAATTTTAGCTTTAGTATTGATATTAAAAAAAAAAAAAAAAAAATCAGGTGAAATTTGTTCATTGTTTCATTGTCTCTCATTCTGGAGAGAAATTGTCTAGCATGAGCTAGACAATTTCTCTCCAGAATCTATCTTGCTTATTTATAAGTTTACCATGCATCCATACTTTGAATATTGCTGTCACATCTGGTCTGGTGCTCCTGCTATATATTTAGATTCTTTATAAAATCCAAAGAATGGTATTAGCCCTGACCTGGCATCTCACCTTCAGTCCCTTTTCCACCACTGTAATGGTAATTGTTCTGATAAGTTTTCCGCTATGGTACCTAGATTTTATGAATTTAAGTGCAGTCCTAGATTGGTGACAATATCTCAACATTTTACAATTGAAATGGCTGGATGTAAGCGTAAGTCCTATGCTAACAGTTTCTTCTATTACATTTCTTGCTTGTGGAACTCTCTAATGGCTTCTTGCTTGCCAGTCAACTTTGCATTTAAATCTTTGAAAATCAATGTCATTTGTTATCTTCTGACTTCTTAATTTCTGTTCTTTTATTGTTCACTCTCTTTAACAGTATTTTTATCATTCTCTAATGCTCAGTAAACCCTTGTCTTAGTGGCTTTATTGCCTTGCTTGGGGTGAATTGATTAAAAAAAAAAAAAAGGTAGTCAACAGTATCTTCATTACAAGTTGATAACCATGGAACTAATATTTTAAAGTGTTTGTGAATTTTGTGATATAGTAATTGTGATTTCAATCCCTGGGATGGGCAGTGTGTACTTGAACTCTGTGGGAACAGGTCGAGCTATAACTTAGCAGTACTAAAATAAGAACGAGACAGGATGTCCCAAGACATAGGTAATTGAATGCAAAGAATCTCCTCACCTCCCTGTAGATTAAATAAAGGGCTCGGTTCAAAATTCCCTGTAGGTTACCCAGATTGACATAAACCTGATGAAGATAGCAGGGCACAATGGCTGAAACGTTGTTCTCACACCAGTAAAGTTGCTGACAAGTCAGCATGTAAATAATAGAAATAGTGACCATTTAAAGTTATTCTTATAACATTTTCAACTTGTTGTTCCTTGGACATTTGTTTTGTGTTACAAAACTAATTTGGTCAATAGTTTTTTTAAACTCAATTCACCTCAATCAAGGCTATAATGCTACTAAGACACAAGAGGCTACTGGAAGTGAAAGATAATGAGAAGATTTTAAAAGGAACAGAAAATCAAGCATAAACCTCTACTTTTGTTCAAAAAACTGGGGAAATGTGGGAACTGGATGATAGGCAAACCTATCTACTCCTATAAATTTTAATGAAGCATTTTGTAACAAGTTTGTATGCTATTAGTATAATACTGATTATTTTGTAATTTAGTATAGATGATAAGGAATTTGAATATAGAATAGGTTACACAAGCAGTTTTCTGCAATACTGCACGTTGCTACAAAACCATTAGAATAACCTATAAATTTAAATCCTGTTCTTATTAAATAGCCTCATCAGATTGAGACCTTCATTGGGATGTCATTATTCATGGCGCCATACTCATTTGGAAATATCTAAACTGTCAGCTGTATACAACTGGTTTCTTGGTTAGCTGTGGGTTTTAGAGAGGACCATCCTTATTTGAATCTAAAGGACTGATGGTATAGAAGCACAAAGAACTGTACTAAATAAGAGAAAGCACATCACTTGAGGACTTTCAACAATAGCAACAACTAAAATGAAGAGCACATGTAACTTGAAAAGAAAATGAGGATATAATCATGAAGCTGACATTCCATACTACTTGAAACAAAATGTTAGGAAGGAAACCCCTCATCAATACTGGAAATAGAGATGACTGTAAACTTGAGAAACCTATTATCTATTCTAATAGAACGATTTCATAAATTTCAAGTAATGGTATCCCTGGCATTAGCAGTTGAAATGGTTAAATGGAACTGTAAGTTCTATCCTAACAGTTTCTTCTATCGCATATCTCTAGTGTAGAACTCTCTACCAGCCTCTAGCTTTCCAGTCAACTTTCAATTTAAATTTTTGAAGGTCAGATTCGATCTTTATCTTCTGTCTTCATTCTTTTCCTTTTATTTATTTATTTATTTTACTTTTTGCTCATATCCTTTCACACTTAGTAACCCCCTGTGTCTTAGTGGCTTCATTGCTTTGCTTGGGGTGAAATGATTTAAAAGAAAGAAAAAAAAAACGTAAAATGTTTACTCTATATAAATCCCAAGAGCCACTCAATGTAGAGGGTTGCTGAATGAGCTTCTTTTTATAGAATTGCAACAAAGAAGTGCTGATTATGAGGATATGTAGGATAGATAAGTTGACCCCCACCCAAGAGGTAGTGATTAGAATAATCATTTTCAGGAGTCTGTTTCACAAAGCGGAGGTTCTTGGGAAGAATTTACCAGAGTGGAACTTCTTCCTTAACAATAAAATACAAAAGGAATTTGACCCTGTGTACGTGGCATGACGGATTTTAGTTGTAAAGGTCTGAACTGGTGGAACTAAGCTATGTAGCTCATCCGGACATTTGCCATTAAAATAGTAATGAGGATGCAGGATGGATGAATTGACCATCTGTCATGAATGACTGGGAAAGATGGTAGCATGAAGTCAAACAAATGTATGCTCAGAGTGACATCTACAAAAGCAATTATACTAAAGGCAACAGCTTCATGCAACCCTCTGGGTGACACAGAATTGTCTAAAAATTGAAAGTTGCATGCGAGAGATATATATATATATATATATATATATATATATATATATTTATTTATAGTGAACATTGAAGTCAACACTTGAGGTGACAGTCTGTTTCATGCTACACGGAATTGTTAGGCCACGAGTGTTTTATTTTAAAAAAAAAAAAAAAAAAACATAACAGCACTCATAGCCTAACGATTGTGTCTAGCAGGAAACAGACAGTCGCCTCTAAGTGTTGACTTCAATATTCACTTTTATATTTACACACACTCTATCCCTGATATTGAGCACTTTATACCATAAATATAGCACACTGTAAGACTCTATATATAATTTTATTATTTATTTTTATATATATATATATATATATATATATTATTTTTTTTTTTTTTTTTTTTTTTAACTAATTTACTAGATCACTTCAGACGAGAGAGACTTCCTCTTCAAGAAGGATATTATCATATATTCAATAATAATAATGTAATTAGCCCATTACTGTATAATGTCCCCTTAAAATTTGATCTCTTTTTTTTTTTTTTTTTTTTCCCCCCCCCTAATCTACCTTGCTGGCTAATGGTAATCTTAGGACTGACAGGTTTAAAATTTTAAATAACCCCTATCTCTAAAAAGATTGGATGCCATGCACTAAAGGGTTAAATAGTTTCGGCATCTTAGCTTAACAGGTGTTAATTAAACCAAAGAAGTTATGAAACTTACTAATTATTAAATCTAGAGAGTGGCTCCAAACTTTTGGCCTATATTGTACATGACCTGTCATGTGTGTGTCATGGAATCACAAAGCCAGGTACATATCGCATGGATGTGGATTTGTAGCAAGCATTCTTGGGAGGGGAGTATTATGCACATTGTATTCATATACAACGTCTTTTTTTAAATAATGGGTTAAATGCATCTAGCTTAATAGGTGTTAATTAAACCAAAGAAGTTATGAAACGTTCTTTGTTTTTCTTAAGCAAATTGACCACAGCTTATTCTTTCTCCAAAAGAGAAATTGCTCATAATTGTGATAAGTACAATATTATTTACTATAGCATCTTAACAAAAAGACATTTCAATATGGATGTACTTTTTAAAAAAAAAAGAAAAAAGTCTATTAAAACAAAGTATTTTGTTTTTTAATTTAACTTTTAAAACCATTTAACTATTTTGTTATATACCATACCTCTGAACACTAATGGGTATGTCCGAATCCTCATAAACATATTGGACACTATTGTAAGTGGGGGTAATATGCTGTTTAAGTAGTCCATCGCTAGCAGTGGTTTACCTGCTTCATGCCGCTGATGAGTATTGTTGATGTTATAAAGATTATTTCATTTCCGACCTCAGTTTTGGTTATCCCTCATTCAGTAACTCTTTCTAGGTTACAACACATTTCTAGTGATAGGGGGTGGGGGCGAGCTCAAAGTAAATCATTCAGTGGTACTCATTAGCTTAAACAGTTTTATTACAATTTTCTACTTATGTGAATGACACTTCTCAACCCTAAATAACATAAAAATTAAGAAGTGAGAAAGACTGCACTCAGCTGAAGAAATAAGGTTCTGTTTATCTGTTTTAACATTGAAGAAATCACGTAAAAACACCAGGCACATGTTTCACATTAAATAAGCTGCACATATAGTTGAATAGAAATATTGAAATAAAGTTTATATCTGTGTGTTTATTTTTTTTATTCTATAGTCTTATAACATTTAAATGTATACGCTTTAAAAATTTTGCTGTGTGCAGTGATTTTTCATCTGCTCCTAGGTGTGCTGTTGTTAAAAAGGTTGAGAAACACTGAGTTAATTAAATCAAAGAAGGTATGAAATTTACTGATTATTAAATCCAAAGAGTGGTCTCTCCCGCAAAAACATTTGTATATCACTTTTGTGTATATCCAGGCAGTGCCGAGTTACCTTGCTTGGAATATATAAAGACTGAGGGGAAGAGTTAAATATGGAGAAATTGGGAGCATTGTATTAGGATCATAAATTAAAAAGAAATTTTTAAGCAATGGCCTAGAGCGAGTATAAAAAGATACTTGAGAAAAACACTCCACCAACATCTTGATTCTTGTAACTAAAACAATATCAAGATAAGATGTTGATATATGGTCACATTTTTTTTCTCTTTTGTTTGTTGTCATTTTTTTTTTTTTTTTTTTTTTTTTTTTGGTCTCAATTTTTTTCTTGATAGAGGAAGAAAATAGCTAACAGGCTGAAACAATAAAAAAAAAAAAATTAATCTACATACCACTTGCTCTGTTACTTAGATGAGTTGACTTTTTCAACATATGTTTGCAGTTAATTAATTTAGCATCTTCATCATCATTCATCATCATCCATCATCATGATCATCATTTAGCTTATGGCCACATCATGTTGAAACGCCAGTTCCTGTACAATCACTAAAGTTAAGCAATGTCAATCCTGTCAGTACCTAGAGATTTATACCAGGTGCTGTAAGTTTGGATGTGTGGGTGGTGTAATAGATAATCGTTTGGAATTGTTAATTGACAGTCAAGTTCCAATTCCCTTTGAGTTTGTTATATTCACTTGTGTGCAAATACCCTTGGGAAAGTTAAAAATCCACCTCTTCTGTCCCCAGCTATGGGTTAATTAGTAAGACTTGTATCATTATTATCCAAAAACAAATAATCTTACAAAATCTAAAAATATTTTCTGGCTTTAAATGACCTTCAAAGGGTTGATAAGCAATAGAAAATGAATCAATCAATGAAATAGTGATTACCTACATAGGCATGTCTTTTAGACTGATTTACAATCTCAGGAATATATATATATATATATATATATATATATATATATATATATATATATATATATATATAGGATACTCACTTATGTCCATGTTATAATTTCTTTATTAAATTCTGATTAGGTATGAATCCACCTCTTCTATCCCCAGCTATGGGTTAATTAGTAAGATTTGTATAACTAAAATCATTATTATCCAAAAAAAATAGCCTTACAATCTAAAACTATTTTCTGACTTTAAAAATAACCTGCAAAGGGTTAATAAGTTGCATAAAACAAATCTATGAAATACTGATTAGCTTCACAGGTATGACTTTTAGATTTATTTACATTTTCTGGAAAGAGTTTGGGATCAGATATGAATTGGAATCAAACAGGATTAAAATGAATAACAAATAGGAAACATTTATTAATCTAACACATTTCACTTTTATTAAAGCTTCATCAAAATACATGTTCTCTGACAGAGAAATGTATAGAAACTACCGTGGCCACAAAGTGAAGGATCAGTTTATATATTGATTGAGATATAGAATTGATCCCCCATTTTATATCCACATTATTTATTGTTTGTTTATCAAATTCTGATCTGGTATGAATCCACCTTTTCTTCCCCCAGCTATAGATTAATTAATAAGTCTTGTACCACTGAACCGGTATTGAACCCCCCCCCCCAACTAAATTCACAGAATTTAAATGTTTTGGTTTTAAATAACTTGCAAAAGGTTGATAAGCCGTAGAAAATGAATGAATGAATCATTCATTATTAACAGTATCATTATTATGTTTACAGTTGATTTAATTTAGGATTTTTATTATTATTATTATTAACAGCAGCATTAGTTGACTGGGAGACCTGGGTTCGAATCTCACCATGGCTGATTTTTCAGAAAAGCAACTTCTTGATGTTATTGGTTTGAAGGAAGCAATCCCTTTGGAAAGTGCTACAAAACCACAAAAAATTGCAAGTGAAACTGGGTAGACAGAACCCTTGGGAGCCATTGATTGTTGTTCTTGCACAGTCACAAGTCATTGTGACCAAGGGTTTGAGCGTACTGGCCTTTTTCAAACTGTTGATCATGCTAGATAATGCACACCCTCTCAGAAACTGTAACTAAGGTCTGTTCAGCATAGTTGTAGTATAAACCACAGGTGGGCTCTGTCGGGGTTGAATAAATGTCTGACCAGTTTTCTCCAACGGGGATTAGTTAGTCACTTGAGTAGATGGACATCCTTGGATACAAGTGACTGCACCATTTAGATTAGTTGATCAGTTAGTGAAAACAATTAATCAAATTCTATGTGTCGTGTCTCTTCAAGTCATTGGCGATCATGGTTCTCCACAATTTTCTATCCTTTGTATCACTTAATAAATTTTGTCTTTTGCTCCATCATCCATTTACTCAAGATTGCTAGGTAGATTATGCATGGCTTTCCTCTGTCCCTCTTGCCTATAATCTATCCTGTGAGTATCAAATTTTCCAAGCCCTGTTTCCTCATTATGTACCCTATAAATTTGAACTATCTCTCCCTGATGTTAACTATAAGTTTTCTTTTTGTCTAAAACTTGGTCATTGATTACATGTTCTGTCTACGGTATTTTCAGTATCGTTATGTAGAACCGCATTTCTCTTGCTTCAAGTTTCTCCTTCATCTGTAAGGAAATTGTCCAGCATTCATTGCTATGTAAGAGGATTGATATTGCGTAACGGTTCAGTAATCTTTACTTTGTTTCTAATGAAATTTTTACCCATTTCGTAATGCTTTGCTTACCTTTTGGAAGGCTTCTTTCACTATCCCAATGCACCACTGAATTTTAGTGTTACACTTTCCATTCTCTGCTAAGTTTTGAAAATTGTAGTTAGCAGGGAAGCAAGAAATTGGGAGTTCCATGTGTAAGAAAAAAAAATTAGAATAGAACATATGATTGCATCTAGGTAGTTTAACAAAACTGTGAGAATACAATCTAATAGCTTGCTTAAATTCATGCAGTTAAGGCATCAAGGAGGAAAGCTCATCAGAACATTTGCCATGAAAATATTTGTAGAAAAGGCAGAGGGAAGACATGAAAGTGACAGAAGTTGAGATGCCAGGACAGGATCGATTACATTAAAGAGCCATCTTTGAATTTTGTCAAGAACCTCAAGATATATAGTAAGAGCACCAGACCAGATATGCCAACAATATTCAATGCACGAACGAATGGTAGCAAGATGGATTCAGACAAGAAAAATTGTCTGACTGGACACCGTGAATAAACTTTTTTCAGCCAGATACTTATATTGTTGTACTTGTTTGATTTTGCTATCTCCAGTTTGTAGTTTGCATGTTGGTCTGTTTCTTTTTTGCTCACAACCCTACATTCTTTCTTCTTGTAATTGATATTTAGTCCTTTCTTCTTTCTTTCCTTCATTACCTTCTGTAAGAATTCTTGTGGTTTCTTTTCTCTGCTATCAACTTGGTAAATAAAATCTACTGAAACATTGAACATAGTTGGCTATATGTATCCTTACATAATGCTATGTGGTTTTACTAGTTTCTGTTAGAATTCATGTTTGTATTTTTGAGATGTGGAATAAATATTACATGCCTTGCTTTTTAAGCTAGCTCCTCTTGATTGTCATAAACACATTGTTTTAGCAATTGCACCCCCTTGCCGTCTTCAGGTGTTTTGTCATACTCATCAGAATTTTGAACTGAACACTTCAGGATGTGAGCAATCATGGCTCTTCACAATTTCCTGTCCTTTGTAGCTCTTAATAAATTTTGTCTTTTTGTTATCTCTCCCAAACCTTGTCCCACCATCCATTTACTCAAGATCACTAAATAGGTTATGTGTTGTTTTCCTCTGGTCCTTTTGCCTTCAATCTGTCCTGTGAGTATCAGATTTTCGAACCCCTCATTCCTCATTATGTGCCTATGAAATTACTATTACTATGATTTTGTAAGACTGCTTATGCTTCATATAGGTGGAATGTTTAAATTTATATAACTTATTTAAAATTTTAAAATGAACTTTTTTTATGCTGTTAAAAAAAGTAGCACCGTTTGTTACAGGAGTACAATTTGTAACGCCATGATAATTATTATTACGTACCTTAAACTGGTATATTTCCTTGTATTGTAAAAAAAAAAAAAAAAAAGTTTCAACATGATTGACTCACTTTTGTTTATTAGACATTAAATTACATCACTTAGCATCTTCTATAATTTATCAAGACTTTGAAGTTAATCTGATGAATATTTGAGTCTCTTAAATTTAAATTTTTTTATTTTTGTTCATAAATGCTTGTTGCAAAATAAAATCCATACATGTGCCTTGATCAGAGGATGAAACTCTTTCTGGGTCATTTCATATCAAAATTTTCTTTTCTTTGGAGCATTAGTAATTTTTGCAAAAATGTATTGCTGGTAATTATCTTTTTATTTTTTCAAAAATTTATTGCTGGTATTTTTACAATAAAAATGTATTTTTATAATTTCATAATGTTTGACCCCATTTTGTGGAGTGTCAACTGTTTGCCCATAGCTGGACCCCCTAACAGGTGCTACCACCCTGTGTCAGGGTGGACCTGGGAACAACAGCAATTAAGAGGTGCTCCCAAAACCTCTAGTTTCCTGATCAGAGGTTTTGCTGCCGGATATATTTTATAATCATACCCAGGAGAATATGTGTATAACATGCTGTAGTAATAGTTTGGAAGGTAGGATTAGCAAAACAAATTAAAATTTCAGCTAAGGTCATTGCATTCACTTTTATGCAAAATGCCCTTGAGAAAAGTATGAATCTCTTTTTCCTTTAGCTATGGGTTAAATAACAGGACAGACTGGCTCTCTACCCTTGGATAGCAACCAGTCTAAGAGAACCAGTTGGGGTATGTGAACATAAACTCCACCCCATAAATCTACTTGCTACTAAAATCACAGTAGTACTATCTTGTATGTCCGTGTCCCCATACTCCACAAGGAGTTGATGAATTCTAGAAGGATTAACAAATTCAGAAATACTAGCGAACTTTGACCTTTGTGCCCACAAAGGATTTTTTCCCCCTTGACTCTATTATTTTAACAACCTTCACTCAGGCAATTTTTATTGTTTTAAAAATCAGTGAATAGATTTGTAATAAAACCTACACACATGATGAAAGTGAATTTATCCATTATTTTTCTTTTTTTTTCTTTTTTTTTTTTTTTGTTGAGAATTTACAACAAAAATATTAAACTCTATTAATTAAATTGTTTATTTACAAGAATATTATATTTATAACCTTCTAAAAACTATTACAATTGTATTGAAACTAATGCAATGCAAAATTTATCATTTACAAATTTATAAAGAAATATGAAAACAATTTTTTATTCATAAATTTATAAACATTTACTAAATTATTAAAACATGTGAACCAACTGTAAGTAAATCCTTATTATTTACCATTTTATAAAGTTTGAATCACTTGGCAATTAGCCGATGTTTTGCCAACCATTCCAATAAACAATCTAATAGTTTTTATTTTGTTCTCATTTCTCAAAAACAAAGAAAATGTTTAAGTTTATTTACATTTCTAATCATTGCTTTTTAAAACAATAAATATTGCTGAAGAGTGAAGGTACTTCAAATAATAGTGGTGTCAAGGGAAAATTTGTCCCTTTTAAATTTTTTATTTTTTTTATTTTTTATGTTCGTGAATATCTGAGATTGGCAAAAGATTTTTGAGAACTAAACACATTATTTCTGTGTTTTGGATTAAAACATTTTCTGCGGGAGGAATTTTTTTTTAATCAGAATGCATTTTTAAGAATGAAAAAAAAATTTCAAAAATATACTAAAAGATGGAAGATTATTATATATATATATATATATATATATATATATATATATATATATATAAAAAAAAAAAATTAAGACTTGAAAGAAAAGTTGTATCTTAATTGAATTGGCAGAAATATGCATACAGGAAATGTATTATTACTATAGCTTTATTTATTTATTTATTTTTTTTTTCTAGTGGATACACATGTTTTAGTGGCCATTCCTTTTTTTTTTTTTTTTTGAAGTTAATAACTGGTCTGAATTGTTATTAATTTCAATTTTTAATAAAAAAAAAACAGATGGCAACCGAAACACGTGTATGCATTAAAAATATTTTTAGTATGAAACTCCACAAAAGATGCGATAGCTGAAAGACTACGTTTCATGGTGACTGCAATAAAAGTACCATTTTTCAGATGCAAAAATCCAGTTATTAACAGAAATGTTCATAAGACAGGGATTTAGCTAGTTACCATTTAAAGCTGCACAGAAGACCTTTCTATTTTTAAAGCACTCTAAAGCAGAAGGCTTAAAATACCAACTAAATGCAAACCTGTTTTCTCATTATGCTTTGGCATAATATGAGCAGATATTTGAGTTTGATTTATTGTTTTGATGATATTTCTGAGAGGGATTATAAATGACTTGTTTCAAGGGTTTGCAAGTTGAAGTGTGGCTGGCAAAACATAAGTTTTTTTTTTTTTATATATATATATATATATATACACACACACACACACACGGTGTCCATAAAGTTCGTGTGCACTTTAAAAATTTATATAACTTTATTTCTATTTGCGATAGAAATAATTTGTAAAAAGGATTATAAAGAAGTAAATCTATATTTTTTTTAAGGTTTTATTAAAATTTTATTTAAGTTTCCACATATCTTCCATTAGCAAGATAAAGGGTAATACGATTTTGCAGTTCACAGAAAACATTTGCCAACAGATTTACAGTAATGCCTGAAATCACATTAGTTATTTTAGCTATGCTTAAAACTAGGTACATTAAACTTTATAACATTTTTTACAGATTATTTCTATCGCAAATACAAATAAACTTATAAATTTTTACTGTTAACCAGTTTTGTCCCAAATTTTGTTTGGTAGAGGATTAATTTTTTTTTTTTCTTTCTTTTTTTGGTATCACTTCATGCAAGGCAGTAAAGCCATTAAAATGCAAGGGGGTTACAGGGTGTGGAAGAATTAGGAACAGAAACATTAATAATGAGCAGAAAGAGTAATCAGTAGATAGTGATTGACATTGCATTTAAATTTTTGAAGATTAAAGTTGGCTGGAAAGCATGGAGCCAGAACGGAGTTCCACATGCAAGAAGTGAGAAAAACTGTTAGCATAGAACTTACGGTTAGCCAGCTCAACTGTCAATTGATATCTGATTACGTTAAGAGGCAGTTTATATGGATACGAAGGGGAGATAACGGTTAACCCTAGGCTCATGATCTCTTTAGAGTTGGTTCCACAGAGTAGTGGTTTGCAGGAAGAAGCTTTTCAAGTGTAACTTACTTCTCACCAATGGAATACAGAGGGAATGTGGATAGTTTGCTACAATGTAATTAGCAGGGTCAGGCACAGAAGTCTTTTTGTAGGTTTGCTGTTGTTAACATAATGTTTTGACTGACCCATTCTTCAACATTCATCAAGTTTAATCCTAGAGGAAAAGGAAATCTATTTACTCCAGAAATCTAGCAATGGTAGAAATTGCTTTTAAAATATCTGCCAAGCTGGGCAACTCTCCTGGTGTTACATAACAAGCTGTAATTAATATCTGATTTTACAGTTGGCCTTAATGGATTAAATGTTGAAAAAAATAGAATTATATATGTTGGAGAGGAAATTAGTTTATCTTGAGGTAAATAGCAATAGGAGTTTGAGGAGGGGGGTCATATTTGTAATTAAAGTTAAAGGTCGTAATTCCAAGGGTCAAAAATCTGTCTTGCAAATCCAACATCAAAAAATACTGGGTCCTGTAAATCAAGTGTCAAGAATTCACATCACAACTCCCAATTTAGCTCTTCACTCACGAAGAGCTAAAAAACACTTTTATGGTCCAAAGTAAAGTTTTTTTTTTTTTTTTTTTTTTATATTGGAGGTAAGAAAGGTTGTGATTGGTTGAGGCTGGTAAGGAAGCATAAACAATTAGCATATTTCAAGTTGACCCAATGTTGATTCTGCTTTTCTTTTTTGACAGCAAAGAGAACACAAATTCTTTTTTGCAATAAGACTTGGTTTTGGTCTTTTGTCACCATGTCTGTTCCAATTATGTCCTAACATAGAAAATATTGCAAACAAGAATCAAGCCCATATTTCTGGTTGGCTGCATAAAAAAAAAAAAAAAAAAAAATCCTATTATAATTCTGCTTGTTCCTTAAATAGTCAGCACATATGTTACGCTCTGGCAATGCCTCATAAATAATGGACTCTTGTTTTCAATTTGATTGCAAGGATATATAGAAAATAAATATTAGAGATGCCCTTTGCTTTCAGTGAAAGAAATAAAAGGAAGAGAGAGAGGAAGCAGTAACACTGTGTTTTATGTCAGATTCAATAATTTCTGATATTTTCATTTGTACCCTCTTACTTCTATAAATAATAACCTGCATTCATATTTATGCTTGTTATTCTAATATTTTGTTAAAGTTGTCAAGCTCAAATATTTAGTGAGGCAATTGGAATTTTCATGGGTATTTCTGGTTAGTACTATTATTACTACTTGTTTTAGCCCATGAAAATTTAATGGTTTTCCTATTTTACTTTTCTGATGAATCTTAATTCTTAAGTTAATGATTGAATAAGCTCATGGTGAGTTCCACAATAATAAAATATCCATAGAAATTCTATCACACTGTTAAATATTTGAGCTTAACAACTTTAAGAAAATATTACTATAACAATCATAATATGAATGCTGATCATTATTTTAAGAAGTAAGAGGGTACAAATGAAAAGATTTGAAATTGACAATTTCTTCCATTTCAGGCTGGTAAACCCTATCTTAACCTTTTAATTATTTTTTTCACTGAAACCAAGTAGAATCTGATATGCCTTTTGTATTTCCATGCAATCAAAATGGAACAGTCCCAAATGAGATATTGGCAGGGCGTAATGGTCGTGTAAACTAAGGAAGGTAGGGACAAGCACAACTATTTTGATTATTTCTCTTCTAACTTCTCATTATTATCACCAATTTTTTTCTTATTCATTTTGTACCACTGCTGTGGTCACTACCCCCCTCCCTCTTACAATTGTGGTTCATAGTTACATTCAACACAGAATAGTACAATGGCTTGTCAGTTCCTTTTACCCCGGTGATATTAAGGTTACCCTGTCTCCCATCTCAGAAGTTAGAGGCAAGACCTACAATGTAGCAGGTGGTTTGAATTCTGTTTTCATTTTCCTAGATTGGCATATGGAGGCTGTGCGCAGTCCAGACTGTGCTCACATCCTCTTGGACATACTGACAAGATTTAAAGGAATTACTATTATTAAAAATAATAAATGTTTGTAACTCTTCCAGTATTTTTCAACATTTCTAGTTAGTAATAATACTCTATAGCTTAAGATATTTTTTTGAAAGATAAAATGTATAAATTTCTTTTTTAAATGAAATTGCATTCATAAAATATGTGGAAATAAGATTTAAAAAAAAAAAAAAATTGACTGAAGGCAGAAAGTATGTCAGAATATTTTTCTAAAGTGCACTCCAAGCAAAGAATTTTTGCTGGTTTAAGGGATTTTGTATATTTTTTTTCCTTTTCTTGAAAAACTTTTGAAATATTCTACTTAATGTTGCCATTTACGGCAGAATATTTGAAAATTTATAACTTCCGCATGCAGTGAGCTCTTTGTCCTGAGCTGGCAATCTCCTTTCCAAAGGTTTTTATACAGCACTTAAAAACTAAAAACATTACTAATACTAAGAGTTTTTTCTCTTTATTTTCCATTATTAAAATACTTAAATGTTCTTGAAGAATAATACTGCCAGTATAAACTTGTCCTTTTAACTCTTTAAGACACCAGAAGTGTTGAAACAAATTTTCTATTTTTGTAGTGATGTTATACCATGTTTGTTATAATTTTTGAATAAATTATATATTATATTTTCACTGAAACCGAGTAGAATCTCTGATATGCCTTTTGTATTTCCATGTGATCAAAATGTAATAGTCTATTATGAGATATTGGCAGGGCGTAATGGTTGTGCAAATTAAGGAAGGGAGGGACCAGCACAATTATGATTATTTCTCTTCTGACATTATTATCACCAATTTTTTTCTTATTCATTTTGCACATTATATATGATCTAAATTGAGATATGATCAACCATTTATATGAGCAATTATGTACACATGCAGATGAGCAAATAACTATTTAATTAATGGTGTAGAGAAAATAGTGCTCAATGCAGTTAAACATCTAAAGTATATATTAATAATTACACATATACCTATGTTTACAGTACAACTTGGTTTCATCAGATTGAACAGTTCATAACTTCTTGTACCTGATGATTGGCAAAGCCATGGAATAGACATACTGTAAACAAAACACACACACACACACACACATATATATATATATATATATATATATATATATATATATATATATATATATATATATATATATATATATATATATATATATATATATATATTTCTGAGATGAGGTATTATGAGTCCTTGAGGACACATGGCACAGTGGATAAAGGCGTTGGTTAGATCCAGTGACAGACCCAAAGAAGGTGAGTTCAAGACCTGGTTAAGGCAGTGGAGAACTTTCAGAGGGAAAATTAGCAGGAGATAACTGATAACTGACATCCATCAAATGTGACATGTGGAACTAGAACAGTCTACCCCAGTGATTGAAATAAAGGGTTCAGTTCGAAATTCCAACCACCTGAAGTAGGGTGGAGCGTACAACGGCCGAAACATTGTAACAAATATGGCGACAAAGATGAGGACAATAGTCCGACTAATGTAAATAATATATATATATATGATTAATTTCATTCATAGTAATTCATCGAGCCAGACAAATCCTCAACAGTATGAAGAAAGCACTGGATGGTCGTTTTTTTTTTTTTTTTTTTTTTTGGTGGGGGTCCTCAGTAGTGCACATCCACTACTAAGAATCGAACGTGAACCATTACAATACAATAAAACCGTCATATGAATGGCCCTCTGTGATGAAGAAACTAACTAAACTCAATTTAGTGAGTAGCTGTGCTGTGATGGAGAGAGTCTGAAAAACACACACACATATATTTTATTTTATTTTATTTTTTTTTTTTTTATTTTTTTTTTTTTTTAGTGGAATTGTAGTGGATTTGAACAGTGAAAGTAAATCAGAGCAATTTCGTTTACTGATGGGAAATCTCATCTAGGGCATGAGCTGTACTTGTTGGAACTGGGCCATTAGCAGACAATGGAAATGGTCGAAATGATTTTTACCAATTAAAAATTGAAATAGAGCTGAGTAAGCTAGAAGGAACTTTTGAATTCACATGATTTTGGTTAAAACAGCCAAAACCCCATGATAATCACATGCGTCCAAGTTTCAGTTGTAACCAGACGGATTTTTCTATATAAACACGTAGTTATGCTGAAAAAGGCAGAAGGGAGAAATTTCTTGAGAGACTTGGTCCGAGTGAGCATAAAATCGGTTGAGCATTGAGATGAGAGAGAGAGACTCAAGAAGAGAATGTTATGTCAGATTGGAACGAAGCGTCTGCTAACATGTGCTGTTGATATAAGTACTGCTACTCTGCTACCACGAATATTACTACTACTGTTACTACTGCTAAGGAGGAATGCCACTATAAACTTTAAGCCACGCACAGAAATCTTATTTCCTCATCGCAAGAGTCATATATTGTTCTTTAACAACAAGTTAATCATAACTCTCTCTCTCTCTCTCTCTCTCATCCAGTGTATGCGTTTTTACGTTAATTACTTTTCTTTTCTGTAACCCGTTTCTTTTCTATACTATTCTTTTTTGCTATATAAAAGACATTAACAATTCAATCATTGAATAGTTGGTTGTCCGGCTTTCTGCAGATTTTTTTTTTTTTTTTTCTTAGCACAGGCTCTCCAGCTGTGTCTACATCTTCAGTCGACCGTGAATGGATGAACATCACTTCTGCTTTCTGGATCAAACCAAACACAACGTGGGCAGGAAGCAGGATTAAACCAGTGGACCAGTCGAATAATGTACAGATGCTCAGGGGACTTAGGCCACTCCCTTAAGTTTGGTTAGGATTGAGTAGACACTTCAACCTAGAGAGTCAGATGTTGGAGGTTGAGGCCCTGGGGTGAAAGTGTTAGAGCACTATATTGAGTCTAGATAGTTTCTTCGTCACCGAGGCCTATTGGTTCAGTGGTATGATGCTTGCACTGTATATAACTGTCTGGGTAGGATTTTCTGTAGTGGATGAACACTTCTGAAGAGTGCCCAAAAAGGATGAAATGTCCGTCCAGTGCTTTCTGCATTCTGTTAAGGATTCTTTTAGACTTTAATTACTATGAATGATTATTTAAATCCTCAAAAATTTCTATGGCTGGCTACTCGTGTTTTTTTTTTTTTTTTTTTTAGCACACCTGTCTACCAGAGTCACAAGTGACTCACCATTGCAGACACCCGTTCAATCAACAGTCCAACTGTAGTTTATACGGCAACTCTGCTGACCAGACTTTAGTTAATTTCTTGAAGTGAGCACATCACCTGCCATGATCAATTTTTTTAATAAGGCCAGCATGCTTGAAACCTTGGTGAGGATGACTTGTGACTTTATGCATTTTTCATGACTATCAAGAGAGATCTATCATATTATTCGACATTAAAAGAAGAAAAATATTTTATTTGCAAATGGACAGTTAATGTTTGTGTTGATTTCCAGGTAATCGTCAACAGGGAAATTCTGATTTCAAGTTTCCATTCTTGGATCTAACATTGAAAGTCCTTTCTTTTTGTATAGCTGTGTGTATAAATCAGGAAAATATTTCATTAATGAGTCCAGGATAATAATAGCTTTCACTGGCTTTCTTCCACCAGAGACTTGCCGCCAAGATCGAACAGTCTTGCTGCTGAGACTGGACAGTTTTCATCACTTCCAGTTTTAATTGTTTTACCTCCTCCCCATGATGATCACTTTTTACCATTCCCTTCAATATTTCCATTTTAATAGTAACTTTCTACATTGAGTGACTCTCTTGCCTTGTACTGATGGAATTTTAGCATTTTTTTAATACTCTCTCTCTCTCTCTCTCTCTCTCTCTCTGAATTGTCTTAAATCACAATATGATACTCGTCTAGAGGACTCTGGACAAATTTCTCATGAGATATCACATCAGCTATTCTCAAGTGCTTAATAACCAATCAACTTTTCTAGAAATTAGCTGAAAACCTGTCCAATGATTGGGACTTTTGAGTTATTTCCTGCTGAAGGCATAAATAAGGCCTCTGACCCTCAATGTAAAATGGCTTTCAAATATGTATTCATTGAATCATTTATAAAGCCTGAATTCTTGGAACATATTTAATTAAATTATCTGGAGGGACTTTACAATAGATTTCAAGTATTTCAGTTTTTTAAAAATTTAGATTATTTAATTACTTGGATTTTTATTGCTGCAGTATTCTGCAGACTGAATGGTGAAGGTCATCGAGAGGTCAATGTTTATTGTCCCTTAGTGGCTATTGCATTTGCACTAGAGGGAGTGGCCATTGTTAAATTTAAATAAATAGCAGAACTGTCCAACAAACAAAATTGACAAAGCTTGCAATAACAAGAAAAAGAATAGAAAATAATATAAAGCAAGCAAACAATATATGCAAGGCAAATTAACAGTAATAAGGCAAAGCAACAGTAATATGGCAAAAAGTTCACAAACTAAGAATTGGGGTGGCACACACGTGCAAATTTGGACAAACAAACATAGCGTTCTGACTTCAAGACAGAGCAGCACAGTCAGATGAAACCGAGAACCCGCCTATTTTATTGGGTAGTGATATAATGGAATATGCATACACCTGTTTTCCCCCTCACTGGAATATGATTGGCTGGTGTCCATCGTAAATACAGAAGGACGTGTAAATACGACAGAGTTTAAGTCTATGATGACGCCCATTAGACTACGCCATTGGCTATTCGATTGGTCTACACTTATTACCTGCCACTACGACGAGTACCAGTCAGTTACTGCTACTGTGTACTACTTGGTTATAGTAACCAAACCCACTTAGGTACTTCGCTGATATAATGGAATATGCATACATACTACTTTGATCAAATATATCCCTTTCCGGGACATATCAGTTGGATCTCATCCTCGTCACCAACTGATATGTCCCAGAAAGGGATATATTTGATCAAAGTAGTATGTATGCATATTCCATTATATCAGCGAGGAATAAACCCCAGCATGCATTTGTGTGCTTCTGCCTATAAATTAGGGTTAGGGAAAGTATTTTGCAGTCATTCCCAACAGGATTGGAATCAACACACTTTGTAGGTTTTTTTAATTTATTTGTTTTTTTAAAATTCTTTTTATTTAATATGATCAGAAGGTCTTCACATTTGGTTTGGAAATTTTTAGCTAGACATATATTCTATATTGGTTAAGAAAAAGATCTGGTCTAGTTAAACTGATGGACACAAAGTTGGGGTCCAGTTTAGAATTATAAAACCTGATATTAGAGTGAAAATGAACAAAACAGACTTTGTCAGAATCTGAACTCTGCATGTCAATTCTACTTTCAATGCTGATAACCTTTGTGCAACCTTAAAAGTTTATTTCAGAAAATCTTTAAAAAATAAATAAAAATTATGCATATATCAATAATGTGAGCACAAACTTGCTTTTTGTAAATGACAGCTGAGTCCAATAGCAGTTGATGTTACATTGTATCTTTAAGCAAATATTGAAGGCAAGTGAAGCATAGGGAACCAACAAGTAACCTACCTAATGTGCTTAGGATAGGAAACTGGGGAGAGCCATGGTCCTGAAGGGACATGGCTCATAAAAGTTAATTTGCTCTTTATGGATACACAACACTTGTGAGCTTAGGCCAGACTTAGGACAAATCATCTGTTTTTTTTCTCTTCCAAGTGATTTCTCTGCCTACAATGTATTTTTAGATCTGAAAAACTCTGGAGTTGGTTGAAGCAAAGAAAAATTGGTGATTAAAACAAAGCTATGGTAAAAATACCTGTTTAAACATGTGGAAAACAATGTTTATCTAGACAATTGCAGCATTTAAATTTAGTCTTTCTTGGTCAGTTGATATGGTAGAGCTTTTGTGTCCTAGTGCTCCCAAGAGTGAAGTGGTCTGGAGTTCCAGCTCCTGTAGGGCCACTTGTAGTGGTAAAGTTAAGTGGGGACCAGACTGAACACAACCAACCCTCTGAGGACCTCAGTGGTGGAATAGGCAAAGATCTAAACAATCTCAATGGCCAAACCGGTGGAAGAGAGCAGGCCAATTAGACTGGCATAACCAAGGTGGACCTTGACAGACCAAAATGGCATGGCGGGTCCTAGCTGTGAACGTTAGACCTGGCAGAAGCAAAGAATGTAACTTGTCCAAGCACTTTCCTTAGAAGTTATGATAGCACAGTGAGAGGCTTACCACATCCTGCTTGTGAGAAAGAGGTTAGAGGGTAGAAAATAATTCTTTTCCAACAAGGACTCTGTGTAGACAGGGAATTGTCAGACCTTCACTCAAAAGTGGCCATCAATATGTTAACCTTTTATAACTCTACAGGTATACATATCCTCTGGCAAAAACTCTTTCTTAATATTCTCTGGATGACACGTTTGCCAAGGGACAGAGCTTTGTTTCAAAGGGAAAGTACATTTCTAAAAATAACCTATTACTACAGAAGTGATGTCATTAAGCTTGTGATATCAACTGTGCATGATCAGATGCCAGCCACTTTGTCCTAATTGAAAGTTATTTTATCAGTGAATTTTAAAGTGTTTTAAAAATGTTTTGTCCTTTTTTTATCACAATGGCAACCCTCTTCCCAGGCCGAGGTGTGGATCTGTTACCTTGATAGAGGAACTTTTCATTGACAATGAGAGTGACAAGAATTGCTCAGATCTACCCACGCAGATATTGGTGATATGTGTGACAGTGAGACTGAGAGTAATTCCAACCAAAAGAGAGGAATTTTCGAACCATCACAATCATATGATAACCTGTTGCTACCAGTTTTCCTATACTCCCAGACCTATTAAGGTAGACATTTTTTTTGTCTTTTTTCATCTGATGTAGTTATTTAATTAATGGTAGTGGAACCTAACCGGTACGTAAATAATATGAAAATGAAATTAGATGATACACAGTAAAGCCCAACTTGCAAATCAGAGCTTGGAAGTAAAAGTTTGATTTGAAGAAATGAAAGCATTTTTTGCCTTGCTTTTGCTGATAGGTTTAATAAAGTGACCTTCATATTTGCCTTACTGGGCAATGTGTTGGAATGTGTCATGAAAAAAAAAATGATTTCGTCTCTTTCTCTCTTGCTGTCGTAGCGACAGACACAGTCCCCACTTCTGAGACTGAAAAACTGCCCTCCTTCTCATTCCAGCCCTTTACATAGAGCTTGGTAACTCACCTATGCAAAACGCCAGCAAGCCAGCTACCAATCACAGTTCCCGCGCCTGCCCACCTCCACTCGCTTTGGGGGTTTCAAGTTGACTGACCAACTCATTACAGGCAACAGACCTCCCTTTTTATATATGCAAGGTTTTCATATTATGAGTAGAAATCTTATAAGTTCTGTTGCTTTTTTTTTTTTTTTTATACTTGTTTTTAATTGTTTTTTCTCAAATTTTATTATATGTACAGTAAAATATTGTCTGCATTTTTCTACATCCTTTCATGCAAATACCCTGAAAATTTTATAACAATCTCTCTAGAACCCTAAAACTTATTGTGCTAGTAATATACATCGCCACCATTCAAAATAGCATAGCCAAAATTAGTGTGGATCCAGGGGACACAACTCTGAAAGTTAGTGTGGGGTTGTAAAGGTTAACTTTAGCCTCATGAGAAATTCTTAAGTTAGAATTGTTCTCCACTAGACACTTCATTCTGAGGTCAAGTAGTCACTAAGCAGCATGTCAACAGGATCTGTTTATCTCGATGTTTAAACTTCCAACTGCTTGAGGGTCAACATTGAAGGGTTTAAATTAAGTACCCTTAGGAGTTTCGGTGGAATCTAGTGGTCTTCAGGCTTTCTGATTAATTAATTTAAAAAAAATTTTTTTATTTCATAGATCACTTTCCATGTGATCACAAATTAGCCTAGTAACTCCTCTGTTCAGCCTTCATATTGTTAATTTGTCATTTAATTAGTTCAGTTTTCCATTGCTATCATCAAAGACGAGAGTATGCTTCTTACATCATCTGCACAGCAAAACTTAACCAAATCAATTTACAAATACATGAATTATTCACACAAAAACTAAAGCAAAGGTTAATGATTTAAATGGCGAGACATCCATCATTGCAAACAATTCAAATAATATACAAAAACCTCCGTATCCGTTATGAATGAAATGATCCTTGTTTATATAAATTTCTGCCGTATTAGTTCTTATTTTTACTACAGACATCTTCAGGTATAGAATAGATGTTCTTTTTTTTTTTTTTTTTTTCTCTTAGTAATAAGAGGACAACAAAAATATATGTATTGTTGTATCCGAAAATGCTATTGAAAATGAGTTACTGTTTTTGGAGCGCACAAAAGCAACGCTGAGTTTGATTTTAAATTTTTTAAAGGTTGTGCGTTCATATATGGTGATGAACGAATTTTTTACTGGTAAATTTTTCTGTCAAAGTGACATGAACTATATTGTTCAATAATTACAGTAATGTCGCACTTATTATCCAAAAGTTGCACTTGGATCAGTTATTTAAATTACGATAAACGTGCAATCAATTTACAAATACATGAATTATTCACATAAAAACTAATGCAAAGGTTAATGATTTAAATGGCACGTTTATCGTAATTTATGATGATGGATGTCTCGCCATTTAAATCATTAACCTTTGCATTAGTTTTTGTGTGAATAATAATATATATATATATATATATATATATATATATATATGTCATGAAAACACTCGGTGCACAGGATCGCCTTGTCAGTGATATTATGACTTGGGGGTCATGACAAGTTTTGGGTCTTGCAACATCATACTTGTTCACCCAAGAGACCCTACTGAAACAGTACTTCTGGTAGGCGATCCTGAAACGGAAAAAATCCACCATGCACGCAACAAATGGACACATTAAGTAACTACCACTGCTGATCTTGAAATTACATTTTTTTATATATATATATATATATATATATATAATACCTGATATTGATTGCTGAAACTGCTTCATGCTTCTGCAATCTTCAGGTGTGGATTTTTAAAAAAATCTGCACCTGAAGATTGCATAAGCATGAAACTCAGTGTTTTGGCATTCGATGTAGGGTATTATTTATATTTTTTTAATATATTAAATAGTTCTGTTATTCAACATTGAGAAATGTTATTTTTTTTTTCCTTGCTTTATAGAGTATATGTAAAAGAATGCTTGTTCATACATTTACCTATATTTATCCATTTGAGATTTTATATATAATTGAACATTGAAGTCAACACTCAGAGGTGACAGGCTGTTTCATGCTAGACACAAGTGGTCTGACAATTGCATCTAGTATGAAACAGATTGTCGCCTCTAAGTGTTGACTTCAATGTTCACTTTTATATTTATATACACTCTATCTCTGATATTGAGCACTTTATCCCATAAATATAGCACACCTTAAAACTATATTTCTTCACACACACACACACACACACATATATATATATATATATATATATATATATATATATATATATAATGTGTATGTACATAATAAAAATATCCCCCCTTATTTTTTCCTTGCTCTGGGGTTTTGTTCATCTTCATTACAGAATCGCTCTGACCAAAAGTATGTCCAAAATCATCTGTTCTTCTAAGGAAATGGATAAGAGCCAGGATAATTTTTTAGCCCTATTTTGCAATAATATACGTTAGATAATGGCTCGAAAAGAACCTAAAAAATTATACGACTTTATGCCAATGATTCCATGAGAAATTTCAGGTAATTTGCTTTTTAAGACCCATGCTAAGTATCTAATAAAAATTTCCCGAACAATTATTTCTTATTCTAAATTTACGTGCCTAATTCAAAAATATCAAAGAAGTTTTTATAAAATCTACCGTCTTGGAGTTATCAACAATAAAAGTTTGGATTCATTTGTGTCGTTGTCGGCTACAGCATGGCAGCCATTATTAGCGTTGTTTGCATCAGTGCATGCGCAATAATCAAGACAAATGACTGTTTATTCCACAGCAAATATGTGCAAACAATGCCAGTAATGGCTGATAGGACGTGAATGGGTCCAAACTTTTATCATCAATAACTCCAAATAGGTAGATTTTATCAAAATTTCTTTATCTTCGAAGTAAGCATGTAAATTTACATATAAATATAACTATTTGGGAAATTTTTATTAGATACTTAGATGCGATGCTGAAGCCCCGTACTATCAAATGCAGTTTTTCCATTACTGTGTATGCGTTACAATTAGACATTTTGTATTACTACTAGGGGTTTGAATTCCTGGGAAACTTATTCCCAGTAATTCCTGATTGTGACCTCTAATTACCACATGCTATTTATATTTGTTTATTCATGAGAGATTCTTGATGTCTACTGTTCGACAATTAAGTTGAACATGATCAACCAAAGAAAAGTACTCCTATTTATACCCCATCCAAGGTATCTGATTGCAGTGATTGAATTCCTGTTAATTAGTCCAATATTATAGGAACTCTTTGATCATATGTGAAATAGAAGTATAAAGTAATCATGTGTAATTATTACCTATGTAATTGGATTAGGCCAAGGTGTTAAAATTTTGCAAAATTTGGACTGTTTGATCATCCAAATCAAGGTAAAATGTGAAAAAGAGGTGTAATTATTAAAACAAATTAGAACCCATCTGATGATTGCTGTTTTTTATATCTCCTGTGAAGATGGCCCAGAAATTGGTAAAATAGGGTGGAATTTCTATTTAAAAAAAAAAAAAAAGTGAGCAATGTTGAGGGTACAAGAACAAAATCTTTGGGTCCGCTACCCACTTGCGGTACACTGGTTTGTCTAACCGTGGTGGACTACTATATATATATATATATATATATATATATATATATATATATGAAGAAATATACTCTTAAGGTGTGCTATATTTATGGGATAAAGTGAACATTGAAGTCAACACTTAGAGGCAATGGGCTGTTTCATGCCTGACGCAATCGTCAGGCCACTAGTGTTGTTTTTTTTTCTCCTTGGCTATTTGTAAATAGCTGAGAAAAAAAACAACACTTGTGGCTTGATGACTGTGTCTAGCATGAAACAGCCTATCCCCACTAAGTGTTGACTTCAATGTTCACTTTATATTCACAACATTTTCAGTTGTTGACATAACAAAAATAGCTAGCCATTCACATCAGAGTATTCCGATTTGCTAGAGTGGTGACCCAATCCCTGTTACAGATACTTGCTTAGGCACATTTGTTGTGTCTATTAAATACCAGCACAACTCACCTGTGGTTTATACTGCAACTGTGCATAGGAGACTTTAGATACAGTTTCTGAGCATAATCTGTTCTGATCAGCAGTTTGAACAATGCCAGTATGCTCAAACCCTGTCATAACTTTTGATTAACACAACCGTCAACTGCTTCCAAACATTTGTTGACATGCACGGAAGCCTACAGCATACATCCTCTTGACCTTCACAAAATCTCTTGCACCACTTTACACAAATGTGTACATGACGTGCATTCTACCAACATACACTTAAGTTTGCTTATGAAAAGATTTTGTATCTATTTACATTTAAGAGTTTCAAATTAATATGTTGCATGATTTTTGACCTTTTTGAAATTTCTGATTGATGAAGTAATGAAATAGAAACTGGAACAGATTGTAAGGTTCAGGACATTTATACTTGTCCATTGATCAGTGTAAATCATTCCTTGTAATTTGATTTTGGTAAACCCAGTGTTGTTACACTATTTACATTATTCAGACTATTGTCATCGTTGTCACCATATTTATTACAATGTTTTTGGCTGTTATACACTCCTGCCTTCTTCAGCTGGTTGGAATGTCGAACTGAATCCTTTATTTCGCTCACTAGGGTAGACTGTTCTAGTTCCATGTGCCATGTTTAATGGATGTCAGTTATCTCCTGTTAATTCCCCTCTGAAAGTTCTCCACTGCCTTAACTGGGTATTGAACTCACACTCTTTGGGTCCTGTCACTGGATCTAACTAACACGTTTATCCACTACCATGTGACCGTTATAATAAATATGGCGACAAAGATGAGGACAATAGTCCGAATAATGTAAATAGTGTACATAATGCCTCATCTCAGAAATATAGACAGATACCAGTGTTGTTAGTGTATGATTAACAACTTGTTTTGTTTGAATTGTGTAACATAATGATCACATTAGTGCTAGCCTGATATTACTGATTATAACACAATTATCATTCATTTTCACCAACATTTGTTAGAAATAGTGTGCTAAATGCTGGATAATCTCACAGAAGAAGCAAAGAAAAAAGTGTTGAATTGCTAATAGGAAAGTTGATATTGCATAGCAGTTCAGTAATCTTTTCTTTGCCTTTAATTACATTTTCCTATGTCCAGCATTTGCTACTGTCTCTTCACAGATGAAGAGGAGACTTGAAATGACAAAGTGGTTCTACTAGCGAATGCAACTTTGTAAGGGATCAGAAAATGTTGTTAGAAACTGTTGTATCGTCGAAGTGAATGATACACAGAGAAGAATGAGTGCTTAATATATTTATTTAGCACCAGTATCCAGTGCTAATGGACACATACAAAAAAACACAGAACAATAAATTATAAAACAATTAACAAGACAACTTACAAGGAATAGAGGAGGGTCATATGCTGTATAGCCAAACAAAGTAAGATCAATCTGAATGTTAATCAGCTTAATATCAACTTGTTAATCAACTGTTGAAGTCATTAATCATAGACTATTTAAATGCTATGAGCCAGGTCATCTGGTAGAGTGCTGAAGGGGTGATAGCTACTCTACAACATAAACCATAGAATATGAATGAATGAATCAATCAATCCAATCATTTTCTACCTTTACAAGCAAAAGATCAGACTAAATGTAACTTTCATGTAACTTTCTGCCTTTCTGGGAACACACTGCAACATTAAAACATATTCCTGTAGCAAACTTTATACATATTCATCTAAACAAATTATTCACTAACTTCCTTTAGCCATTTAGACAAATGGTCTTAATTCTATCTTTAAGTATAAGGCTGCTTTTGTCATATTCCTTATTACCCTTTCATTTGTTTATTTGTTATCCAGACTAAACTAGTCTTACATGTGTATTTATTCCTTTTTCTAGTTTTATCCTTGTATTGTCGAAGTGAATGATACACAGAAGAATGAGTGCTTAATATATTTATTCAGCATGAGTATCTGGTGCTAACGGATACATACAAAAAACACAGAACAATACGTTTAAATTACAAACAATTAACAAAACTTATAAGGAAGATAGGAGGGTCAAATGCTGTATAGCCAAATAAAATAAGATCAGTCTGAATATTAATCAGCTTGTATCAACTTATTAATCAACTGTTGAAGTCCTTAATCGTAGACTATTTAAGGCTAATAGCCAGGCCATCTGGTAGAGTGCTGAAGGGGTGCTAGATACTCTAGAACAGAAACTAAGAAAAGAATGAATTTCTATATAATATCTAATCTTCTCTATGGCAGTGAATGTTGGACAATCTCTTCATGCCTTTGAGAAAGTAAGTTAAGTATTAAGAGAAAGGAAATGTTAGAAACAAAGAAAAGTGTTGAACTGCTATGTAATATTTAATCTCCTATATGGCAGTGAATGCTAGACAATTTTACTCACAGATGAAGAGAATTGAAGCAACAGATGTGCTTCCAGATAAATTAGTAAATGATTAGAAAATGTTAGAAACAAAGAAAAGAATGCTGAACTGCTATATAATATCTAATCTCCTATATGGCAGTGAATGTTGGACAATCTCCTCACAGATGAAGAGACTTGAAGCAACAGATGTATCTAGTAACAATTCAAATGTATTAAGAGCTTGAAGATTGTCTTTAGACAAAAAGGAAAGAGTGCTGAATTGCTATGTAATATCTAATTTCCTATATGCCAGTAAATGTTGGACGATCTCCTCAAAGATGAAGGAGAGACTTGAAGCAACAGAGATGGATTTCTAGTGGCAAATCCAAAGTATTAAGGGCTTGGAGATTCTTTAGATAGAACATGTGAGCAATTGGTCAATGTAAACTCGTTCCCCTATAATTTGTCTTGAGTAAGCCCAGTCGTATTATTTAACTACACCTTGGATAATTAGCAAGTTTAATCCTTGTTCAAACTGTAGAACATATTGATCCCATTTGTGCAAGCTTGATATTACTGATTATTGCACAATTCTCTTTCTACTCATTCATTTTCATCAGCATTTGTTCGAAACAAAGAATGCCAAAATGATAATATGGCTGTGAATGCTGGTTAATTTCCTCGCAGGTGAAAGGGACTTGAAGCAACAGATGTGCTTTTTCCTATGAATGCAAAGTATTAAGAGATCAGAAAATGTTAGAAACAAAGAAACGAGTGTTGATTTACTACATAATATCTAATCTGTTTGATGGTGAATGCTGGACAGTCTCCTCATGCCTTTCAGAAACTAAGAAAAGTATTAAGAGATAGAAAAATGTTGTTAGAAACAAAAAGAGTACTGAACTGCTATGCAATATCTAATCTATATGGCAGTGAATACTGGATAATCTCACAGAGGAAGCAAAGAAAAGTATTGAACTGTTAAGAGGATTGATGTACGTAACAGATCTGCACTCATTTGTCTGCTTCTAACATTTTCCTATGTCTAGTATTCCTTGCCATCTAAGAGATGTAAATCTTCATGCAGATGAAGAAGAAACTTGAAAAAACATGAATGTGGTTTTTCCAATGAATGCAAAAATATTAAAGGATCAGAAAATGTCATTATAAAACAAAGAAAAGATTATTGAACTGCAGTGTAATATCTAATTTCCAATATGGCAGCGACTGCTAGACAATCTTGTCATAAATGAAGACTTTAGTCGAGAGATGTGGTTCTGTCGATGAATGCTGAGAATGCCATGGACAGAACATGAGAGCAATTAGGAAATCTTCAGGAGAATAGGAATTACAAAGAAACTGTTGCTAACAATCAGAAAGAGACAGCTGAAATTTTAGGGATACATAATGAGGAAAGAGAGCCTAGAGAATTTAAGACTCGTAGGGCATTGAAAGCAAGCACAGCATGGAGAAAAAGTGAGTAAACTATGTGAATTTGTATGACTAGATGGTAGAAAAAGGAAAGGAATAATAAAGGATCAAAAGTTACCTAGAGCAACAAAAGACAGGAAGTTGTGGAGAGCCATGATGGCCTATTTAATGAGTGAATGGATGGCAGGAAAAAAGGAATGATAAAAGGTTAAGTTACCTAGAACAACCAAAGATAGAAGATTGTGGAGAGCCATGATCACTTAACAAGTTTGAGTGAATGGATGGCTGGACAAAGAGGAATGATAAAGGGTCAAAATTTACCTAGAGCAGCACAAGACAGAAAGTTGAGAGCCATGTTTTCTTGTGTCCTGTAGTGATTGTGGTGACTTATCTATTGCAGATAACAGTGCCGTGAGTCTGACGCTGGAAGGACAATTTTTATCATGCCAGATTTCTATTCACTGCTTACTTTATATTGATTCATCCAAATGTTTGTTTAAAGTTAGTTTATGCACTGTCAGGCCTGTTCAGTTAGAAACAGTATTGCTAGTCAACACTGAGCCATCAAAAGTGTCTCTTTGGTTTCCTTGGAGGAGAACTTGGATTCATGATCATGTTCTTTGTGGAACTCGGGCTCATGATACTCTGATTTCATAGGAGGGTTATTTGTTTAAGCCAGTGTTTGGTTTTATAACATTGTTTATATATTGAGTTGCCTTTGGGACTGCAGATGATAGCCATTTGCATCCATCTTTCTTATGGAAGCTGGAATATCTTTTGCTGAGGCACTCTTAATCAGCACAGTAAATTATATTATTTGCAAGGATACCCGAGTTACAGTAGCTTCCAAAATCATGAAGATTTACTAACTTTTTTTTTATTTTATCCTTTTATTATATACTCACTTAAAAGCCGCACTCCATGCAGACTTTTAAGCTACCTCCAGTGGAGGACTAATTGGACCTCCAGAAGAAAACTAAAGAGATATCTGGTCCAGCTTAGAAGACAGCAATGATAATTTTGAAGAAATAACTTTGAATTCCCCAATTCACTCCATGGAACTTCAAAACCTCACTTTAACTCTTGTTTCAGGCAATAAGTCCAATTCTGGACAAAAGATCAATTGGGGCCTGAAAGTCAAATTCAGGCTGAAAATTGAGTCCTTCAAATCACAAACTTTGTAGAGCTTCAAAACCTCACATCACAAAACTTCTCACTTTAAGTCTGATTACTTGGCATTTTGAAGACATAAAATTGATTTCCTCAATTCAAAGTTTTGGGTATATTTTAAACTGAATTTAAAACAAAAAATTTTAAATTCACAGCTTTTTGGTTACTTGAAACTCAATATAAATTAAAAACTTTTAAAATCACAATTTCTTTTTGGTTATTTTAAAATTTAAATTTTAACTGTTCCCTCCTTATCTGGACAAAAAAGGTATATGTCTATGTAAAGCAAGTGTGGCTCTGAGTTAGAGGGGTTTTAGACAGACAGAATTTGCTGTTTATTTTGAAGAAGATTTATAATACACAAAACCAAAATGTATTATTCTATTCACCAACTCTATCACAACTACAATTGAAAAGAATTTACCAAAGTTAGCATAAAATTTGTTTCAACTACTTCTAAAACAATAAGACTTAATACAAAACAAAATATTAGACTAAAACTTGGAATTTATTCTATCACCTGTAATGATTATGAAAAGGAATACACAGGAGAAACCATGAGGAATTTAACTAAACGATTATATGAAGAAAAAAGGAATCTTTTTATAAAACTATTTGCTGAATGCATTAATTGTTCTCTGTAATGACTTTGAGCATAATTTTTTTTTTTTTTTTTTTTTTTTTTTTTTTTAAATGCTACTTTAATCAAAAGAGAAATCAATTTACTAAGATGAAAGTGCATAGAAAGTGCTTTAATTGCTAGATCATCCACAGTAAATTTACATTCAGGTTTTTGCAACATCTCACCCTTGCAGATCTATTATCACCTTGTGGGTTACTTAATGGCAAAAGGGATAAAAACCATAAAGGAAAAGAAATTAAATTTAACTGGCTAATCTATATACACAAACAAATTTAAAAAAAAAAAAATTTTTTAAAGTTTAAAATTTCAGCGTCCCCTTCTCCTTTGTGCACATATGTAGTCACATCAATGTAAAAATCACTTTCGTTTGAAGTCTTAAAGGATGAAAAAAAAAATGTTTTCCACTTAATCAGATTTTTTTTTTAAAAATGTTCTGATGTATAGAAATTTACATATTTTTTCTGATATTTTCATGTTCATAAAAAAAGTTTCAGGTAAATGACGATAGATTCAGGTGGCAAATGTATTTATTTCACTTTTTCTTTAGCTCTTACCATAAATTTTATAATAGATTTAAGTCAGGACTTAAGCTGGCCATGGGAATACATCTGTTTTGTTTTCTTTCAACAAATTTTGGATTAAAAGTGAAGTATTATTGTGATCATCGTCCTCCATGAAGGTCCAACATTGTCCTAATCTCGGTTGCTTCACCAATGACTTCAGGTTTTTGTTCAAAAACGTTGGGATAATTGTCTTTTTTACATTGTTCCTTCAATCCAAATAAATTTTCTGGTGCCTTTAGCATTGTTACTTCTGCCATGTTTGATGGCAGGGATGGTATCTTCAGATTGTAGGCTTCTCCTCTTTTTCTCAAAATTGTAGTCCTATCATTCTGATCGAATAACTTTAGTTCAGTTTCATCAAACCACAGATCAGTGACAAAAATGTTAAGGCTTCTTCAGAATGTCTCTTGCAAACTTCAAACTAGTAGTTAAGTATCGGTTCTTCAAAAATGGTGTCTTCCAGAGAGATCATGCCTTCGAGCCATCTCTTGAGTAATTGTTCACTTTGAAGCATGAAGTTTGCTCACTGTCAAATTGGCTTTCATTGCTCCAGTTGTTATCTTAGGATCATTGTTGACCATTCTAATTAACTTCCACTCGTCCTGTTCTGAAAAGAGCTTCTACTCTTGTTCTCCAACAAACCAAGATTGTTGGAAATAGTTGATCAAGCCATATTGAAATTCTTAGATATTGTCAGTGTAAGTATCTTCCTTAAGTCTGAACTGTGCTCCTGCACCATCACCATAATGCCACAGATAAAATAGTTTGTTGATCAAAAGAAGGTTGCAAAAAGATTGTGTAAGAGATGTCATATAGCCTTGGCTAGCATTATTCTAGAAGTTTATGTATTTTAGAACATTCTAAAGATGACATTATTATTATTCAACATAGTCTTATATTGTAGCCCAAATCAGTGTGTGTGTGTTTTTTTTTTTTTTTTTTTTTATAATGCAATAATAAAACTATGTAGGTGGCAATAATTTCAAATCATGCTTGAAATTTTTATCAGCTGATATTCCCATATTAAATATCACCAGATGTCCTCCTTTTGGCAAAATTTGTGTTTTGGCTGTTTGCATTATTATGACATAATTTCATCTAATTTTATCAAGAAATTTAAAAAAAAAAAAAAAAATTTTGGTAAGGGTGCCAATCATTACACACACACACACACACACACACAAAATCAATACACTAGAATTAGCAGTTTTCCTCTGCCGAGTGCTGATGGCTTAAGGGTATAAATTCTGGCCGACACTAAATTGGTTGGGTTTTGATCCTGGCTTGAGGCTTTCGGACGTCTAGTTGCACTGAGAAGCTGTGAAACAGTACTGTCTGTGAATGACACATATATATATATATATATATATATATATATATATATATATATATATATATATATATAAAAATATAAGAAAATAAAAAAAAAAACAAACAAAAATTAATATGCAATTATGCTGTTTTAATGTTAATATAATGTCATAATTAAAACAGCATAATTGCATATAAGGATTTTGTTTGTTTTTTTCCGTATATTTTCCTTTCATGCTGTCGGATCTATATCCATATATTATATATATATATATATATATATATATATATATATATATATATAAAATAATAGGTAATTGAATGACAAAATGGGTAAAATTCTGTCACAAGCCTTGGATACAAAACATAACAAAGGTTTTTTTTCTATTTTATCATTCAATTACATACACACCCTGGGTGTAACAGTAAAATTGTCCAATTGTTAGATTAAGCTCTGAACTATTGTATCTGAGAAATGATTAAAAATATCTTACTGGAATTTGCCAAAGTTCTAATAACACTATTAGACTCTACTTTGAGCAATAAGAATGTATAATTACTCTCTAAGCTTAACAGAAGTATTATGATGAAATCGATCATAAAGGAAAATGACATGTTCATCATTAATTAATCATAGCTGAGGATCAGAAGCTCCATGAAGTATTGAAATAATATTCAAATATATATTTATTATTCCAGGATCATTTTCCAATTTATTCAAGATGATCTTTGCCCTCTCTAACCTAACTTTCTATCCTGGAGTAACAAGATGCCTCACAGGTTTCACTTACAATTTTATTTTAAAGTTTTTTTTTTTTTTTCACTGCTTTTTGGATGTCACTCTTCTCTCACATGCCTAACATCTTATGGATTGAGTTGGCTCTTTTCTAAATGATCTCTTTAGCTCTAGGTTGAAATGATGATCCCTCTTGCTGTTGTGACCTCCTAATCTAGTTTTCCTCACTACTTTTTGCTCTTTTGTTAAACTTATTCACCATTCTCTTGATGGTTCTTGAATGGACTTTGAAGATGAAAGTCAGAGTATGAATGTTGGTACCATTAATGAAGGCCTGAATGAAGACAGTGGGGCTGACACAAAACCATTTTAACCTACTCTAACTGAATAACTCAAAGTTTTTTTTCAGTGATTCTTATGAAAAATGGTGTCAAGATGGCTAAACATCTTATCTGAAAACAAGGCCCAAAAAAGAACTAAAAAGAAATCAAGTATTTTTTTTTCTATAGATATTAAGCATTTTGTAGGATGAATAATTATGCTGTTACAAGAATTGGACAATTTTGCTGTTGCACCAAGTTTTCACACACACACACACATCCATATAACCACTCTGATGAGGACTCATTGATTAGATCGGGGAACACAATAAAAAAAAAAAAAGATATCCAAATGTTGGACAGTTTTTGTCTTTTTCTCCAGAAATATTAAGCTTAGAATGGATCATGATCAAACGTAATAGACACACACACACACACACACACACACACACACACACACACACACATTTATATGATGTATAATAGTATCCAAAACCAAAGTGGAGATGAGATGAAGTAGAAAAGCTTGTAGACGATGGGCTTTGCCGACATGACAAGTGTTGGGTTTGGCTGCTTCAGGTCAGAATGAAAGACAAAACTAACGAAAATGCATTGGGTTTTTTTTGGGGGGATAAGAGGGGGCAATAAATTACCCTATCAGATCTGAGGACCAGAGATCAGAAAGTGTTTTTGTTTGATAAAAAAAACAAACACACTTTCTGGTTTTTGGTCTTTGGTTCTGATAATGTAATTTATTACCTGCCCCCCCCTCTTATCCCCCAAAATCCCATTGCATTTTCTTTATGCACTGTTTTGTCTTTCATTGCAAACTGTAGAAGCCAAACCAACATACATCACATTTGGTGAAATGCCTTGTCCACAAGCTTTCTCACACCTTCTCCACCTATATCCTTCTCTTGTTCTGCATGTTGTATGCTTTTACAAAATAACCACCATTTATGCAGTCATAAATCACAAATTATGCATGACAGATTTTATGTTGACGATAAAATAATGATGACTCAAGTTCTGATGTTTATTTTCATGATTTTCTTTATTTATGTGTCTACTTAATATCTTTATACACACTGTTGCACAATTAAACCCACAAAAAAAAAAGAAAGAAAAAAAAAAGATAGTTACCTTGAGAATAAATCCTCCATTAATATTTCAGATAATACAAAATGAATGTCTCTTCAAAAGGTTTATCCATGCCTTTGTGAGATCAGTGTGTTTCATTGAGCCAACATTGATTTACATCTTTATTTTCTCTCGTCCCTGGAGCTGTGGTTTAATCAGTAGAGTTGTTGATGAATATGGCTCAAACTTCAAAAGTTTTTTTTTTTTTTCTTTTCTCTGAAGTCTTAACTCTTTGAGTGGATTGATTGTAAATTCCCAATGTTGAGCCGAGTTCAATTGACCGTCAAGAAAACGATATGCATGAATGAGCAATTCTCTGATAATGGCTGGAATTTCAGATGCATCTGTTTTCTGTTTTGTTACTCCAGTTGAAAGAAGCTGATTGAAAGATGGCATGAGGCTTTGGTCAGAATTAAGTTCCCCATGTCTTTTGAGATCCGTATCAAGTGTTGTTGATATCTATTTTATTACCCCCCCCTCACATTTCTGAGCAAAGGTTTTGTCTGTTTTCATTTGTCTGTTAATTAATCTCGCAACCCCTTTCTCCTCTTCATCTATGCTTTCAACTTAATAATGTTTTCTCCCATTTTCCCTACGGCAATCTCATTTATATCATCTTCATATTACAGGGAGTAAATCGACTTGCACTAACATTGTCTGCCAGCTCAAAGGTGATAAATATAGCAATCTCTTTATCTGTGGCATGGGATGTCTGAAACCACAATATGAAAATGAACAAACACACATATTAAGCTTTTTATTTAATTTTTCTTGTGTATATAAGTGTTTTCTTTTCTGGACGTAGAATGTGGAAAAAATATCCCAAAGTTCTGCATATCCAAGCACTTTTGGCTATTCTTTTAGCCATTATCAAGGAGGATTCTTATTTTTTATTTTTAACTGAATGTGTGGGTTTTTTTTATGTAGGTATCCGAAATTATAGGAATGTTTTATTTTCCAAAAACAGTCAACACATTGTAGCCATGTTCATAGTTAGTATTATTGAGTATTGGCTTTTTCTTTTTTCTTTTTAATTAGTGCTTCCATTATTTTTAATCTTTTTTACATGTGGATGAGGTACTCTACTAATAGGTAGTGGATGAGGTACTCTACTAATAGGTAGTGGATGAGGTACTCTACTAATAGGTAGTGGATGAGGTACTCTACTAATAGGTAGTGGATGAGGTACTCTACTAATAGGTAGTGGATGAGGTACTCTACTAATTCAAAGGGAAAGCACGCCACTATCTTTCTTAAGAAGTCATGGTAATTAAGAGATAATAAAGAAAAAGGAATCTGTGTAGAACCATAAACGCTTACATCCTGAAGGGAAATGACAAAAGGAAAGGAAACTGTGGAGAGCCATGATCACCTACCTCTCACTGTGCCTTGTAAAATGGAGAAGGCAATGTGAAACCACTCTGTTTCCCAAGGCATTGTGGTAATTAATATATAAAGAAAAGTAAGCTATGGAGACAGGCATCTAGAGAAGACATGCCATTTAAAAAAGAGGAAAAAGAAATGATGAAATTCAATTACGTGTAAGTGCATTGCCCATTAAATGACCTCTTCCCTAGCCTCTGGTCAATTGCCTAAATCTCGTTTGAACTCTGCTTTCTGACACATGCACTTGTATAACATTCGCCTGCCAGGCTTTTTATACAACATGACAGAATAAAACTTGTCTGATATCTGATTTCTTATTCTTTCTTTCATTTCCAAAAATAGTGTTCAGAAATCTAGATTATTAATTCCACTGAAACTGCATCTTTATATCTTATTACACTGTTGGTAGATCCCATAATAGCTGCAAAGATTAGGTGGCAATGGTAGGAAAAAAAAATCTTTATTTCCAAATATAGTCAATATAGTTTTTATTCACTTTTCTAAAGTCTTAGCATTCAAAAATGTCAAACAGTAATTCAGATTTAAATCTTGGTATTCAATAATGTAATTCAAAATGGCAATTAATCTTGCATTGAACTGCAAAATAACTCGAAACAGATTGAAATAGGGAGAAATATATTACATTGAGTCATAAATAATTTCAGTTTTTGTTTATCAATTTCATTCTTCAAAATTGTCGTTTGTCTTTCATACATAAAAAGAGGCACTATTTACATTATTCAGACTATTGTCCTCATCTTTGTCGCCATATTTATTCCGTCCTGGGTAAGACGTTAAACTACGTTCAACAGCAAGGCCTCTGATCAGGAGGTTTTGTGAGCATGGAACCACCTCTTAATTGCTGGTGTTCCCAGGTCCACCTTGACCCAGGGTAGTAGCACCTGTTAGGGTCCCAGCTATGGGCAAATAGTTAACTATTACCAGCAATACTTTTTTGAAAAAATTATTACCAGCAATACAATTTTGAAGGCAATATATTACCAGAAACAAATTTTTGACAAAAAAAAAAATATTACCAGCAATAAAAAATTTTGTCAGCATTGAGGTTGATAAAATAAACCAAACCAATCTAAACCAAAGAATACATACTCTATTCATATGCATATATCCTAAAAATGTTGTCGGCATTAAATAACCCGTTGAGGTTGATATGCCGTTAAACAAAATAAACCAAACCAAACTAAACCAAACCAGCCATATTTATTACAATGGTAATAAATATGGTGACAAAGATGAGGACAATAGTCCGAATAATGAAAATAGCGTACATAATACCTCATCTCAGAAATATAGACAGATAAAGAGGCCCATGATAATTTTGTATTGTTAAACAATTTTTAATGGGATTGCAAACCAAACAATTGAGTGGAATAATTTAGACTTAGATTTGAATTGTTTTTTTTATGGCTTATCAGCCCTTTACAGGTTATTTAAAGCCAGAAAATATCTTTTAGATTTTAAGAATTTGTTTTGTGAAACGTTACATGATATCTCTCTTGTATGGCAGCAAAGGCTGGACAATCTCAAAGATGAAGAGACTTGAAGCAACAGAAATATGGTTCTACAGAAAGATGAGGATACCATGGACCAACAAGGTTTTAGACACAATGGAAACAAAAAGGAAACTTATACTAAACATCAAAAAGAGGCTGTTGAAATTTCTGGGGCACGGAAGGAGGAGTTGGAAAATGTGAAACTCAGGACAGATTGAGGGGACAGTGGAAAGCAGCGTGTAACTTACTTGATAAGTGTAAGTGAATGGACGGTAGAATGGGGTTTGGGAGAAATAGCAAAAAAAACAAAACTTAAGAGCTACAAGATGATGTGGAAGGCCATGATCACCTATGTTCTGAAAGGACATGTCATATAAAACAAAAAAGATACAAATCTTATTAATAAACTGGGGGAGTAGAAGTGAATTCATACCTCGTCAGAATTTGATAAACAAGAAATTATAATAAGGATATACAGTGTGGAATCAATTCTACATTGCAACCAATATATAAACTGATCCCTCACTTTATGGGCACTGTAGTTTCTGTACATGTATATCCAGAGAATGACTGCATAGCTAATCAGTATTTCATTAGTTGGTTGATTTGTTTTTTTAGATTTGCAGGTTATTTAATGCTAAAAAATATTTTTAGATTTTAAGAATTTTTTTTTTTTTTTTTTTTTTTAGTGTACTGATACAAGTCTTACTAATTAATCCATAACTGGGGGTTGTAGAGGTGGGTCCATACCTTTCTGAAGGGTATTTGTACATAAGTGAATATAACAAACCCAACAAGAATTGGAACTTGTCTTTCTGATTAACAATTCTGAGTCATTATCCATTACAACACCCATGCATCCAAGCTTACAGCACCTGATATTGCCAAGCAGTTGCCCATTTCAGTACTGACCAGGCTCAACATTGCTTAACTTTATAAAAAAATGTTTCTGTCTGAATTGCAGGGATGAGGATGATCATTATTTACCCTCTTTACATTCAGACTATTGTCCTTGTCGTTGTTGTTATCACAATGTTTCGGTTGTTGTACCTTCCAGCCTTCATCGGGTATATATTGATCCAGGTCACCTACAGGTAATTCCAAATTGTAGACTTTATTTCATTTCTGGGGGCTGACTGTTCTCATTATGCTGCCCATTTCTAGGGCTATCTTGTCTAGTTCTTATTTTTTAGTGCTGCTCGGTTATTACTCTCCCTGTTTTCCACTAAGTCCAAGTACACACTGCTTGGCTTGGGGACTGATGTAGAAAAAAGAAGAGAGAAAAACAAAAAAGTGACAAGAGGGTTCGCCGGCAAACCAGCTGTTCTTCTTTGCCATCGGTCGCCTCAAAGAAATGAATTGCAAGACTCCTTTTCTTGGCTGTTACACCGGGCAGTCATGAAACTGATACCCAAATCAGACGCGCCTACTTCAACCGCCTCTTGGTCTGCCAGTCTATTCGCACATCCAACTCTGTTTCACGAAGTCCGTCGAATGACTCGCCTTCTGCTGTGCTGCTAGTGTCTTGCCTTTTTATGCTAGTCCGACACTGCTGAAATTTGCATGTGTGCTGGTACAATCTCGTTTTGGATGAGACCGGTGCGTATAAATCACGTCTTCGACAACAGCCATGTTTTGTCTAGGATTTATCATGCAAGCAAGACACGTTCGCACATGTTTCGAGCTCTGAGGTAAGTCATCACAACTGAACTCATAATTACTGTTACCAAATTCCATGTAGGCTACCTGAATTGATATACACCTTTTGAAGACCAGAGGGCGCAATTGCTGAGATATTGTAATAACAAGAAAAATTTTGATGTGAATAGTATAAATAATAGACAAATTTTATTTAGTATTGTTTTATTCAGTCTTTTGGCTTGTAGCTATATTAGAAAGTGTTTTTCTTTTTTTTTTTAAAAAAAAAAAAGCTTTAAATTCTTTTTAAACATATCTTTCTGATGTTATCAGTCTAGAGATGGCAATCCCAGTGTGTGGCACGTTTGGAAAGTGCCTGAAAACCATACCATGGGTTGACCCAAGCCTTGTGAGTGAAATTGGCTAGATGGAACCCTTGGGGGCCATTGATAGCTGTGCTCGCATGAAGTCACAAGTCCTCAAAATTGAGGGTTTGATTGTGCTGGCCTTGTTCAGATTGTTGATCATGCTAGACAACACACTCTCTCCCAGAAACTGTAACTAAGGTCTGCTCAGTATAAACAGCAGTATAAACCACAGGTTGGCTTTGTGGGTGTTGAACAAACACAAATGTGCCTGAGCAAGAGTCTGCAATAGGGATTGGTTAGCTGCCCCTAGTAGACAGGCATCCTTGAATATGAGTGGCCAGCTAATATATATATATAATATATATATATATATATATATATATTTATTTGAGCAGCAATCTCTCTTTTATGTTTAATTAACCTTTAGCACTCTGTAGGTGACTATTTTTGCAAAGCAAAATGTTAATCCTGCCAATGTAAAGTTTGAATTTCTTGTGTAGTCATATTCTTCTATGGCAACACCTAAAGCAATCTTGACTGAAATTGAGAGCCAGACTACTGCAATTTCAAATATATAGAACTAATATATAAAACATATTTGAGGGGATTCCATATGCAGTAAAAGGGGAAGTGATGTTTATAATTGATACAGAGTACTAAATGCTTTTAAAGATGACTGACAAGGTACTGGTTTTAAACTTTTTATTTAGTTTTTCTTGTGTTTATCGCATTTTTCTTTCCTGGGCATAAAGCGTGTTTTTAAAAAAAAAAAAAAAAAATTGTTCAAATCTTTTATGTTCAAGCACTTTTGGCTATTCTTTTAGGCATTATCAAGTATTTTTTTTTATCTTTAATTCTAATTCAATGTATATGTGTAACACACACACATTATATATATATATATATATATATATAATATATATAAATATTGCAATATGTGTGTTAAAACTTAAGTAGCAACTAAGGCTGTGCCTCATTGATGGTTGAGTCTGTGAAGTGTATTTTTCTCTGTCTGCATAGCCTAGGTGTTGAGTACTTTAATTTACTGCTTATGTAGTTGTTTGCATTTTTTCTCCTTATTTCTTAGTTTGTAATTTTCTTTCTTGTCTAAGGTGTTTTTTTTTTTTTTTTTCTTTGTATAGAGATACAAGTAGTCTGTTGCATCAACATTTTGAATTTTTTTTTGTGTGTGTGTATATATATATATATATATATATATATATATATAGTCATCCACAGACAGTTTCGCTGTATCACAGCTCATCAGGCTAAACATCCAGTTATCTTTAGCTAAGATCAAAACCTGGTGTCATTTGGAGATTCTACCCCTAAGCCGTTGGTGCACAGCAGAGATGAAGGTGAATTTAAGCATATCTATTTTTAGATAAACTCACAATAACTGAGAGAACTCGATTCACTTTACTGAAGAGTCTTGGATTATCAGCAGTAATATTTGTTTTATCAAAATGTATTGCATTAGTAGCAGTAATAGTCATGGTTTACAAACTGACACTTCCTTCCCAGAGAGCTCAATTCAAATAAATTTTTCACGAGTGATAGATAATTGTGTGGGTTTTCAGTTAGAAGTTCTCATGCTTATTTTTCTGGTAATGCAAAAATATTGTTTAATATAGCTATACATTTTTGACAGCATAGGTAAGCTAGCTTTTATATAATTTGTAAAAGCAGAGATTTTTAAGTAAAGAAAGCTTGTGAGCAGAGATTAATATGTACATATGTAATTGTTTTAGGAAAAGTGTATTGTTAATTCATAGCTACTATAATTGTGTACAATATGCATTCTCTAAATTTGGGTGACAAAATTCTGGAGAAAAAAAATCTAGTGTACAATAGATGCTGAGATTTTTTTTTTTCTTTTAATTTTTAGAATTTGTAGCAGTGAAACTTAACCTAAATTTACATCTGTTTAACTTTTTTCCAGTTCATATTGACTAAAGATAAGAATTTTTAAAGTTTACATTATGCTTAGAAATACAAAATCTTCACAGTATTTAGAGCAAATTTACAGACATGAGCATGTGGTGAAAAGAAGCACACACTTAGAGAAAGAAAATAATAAGCAGACATACATTCTTATGGATAGTTGTTCTTTCTCTGTGGTGTTGTAAAATATAAATGGACATTTAAACTATTTATATCATTTGGAATGTTGTCCTCATCTTTATTGCCATATTCCCCGTTTCAGCCATCATACACTCCAGCCTTCTTCAGGTGATATAAGTTGGAATTAAACACTTTATTCAGTCTACTAAATCTTATTTAGTCTACTATAATTGTTTTAATTACATGTGCCATGCCTTTTTGGATATCTCAATTTTAGTTAATTCCCTTTCGTAACTCCACTGGCCAACATTTTGTTCCCTCTGCTGTGGCCAGGTATTGAACTCATAACTCTTTGGGTCAAGTCACCTTTTGGATTACTCAGCCAATGCTTTCATCCACTGGGCCATGTGTCCACAGCAGAGGTGAACAAAAATTTGGAGAGTTGAGTTACTAAAGGGAATTAACTGAAAGATATTCAGAAAAGGCATGGCACGTGGAACTAGAACATTCTACCCCAGTGCACTAAATAAAGGGTTTGGTTTGAAATTCCAACGTTTATTAACTAAAGAAGGCCAAAGCATACAATTGCGAAAACATCATGAATATGTCAGTAAAGATGAGGACAACAGGCTGAACGATGTAAATCTTATAAATTATGTATATTACTATTATATTGCATAACCTAGCTCTATCATAGCTACCCATGTCTGTTATTGTGCTTTTTTTCTTTAGCCATCTTTTATTGTTGTAGTATAATAATGATTTTCTACAATGTTTAATTATATGAAATTCTTCTTGTTGAATGTTTGTGTTTAGTTAAATCTAACCCTTTATTTAATATATTTTCGGTAATTGAGGGCTAAAAATCTTTAATGTTTACTTGAATAAATAGTTTATTTGAATTATTTATTGTATTTATTAAGTCATTTTCAAAATCAATTCTTTTTGTTGCAGACATTTTGCTGACAAATTCAAAATTGTTTTTGTTATTAGTTATTGTTAAGTAAAATACTTTCTATCTTAACCTTTTTATAAATTTTTCTATTATTTCAATAAGTTTAATTTTGTATTCTTTTACATTTGATGTAGGAATATTTCATTAGTATACCTTCAATAGATTTTTTTTAAATATACTGTTTTTAAACAAACAAAAAACTCAACAATCATTAAAGTGCTCAACTTGGAACAGTTTTTTTATTAGAGCTTATTGTTAAGGATTAAATTTTCAAAATGCAATTCTTTTTTTTAAAAGTGCTCATTATTTAGAATATAATTGAGTGTATATAATCTTTTTTTTTAAATTTATATTGAAAAATTTACTTACTATAAATTTATTCGTATTTGTTTTTAATTTTCCTGTTTTGTGGTGTAGGTTCACTTGTCAAGTGTTGTTTTTGATATATGTCCATCTTTTATTTTTATATTAGTGTTTTTTCAACTTTATTCTCTATTATATTTCAAATATTGAGCACTTTTAAAAATTTAATCCTTTTTTATATATATATATATATATCTTTTGGAGAAGATAAGGAGTAAGGAAGGAATGATATTTTGTTTGAAACTTTTGAAAAAAGGAAGAAAAGATGAGGATATTAATGCAAGAATTATAAACAATACTTTGTCTTTTGAAGTTCAGACTGCATAATCTATCCCTTAAACTGTAAAAGCTCTTTCAATTCAATGGTAGACATTTTAAGACTAAAAGAAAAATGTCTTCAATTTATATGTAAAGTGTTAAATAAAGATTAAAAGTTATTTTAGAATCTGTTTGTTTCTGATATTAAGACCTGAGATATCTTAGAATTTTTTCCCTTCATTGTGTGCAGTATTTAAACAATAGAAGTTGGTATTAACCGCAGATTGCCTAGCAGGAAAAAAAAAACCTCCTACACTTATATATTTATTCATTTTAAACAAGAGCAACACCCTTTTAAATGGCAAATGTATTGAATTTTTTTTTAACATTTAGGTTCCTTTTATTAACAAGTCCCCCATAAAAAAAAAAAATTGAAAAAGATAGAAAAAAAGATTAAAAAACTTTGTACAAAGAATATAAATGGAAAGGAAGTATAAAAACATGAGACAAGCCTAAATTCTTATTTGTGTCCATGTTTTTTTTATTTTTATTTTTTTGCTACAACTTCCTCTGTATAATATAAAAACTATGTCATATATAAAATTCATTTCCTGTATGTATATCTGTGCCTATTCAATTAAGATGGAAGTTTTCTCTAAAGTCTTAATAAATCTTGTATATAGACATTTTATGACTAATCTTTCATCTTTTAAATATTATATTTTCTAAATTTTAGTCTTAATTCTTGAAATTACATTTTGATGTGAACTAAAAAAAATACAGAAAAGGGTTTTGCATTAAAGTATTGAAATATTTTCTGCAAGCTGTCTTCAATAATTTGTTTCATTTTGTTTTGTTCCATTTGTATTGCAGATTAAAAATGTGAATTTCAAGAATAAAAATGAAGTTGAAATGGCTAAATTTTTAAAATTGGCATTTCTCTGTAAATGACCATTCTGAAATCTATAAAAGTCTGTTCATGGTCTTCCTTCTTAGTGAACCTGTAGACTCTTTGGTAAAGTATAGCACCACAATCAAATCAGTGTAGATAGTACTACTTTGGTATCAACAGTAAGTAGGTTTTTGATAATGGTGAGCTAAGCCATTTCCTTATATGGAAACACTCATGGCTATATCATGTTGAAACACTGGTTCCCATACAATCACCGAAGTTGAGCAATATTGAGCTTAGTCAGTACCTTGATGGGTGAGTGCTTGGCAATCCCAGGTTCTGTAAGGTTGGATGTGCGGTTGATGTAATGGATAATGGCTTGGAATTGTTAATCGGATAACAAAGTTACAATTCCCATTGGGTTCGTTATATTCATTTACATGTAAGTATGAATCCACCTCTTCTCCCTGAGCTATAGTTCAATTAGTAAGACTTGTATCGCTAAACTATTATCTCCAAAAGAAAAAAGATTCTTGGAATCTAAGAATATTTTTTGGCTTTAAATAACCTACAAAGCATTGAGAAGCCATAAAAAGTGAATCTATCCACCATAATATGACAGCATCATCGCAACTAATGCAGGAAGTTGTGCAAATGGTGAGACTTTCAGACCTGATATTTATAAGGCGGGTTTGAGCGTGTTTAATGCTTAAGGGTTATGGTAGTGTGCAAAGTCAATATCAGGATTGTATCATTTTCCTTTCAGGTTAAATGTGCAGCCTAGTTTTGTTGCTCGTATTCAATATGATGTTTTTTTTTGTATTTGATAAAGCTCTTTGTGATTTTTCTAGTGCAAATCTTGGATCTTATACAGGTTAGTCTTGATTCATTCACTTGATCTGAGAAAACTCTTGTATGCAACTGGCAGGTTAGACACACCTGAACAAGTTGGATGCTATGCATGACATCCACATGAGAGCTTTGATCTGACAGTTATTTAAGTTAATTATTTAAGTTAGATTAGTGCTTTTGGTTTTGTAGTCTCTTGCTGTGCTGGACAAAAGTACCTATCCTGTATTCAGTTTCCTTATCTCCTATACTAAATTAGTATTTACTAATTCCACATGCTGGTTCTTTTTTTCATGGATTCAGGACAGCTGCTTTCATTCCGATTCTAGATCATAGTTTCTGTTTTGGAAACATTTATCTTGTCCTGCTTCTTGGAACACTTGGCAGAATATGTCTTTATCGTCAGCACATTGGCCTTAGGAGGGAAACTTGAACACTGTTTTCAAATCGCAGATTCATTTGGGATGTTGGATGGAATGCTGAAATTATTGGTGTCTGTCTCTTCCTATCTGTGCTTGTTCCTGCACAGAGCATAGGTTAGGAAAAGATAAAATGGCCTTTTGATGGAATTTTAATTTGGTTCACTGATCCCAACTGCCAAGCTGATTACCAAAACATTATGCACATATTCCTGTTAATCAGTTGATAGAAAGGTGTTACTGCAACAAAAACACAACTGGAGATCAGAGATCTATTTCTGGCCAAGGAAGTTTATATTCACTTTGCACAAACGTTTCTTGGAAAAGGCACAAATTCATTTCTTCTTCTTACCTGCCAGCTATGGGCAAAATAAGTCTGAATTCTCAAGCCCTAGTTCAGGAATCACCAAACTCTTTTATTTCTTTTTTCTCCTTTTCTTTCTCTTTCTTTTTCTTTTTTCTCTTTTTTTCTCTTTTTCTTCTCTCTTTTTTGTCTCTCTTTTTTTCTCTCTCTTTTTTTTCTCTTTTTTTTCTCTTTTTTTCTCTTTTTTTTCTCTTTCTTTTTTCTCTTTTTTTTTTCTCTTTTTTTTTCTCTTTTCTTTTTTCTCTTTTCTTTTTTCTCTTTTCTTTTTTCTCTTTTCTTTTTTCTCTTTTCTTTTTTTTTCTTTTTTTTATCTTTTTTTCTTTTTTTTTTTCTTTTTTCTTTTCTTTTCTTTTCTTTTCTTTTCTTTTTTTCTTTTCTTTTTTTTCTCTTTTCTTTTTCTTTCTTTTCTTTTTTTCTCTTTTCTTTTTCTTTCTTTTCTTTTTTTCTCTTTGCTTTTTCTTTCTTTTCTTTTTTTCTCTTTGCTTTTTCTTTCTTTTCTTTTTTTCTCTTTGCTTTTTCTTTTTTCTTTTTCTTTTTCTTTTTTTCTTTTCTTTTTTTTTTTCTCTTTTCTTTTTCTCTCTTTTTCTTTTTTCTTTTTCTCTCTTTTTCTTTTTTCTTCTTTTTTTCTCTTTTTCTTTTTCCTCTTTTTCTTTCTTTCTTTTCTTTTTTCTCTTTTTCTTTCTTTTCTTTTTCTTTCTTTCTTTTCTTTTTTCTCTCTTTTTCTATCTTTTCTTTTTTTTCTCTTTTTCTCTCTTTTCTTTTTTCTCTCTTTTTCTATCTTTTCTTTTTTCTCTCTTTTTCTATCTTTTCTTTTTTCTCTCTTTTTCTATCTTTTCTTTTTTCTCTTTTTCTATCTTTTCTTTTTTCTCTTTTTCTATCTTTTCTTTTTTCTCTTTTTCTTTTTCTTTTCTTTTTTTTTTTCTTTTCTTTTTTCTTTTCTCTTTTTTCTTTTCTCTTTTTCTTTTTCTTTTTCTTTTTTCTTTTTCTCTCTTTTCTTTTTTCTTTTTCTCTTTTCTTTTTTTTTCTTTTCTTTTTCTCTTTTCTTTTTTTCTCTTTTCTCTCTTTTCTTTTTCTCTCTTTTCTTTTTTCTTTTCTTTTTTCTCTCTTTTCTTTTTTCTTTTCTTTTTTTTCTTTTTTCTCTTTTTTTTTTTTTCTTTTTCTCTTTTCTTTTTTCTCTCTTTTCTTTTTTTCTCTCTTTTCTTTTTCTCTCTTTTTCTTTTTTTTCTTTTTCTTTTCTTTTCTTTTTTTTTTTTCTTCTCTTTTCTTTTCTTCTTTTCTTTTTTTTCTCTTTTTCTTTTTTTCTCTTTTCTTTTTTCTTTTCTTTTTTTTCTCTTTTCTTTTTTTCTCTTTTCTTTTTTTTTCTTTTCTTTTTTCTCTTTTTTCTTTCTTTTTTTTTTTTTTTTTTTCTCTTTTTTTCTTTTTCTTTTTTTTCTCTTTTTTCTCTTTTCTTTTTTTTTTTTTTTTTTTTTTTTTTTCTTTTTTTTTTTCTCTCTTTTTCTTTTTTTTTTCTCTCTTTTTACAGAGGGCCAGATAACTGAGAGAATGACAAGTGTGGGTCGGATAACCATTTTTTTCAATACAATACACTAAATGCACAAAAAATAAAGACAACAAATATACTTATTTACTAAAAAGTTATCTAAGAAGGCGGCAATAGCAATAAAATAGTTATATCACACCAAGTGTGCACATATCTGAATCTCACCAACTAAGCAGCACAAAAGGTTGGTGAGATTTGTGAAACTGGCATTTACCTTTTAAGATTTTGTTTTGGTATTGCTGTATCCAACCAAGAGAAATGCTTTCAAATGTTCATTCGTTAACCTTGTTGTGTGTACTTTAGATTTTATAAGTTCAAGGAAAATGACATAATTTGGCAGTCCTTTTTATATACAACACAAAGTTGCAAAAAGTTGTCAAATTTTTTATTTCACTAATTTTCTTAAAATGCAAATGTCAGATGCAAAAATCAGATTGGCCAAATTTTGGTCTTTTACTTACATTTATTTAAATTTTTTGTACATAGTAAGTTTAACTACAATCTATTGATAATTTCATATAAATAATTATAGTTTAGCTCATTTGTGGCACAATGAAGTGGCGGGCTGGATGAACTGACTTTTGGGGGGGGGGGATGCGGCTCGTGAACCAGAGTTTGGTGACCCCTGCCCTAGTTGATAGCTAGTCTATATGAAAGACTACTCTGAAGCCAAACCTGAAAAAAGCAACAGGAAACCATTCCATTATTTTAGTCAAGATCAATCATAGCAATGCATATTAAATTAAAAGGAAGCTGCAGAGGGCCATAATCAATTATATTCTGAAGATGTATGGCACTTAGTCAAAGAGTTATGACCAGTTTAAGGTTTTGTTTGGTGAATTTTGTTATAGTGATGAGGTTAGAACAAAATATATTTATAATGGAATTGGCAAATAGGATTTTATTTATATTGGTTATAGGAGAAATTAAGTGTGGAATAAAAAAGTCAGATGGGACAAAAGTTCACTAGTGATCATGTGTCGTTGAACAACTCTATACAACAATATTTCTATTTGGAACCATAAATTTTTGAAATGTTATAACTCGACTCAAATGCAAGCTTATTTGCCAAAGTTTCTGCCCAAATTGACACATAAATTTGCCAACAATCTGGCAGTGAATTTGTTTCCACAAAATAAAAACTAGTGTCATGGCTATTGACAAAATGCCAGAGGGCATTTCCAACACATTTTGCATTTTTGTTTACCTTCTGATATGTATATGCATCATAAGCCCAGTGCTAATCAATTGTGCCATCCTGGGTATAATGATAAATTACATCTGCATCCTGGGTAAGACGATAAACTATGTCCAGCAGCAAGGCCTCTGATCAGGAGGTTTTGAGGATCATGGAACTACTGCTTAATTACTGTGAGGAACGAGAAGACTTACCTCCCGCAAAGTGAATTTGCTTGGCATGTCAGGTTCTGTTGAAAGATTGTAACTGGCATTAAAAGAGAAATGGATTATTCCGAAATTTCTATATCGCGGGCAGACGTACAAAGAAAAAAGACTAAGAATTCAAACCAGCTTGAATTTATAAAATCAGAAGTCTCGGACGAACGAGAAGTCTCATATGCAAATTTTAGTTGCCCCTGATGCAGGCATAAATAGCGAGTCTGTGAGGAAGACAACAGAATGTTTGTTGGCGTATTCTAACAAGAATGAGAATAAGGAAGAGGTCACTTGCAACAACTCAGTTGGTAGTGTAGAGGACTGGAAAAGAAAGCAAGCACTTTAATCCATTTCAGTCATCGCAAACGACAGGCGAACTGAATTACCCACAGTTCCCTGGTCCACCCTGAGCCAGGGTGGTAGCACCTGTTAGGGCCCCAGCTATGGGCAAATAGTTACTCCCCCCCCTAAACTGGGGTCAAAGCACTATGAAACTGTAAAAAAAAAAATACCAGAAATACTTTGTGTAAAAATATATATATATATATATATATATATATATATTTACACAAAGTATTTCTGGTTCCACCGTTTTTGAAATCATTTTTGATTTGCTTTGTAACGTGGAGGACTTCAAGCTTGTATGAAGATATAAGAACCTATTGATCTCTACGTATTCCTATATCAACGGAAGGGATTTCTTGAACTGTTTATATAAAATAGTTCAATCGACTTTTTTAATATTTGGAAATCATCTTGAATACGTTTTCACAACATCGCCCACGTGATTTGACGTGATCATATTTAAACGGAACGCTGATCTTATATAAAATTTCAGTTATCTGTTTGGATCAGTTGTGCTCTTATGTCCATCGTCTTTTTGTGTTAAATTTTTATATGTTCTAATGTTAATTATGTTTAAATGAAAATGTCCATGAAGATGGTCTTAAATAGACCGAAACGTCCGACGTCGACTTTATATTAACATTAATACAGCATAATTGCATATTAAGATTTTTGTTTGTTTTTTTCTGTATTTTTCTTCATATATATATAATATATATATATATATATATATATATATTACCAGCAATAAAATATTTGTTGGCATTAAATAATCCATTGAGGTGTTAATATGCCGTAAAGCAAACAAACTAATCAATTGTGGATATGTTTGGTGGATACTTCAGAGCAGGACAGGGCATTGATGCCTAAAGTTTCTTGGGTGGTTTGTAAATGTCTTTCTTTCTTCATTGCTGCTGGCCAAAATGCTTGTAATTTTTGGTGCCTCAGTTCAAAATCACAACAGCAGGACTCTGCCATGATTGTTTGACCAGGCTGCCTAGAGGCTCTCATGGATTATTCCATGACAGCTCCAGTAATTAATCAGTCAGGAGGATGAGCAGATTTGGGGAAATATCAATAGCAGCAAGTTTGTGACCGGAATAAATCCATGGTTGAGATAAAGACTTTCATGTGAATTTACTTGTTCAGAAATGTATTAATGCTGGCTGAATACAAGTGTTTTCTGAAATGCTTTTCAGTGAATGAAGCCTGTAGGTCTTGGAGAGGACTATCCTGTTTTTAAATTCATTGACTGATGTTACAGAATCACAAACAAATAACTGTACAAAATAACAGAAACCACATCACTTGAAAACTTACAGCAACATCTAAATTGATAGCTTCATGTAAACTGAAGAGAGCATAATGACATTATCAAAATGTTGACATTCCACGCTACCAAAAACAAAAGATTAGGAAGGAAGCCCTGAACCAAATTGTCCAGTTCGCACTCCTCTCCAGTCTTTTGAATAGAAGTAGAGGTTCATCCCTTGTTTCCTGTTTGGGATTGGATTTCCAGTCACTTCTAAAGTCTACTCTATACTTCTAAAGTCTACTCTATACTTCTAAAGTCTACTCTATACTTCTAAAGTCTACTCTATACTTCTAAAGTCTACCATTTATCCTTGCTTTGAATTTTGCTGCAACATCTGGTCTGGTGCTCCTGCTGTATATTTAGAAATTCTTGATAAAATCTAAAGAACCTGCAATATTATTAGTCCTGATCTGACATCTAGGTTTCAGTCACTTTCCCACTGTTGTAATATAGCTTTTCTATAAATACATTCATGGTAATTGTTCAGATGAACTTTCCCTTGTATTCCCCCTGACTCCAGACAAATTGTACATATGGAAAACTAGTTAGGACTACATAGACTTTGAGGTATTATTAGTGGTTGTAGTAAGAATAGTAAGAAAGTGTTTTGTTTCAAGGAATACTGTGGTATATTTGGGCCAGTAATTGTTGCTAGATAAGTTTAAGAGACAGATTCAAGACCAGTCTTCTCCTATCCCTCCTTTTGGCCTTGTGCCACACTTTTATATTTCCAAAATAAATATTACTTTCCTCGATGATACCAAGACTTTATAAATTTAAGCATGGTACTAGATTAGCAGCATAGTCTCATCATTTTACAGTTGAAGCGGCTGCTAGATGTAACCCCAAGTTTTATGCTAAGTTTCTTCTCTCGCACTTCTCACTTGTGGACCTCTCTTCCACTTTCTTATTTTCCAATCAATTTTGATCTTCAAAAATTTAAATGCAATGTCAGTTGTTATCTTAATTCTTGTTCTTTTATTGTTCTCTCTCTTTAATAGTTTTATTCTTTCTCATTCTCTCACATTCAGTAACTCCTTGCATCTTAGTGGTTTTATTGCCTTGCTTGGTGTGAATTGATTAAAAAAAAACAAAAAAAAAACAAATTAATCAAGAAAAGGCTAATTTTTGAATGAAACATTCAAATTGCAGCAAGTGTGAAAAAAAAAAAAAAATGTTGATCATTTATCAGATCATGGAGTTACTCACTTTACGATTTTCTTCACTTGTCTTTTTTGCTCAACCCCCCCCCCCCCAGCCTACCTCGGTTTTACTCACAGTGCCCAAATGTTTGTTTCTCAGTGAACCTCCACATCTGCCATTACTTCAGTGTCGAATGGTGACTTGTGACCACAACCAATCTCATTTTGGAGATCAAGATCACCAGAAGCAAATTTTTAGTACAAACACAAATTTTGAAACATCGACCAGCTGTGGGAAGCAGTCAGGTGAATGGAATGACTGTTGATACAACACTGTGTTCAGTAGTTTTCCATGTCGACAGTATGGGAAAGCATATATTTTCCTATCTGGTACAGTGCAAACAGTTATCAGGCAGTTTGATTAGATGCCTAGCAGAGAGAGAGGGGAATGGATAGGCAGAAAGTGGATAAGAGGGAATGAAAAAGATAGATAATAAAGCATGAAAGAGATGGCTAGTAGGGAATAAGAGAGAGTGGGGAAAGTGAGGAATGAGAAAAGTAGAGACATGGAAAATGGGACAGAATCAATATACAAACTAAATAAAAAAAAAAAAAAATGTAAAAGTGATATGAAAGATTTTAAATGAGAGGATTGAGAGAAAGAGGAATGTTCTTTAGGACTTCATTGGACTAAAGTGATGTTTATGTTGAGCATGGATGAAAGGGGATGTTGAAATTTAAATTTTTTTTTTTATATTTATTTTGGGTATAGAGTCTAGTCGATTTAATTTAGTTTCTTTTTGTTTGTTTTTATCACTTTTTTAAAATTAACACCCCACATTGTGATAGATGATTTACCAAGAAAGGTGAAATGTTGTAAGAACTTCGACATAAATTGACTGTGGATGCCCCAGCGATTAAAGCACTTTATATACATTTTTGTCTGTTTAAATTATTTTCTCTTTTAATTAAAGTAGCGTTTTCACATACAGAACGGTGCTCAAATGGCTCAGTTTTCTGACAAAAACCAGAAGAGAAGCATAAATCCAACTTTCTCTGTGCTCCATCTTGTTACCCACGCATATTTTCCTCATTTTCCCGTCTTTTCAGCCCTACAATGAACTTTTCCCTGTAGATGAAATGTTGCTAACCTCTCATTACTCTCTTGCTACTTTTGGACATGCTACATTCAAGAGTTCCACCAGCCTTGCACTTCACAGCTAGGACATGCCATGGTAAGGAGAAAATTCCACTCAGGCAGTTTCATCTCAAGAACTGTTACTTTTTGGGACAGTCTCTCAAGAGGATGCTTCCCTGATCATTATGATGTCAACCTCTTCAGGTCAACCATTATCTGTTCTATATATCCTCATCATATACACTTATGTCCTCACTTTATGCCCCTACAACAACCTTAGACCTCTACCTTCGATGGCTCTTGGGCCTTGTATTGGATGAACAATAGTATAAAAAAAAAGATATTTTCTGACTCTTGTACAGTTTACCTCTGAGCTTTGTTGCTTACAGCACTCTTAACTTATATCACTGGGTAAAGCATGAGTCCAAATATCCCTGTGCTATTTTGTCAACAATTATTTTGACCATGGTCTCATCATTGTCATGTCATAGTGGTAGATAAAAGAATGGGTATGTTTGTATGTATATGGGCAATCACACTCATACTAATCTGTCCAGGCAGTGACAGCAAAATAGCTGCTGTATTCATGGTCAGTCTTGACAAATGGAGGTTCTACTTAATGTAGAAAAAAAAAAAATAACAGCTAAAATTCAACAAATTCTGTTGGGACTGGAACTGTCCTTTTGTAAATGTCCCCTGTGATCAGTTTGATCCTGTGCCATGATTGTATTGAACACTGTATTATGAAGACATAATCTCTGGCATCTCACAAGAAATCTACATAAAACAAATCTCCTGATCAGTGCTTATGTCTCTATATATCTCTCTCTCATATATATATATATATATATATATATATATATATATATATATATATATATATATATACCCACAATAAATTTCCCATTCTCTTGAATGCTCATATCTGTTCAAAGCATATCTTAATATAAATAAATGACATCATATATTATGAAATGGACTGAGTCCGACAATTTTTAACATATTTTCTGTTTATATGTTATTTTTATAGATACAAATATTTAAGTAAATGTTCTGTTTATAATAAATAGTATTAACTATATTTTACCAGCCTGAATGTCCAAGAAATTTAATAGAAAATGTGTTCTCCGACATTTGTTTCTGTTAAGATATGCTTTCAGCAGATATGACTGTTTGAGAAATCATGGGGAAATTTGTTGTTTGAAAACAAAATTTGACTTTGCTAACCAGACACTTCCTCTGTAGCTCAATGGTATAACACATCTGACTTATATGACAGTTCTGTGTATGATACAGGTTTGTTTCCTGTCAGTGGACACATATTTTCTATGAAATTTCTCTTAGTTTCAAGATAGTTTTGAGATGGGTTTTGTTAACACTGTCTTTGTTGTTCTGTTGCTAATCTTTTTTTCTTTTGATAGATGTTTCTATTTGAAGTCCCTGTTATACACAAGATTTTTAACCTGAAAAAAAGGTATTGATCAAAAACGATTAATATAGTGTCAAGAGTAATCAATGAATCATTGATACCATTGACCATCTAAAAAATATAAAGGGAAGGAATTAAATGGTTTATTGGCTTCTATTTTAGTTGTGAATTCTTTCTCTGCTTTATTGAATATCAATACATTGCTTTAAAACTTTCTAACAATTGCTGTCAGAACCAGTACGCTAGTAATTATAATTAATAATAACTACAACTGATATATAAAGCTCCATGTTTGAGTGTGTGCCTGAAATGTTGATAATTAATTAAAACTGTAACATCAAATAAATACAATATTTTCTTATTTATGCCTTCCAGCTTGTCTGATATTGGGCATAAAATATCTCTCTCTATTGAGCAAGAAATGCTAATTTCCATATTCAAATTAAAAAAAAAAAAAATCTGTATTTTGCTATGCACTTTCATTTTTGATCTTTTGTGATTTTTTATTAAAATAAGCAATTATTATCTAGATTCCTTTTGAATTGAAATTGCTCAATTATTCAAATGGAGCAATTTTCTTCCCTGAAAATGATAACTACCACAGCATTTAGATCACAGTAAATAGAAGTGGGCAATGTTAAGATGTTATAACAGTTTAAAATTAGTCTTATTACATACTATGGATGAAATAAACAAATACAAAAATATTTAAATTTGTTGAACTATTTCAATTACACTTTTGCTAATAATTTCTCTTGTGCGCACACACACACACACACACCTCTTACTCAAAGAAATGAGTTTGAAATGTAACTGAGTAATGCTGGTTATCATTACTACTTAGTACTAAATATAAGTTTAACTTAGTCTGGTAAAAGAACATAAGCACCACTTAATAAGTACCAGGTTGGAGTAAAATTTCTGTTTGTATTTATTGTGTATATTAGAAATGAAGATCGTAATGCTTATAGAAATATTTAATCATCATTATAACCTCCACTGCTTCCTAGGACCGCATTCCGTCTATTGACATGTTTATAGATGCCATGTTTGTAAAATTCTTTAGTCTTTGATGTAAAATACGAGACCAACTCCTGTTAAGGCCCTTGTGTCTTAGTGGCTTTATTGCTGTACTTGGATGAAATGATTCAGAAAAATAATTATACTGGACATAAAGTGGGGGATCGGATTTCTATTGTTATTAACAAACTGATCCCCAAAAATTACTACATATTAATTTAAGTTGTGCCAATGTCTGCCTTGTATATATTACCGTTCTCTCTGAACTAACCTTATTTCTGACTGTACATAAAAAAAAGGTTAATCAACTTCATCTACCCAGTATGTTTAATATTAATTACTAAGGTCATGCGGTTTGTTGGTATTGAAAACATTTTCTTGCTCTGAAGCCAATTAGTTGTGAATGCGGAGACTTGTGTGTGAAGTACATTGAGAATTCAGTTAAGCTGATCCTTTTGAAGTGTGTCTTTACTTTTTACTTATCTAATAATAAAATAAGCAACAGCAATATGTTATCCAAATTGATATGTCACTTGTGATAATTTTCTATTTGCTCAGGACTTGAATTCATAACACTTGATACTTAAACCTTTTCAATGACTTTTAAAGTGTGACCACTTAAAACAGCATGATTTCTTTTGTATAGTCTGAGGACTTAAGGCAGCCGACTTCCCTTGGTCATCATCTAGCATATCACTTGAACTCTTTCTTTTTATTGTTGACTGATTGTAATATTGTCTTACTTGATTTTATTTCTCTTCTATTTTTTTTCATTTCTTTTTTCAGTTTAGTTTCATGCTTTTTGTTTTTTTTTTTTTTTTTTTTTTTTTTTTTAATGTTCTTTTGGTGTTTTCTTTTAGTTCTTTCTTAGGTGTGGGGAAGTTTACTACTTTTGGGGTATGTTTTCTACTTTTTTTTTTTTTACTTTTGTTATTTAATTTTGTAGGGTTTTTTATGTCTTTATGATGTTTTGGCTTTTTTTTTCTTTTGCTTTTTTTGGCTTTTTTGGCTTTTCTTTTTCTTTCACTTTTTGGCTTTGTGGCTTTTTCTTTCACTTTTTGGCTTTGTGGCTTTTTCTTTCACTTTTTGGCTTTGTGGCTTTTTCTTTCACTTTTTGGCTTTGTGGCTTTTTTTTTTTTTTTTTTGGCTTTTTTTTTTTTCCTTTTTTGGTTTTGTGGCTTTTTTTTTGGCTTTGTGGCTGTTTTTGTGGAGGTTTTTTGGTTATTTTTTTCAACTTTGTGGCTGTTTTTGTTGGGTTATTTTTTTCAACTTTGTGGCTGTTTTTGTTGGGTTATTTTTTTCAACTTTGTGGCTGTTTTTGTTGGGTTATTTTTTTCAACTTTGTGGCTGTTTTTGTTGGGTTATTTTTTTCAACTTTGTGGCTGTTTTTGTTGGGTTATTTTTTTCAACTTTGTGGCTGTTTTTGTTGGGTTATTTTTTTCAACTTTGTGGCTGTTTTTGTTGGGTTATTTTTTTTCAACTTTGTGGCTGTTTTGTTGTTGTTTTTTGTTTTTTTTTTTAACTTTGTTACAATGGTAAAACAACATTTTTGTTGTTTTACCTTTGTAACTTTTTTTTACTTTTCTGTGGGTTTTTTATTCTTCATATACATGGAAAAATAAAATAAAACCTGTACAATAAATATTTTAAAATGTTTATTAAAATGACAATGATGATGGGTGTGTGGCTGTAGGGATCGATGCTTGGAGATAAAGAGGATAGATAACAATTGATCTTTGATTTGAAGAGGTTTACATTAAAGAGATCAAGAAAGCACCCATGCAGGAGTCTGTTCTACAAACATATTTAAGATAGTAAATCTATTGGGTTTGAAAGAATTCTAAACAGAAACATTACTATGACCAGAAAAAAAAACCTATATGAACACAAGAAAATTTAAATAAAAAGTTTAACTGCAAACCTTATTAGTCATCTTTTTAATAAAACTTGATAAGTAATGGTTTGTGATGCTCTTAGTCTCTGATAAAGCTTTTATAAAACGGAAACAGGTTAGATTGGTAAATGTTTCCTATTTGTTCTTTATCTTATGTTGAATTCCAATCCATATTTGATCCCAAATCATCAGATTTGGATCTTTAAAAATATATATGTATAATTGTTATTCTTAAAAAAAAAAAAAAATATTAATGCAATATACACTTGCAAGAAGAGAATTATTTTTAGTATCCAAAATGTGTTTCAGCTTTCAGAGAGTGAGAGCTTTAAAAGCTAATCAATCTCTGGTTATATATTTTTCTTAAAGACCTTGAAGGACACTTTCAGCTTTATTTCATTAAGGTTTTGTTATAGTTTGAAAGACTTACTTTTAATTATTTTCCAATCGTCCCATTTATTGAATCCTCCCTGTTTATTTTCTCATTTTTCACCTCCCCACCCCAACCATTTTGTTATGATTCTCCTCCCATTAATGATAGATGTTGGTTAAAAATGTGTTACTCCTATGTAGCAACCATGAGTTCAATCCCAGGACAAGATAGTGAAAAACTGGTTCAACAGGAATGAATGATAACTGGCCTCACTTGGATAGAATAACACTATCAACAAACATTCCATATCAGCCCCACCCCCTCCAAAAAAAACCTAATAATAGCCAGAGAGTACTGAGCTGAAATATTGTATCTATAACATCATATGTCGTATGTGCGCTGGTATGTATCAATAGGCATGTATACATATTTATGCTTGGGTGGCGATATATATAATGTATATTGTATATTTAGGCAGCATTTTTTCATTGATGCATGTTTCATTAAATAATATAGACAAGTTTTGTCTATTTATTTTATGTAAATTCTTTTCATATCATCTTATAAGCTTAATAACATTATCATTGAAAGAGGAAAGTAAATCACCATATTGATACATATTTTTTAATCCTATCTAAGCTTTCGGCTTACATAAGCCATTATCAAAGATGACAATTACATTACAATATATTAAAAAATACAGGGACAAAACAATAATGATAGTCTGTTTTTGTTTACATGGAAGATTTCCAAGCAACAACAAACTTGAGCATACGAGACGCTGGAAGCGAAAATCACACCGCAGCTCATGACATTACACCTGACCACACGAGTGAAAACGAGAAGTATTAAGTATGGGAAGTCGTTGGTATAAACCACTGTCTTGTTATATAATGTATTTATGTATATAAAAAACAAAATATATAATAAACTAGATTAAAAGCCACCCTATTGGTCAGCATTTAAGCTTGTTCCTTGGAGGGCTCTTGATTGAGCCTTCATCACAATAGGTAGGGAGGAGTAGATGTGATTGGCAACAATGAACTACAGAACTCAAAATTGATTGCCTTTTAATGTTGCATTAATATTTAAGCTTTCCTTTTAAAAGTTAAATGATAATTCTTCTGATGCCACTTAATTTAAAGGCAATTTGATGTATGTAGGTCATTACTTTCCATACAAACAATTATTTTTGTTTCATGGGTGACTTTTGCTGGATTTTGCAATTAATTTCAGTTATTTCCAAATTTATTTTTAAGTTATAAAAATTGTTATTGTACAAAAAAATGTGTCACAAAAAACATGTTAAAAAAAAATCGCAGTAATGAAAACTTGAGAATCCAAAATTTCAGCATTGCATGTACATATCTGGCCTGATTCCAAAATGGTATGATATGTTAGGCTATGGCCTCTAGAAGTAAAATTGAAAAAGTGTGACACAGTGATATTCACATTCATTATATAGAAGACCCTGAATTAAAATCCTACAATACCAAACATATCTGACATAGATCCAGATAAAACAAGCAGAGACATACAGATTCTCTTCAAGTGTTAAAGCCAGTACAGGTGATAAGTTGTTTTTATTACTAATGTTCACCCAGTATAAAGCCCATGAGCCACTCAAGCTAGAGAGTTACTGTTAGCATAAGTAAGGACAAGTGTTTAGAGTTGAAGTAGACGCCAGAAGGAACTGGAAACTCAGTCCTAAACAGGAAACAAGGGATAAACCTCTTTCATTATTTTTAACCTTTTTTTTTTTTTTTTTTTTTTTTTTTTTACATGTGCCTGTTATATTTGTATTATCAATGAGTGTTATGTTGTAGATGGAGTTTGTGTGTTCTTGATCCATCTAAATTCATAAATAATTATATTAGATACACTACAACTTGCCTAACAAGAAGACTCCCGTTACATCTCTCTGACCATAGCTCAATTAGGTCTTATTTAAATACACATGGAAACCTACCAAAGACGAGGGAAGCATATGAACTTATCTACTCCTATTAGTGGAGGAGAGAAAAAATAAAATGAAATAATTAGTGAATAAAATTTCAGAATTCAGGTGCAGACGTTAGGAGTACAGAACTGAAGCAGACATTAGAAGGAACCAGAAACCCAGTCCTAAACAGGAAACAAGGAATAAACCTCTACTCCTATTCAAAAGAGAGAGGAGGAGTGTGAACCGGATAAGAGGCAAACCTATCTACTACTAAAGTAGTTTATGTGATTTGCAATAACCAACTTATCCTGAGAGATCCCAAGGCACTCTCCAAACAGTTTTAACATTCATTTATTTGAACTGATCCCAAAGAGAACATTAGATTTTCTCTGGTGAAACATGTCTTTGATTATATATATATATATATATATATATATATATATATATATATATATATATATATATATATATATATACCAAAAACAAAATGAAAATTGTTTGAAATAATTAAGGTTCAGTGATAGATAAAAGAGGAAGAATATACTTTAAAGTAAGATGACGTCAAAATTTGGCTTCTTTGGTAAACATAATGTACTTGGTGGATGTTTCCTTATGAGGAGAGATAAAAAAAAAAAAAAAATTGTGAGATATTTTTATAGGAGAAAGAAACTGGTTGGGGATGTCAGGCAATTCTGCTGAGCATTATTACATATCGACCTTAGACCATTTATTTTGTTATATAGCCTCTTTTGTGCATCTGAAGTGGGTGGCAGGTTTTTAAATATTTGAATGGAGCCCTTTGTTATTTTTGCCTCTGATAAAGCGTTTCCATAAAGAATTTTATCTTCCACATTCCATTGCAAAATAAACATGCAGAAACCGTTTTGTACCAAGTTGGGTGGAAATGTACATAATCTTTATTTAAGATAAACAAAATTCAAAACCTTGTACACAAAAAGGAATCCAAAATGAATGACCATCAATCGGCTGCTATGCTGCAGTTGATCCGAAAAAGCAAAATACACTGGGAGAATAAATAAAAGAATCAGTAGAACAAAGTGCATGTCTTATATAATATGGAACTGCCTGTGTTATGCACATTGATGGGAGTGAGTTGGTCCTGTCAGTATTTTTTTTTTTTTTTTTTTTTTCATGGCAGTGAGTTCCACAAGCAAGAAGGGTGAGAAAAGAAACTGTTAGCATAGAATTTAGTTACATCTAGCCAGCTCAACTGTACCTTGGTGAGACCTTGTTGCCAGTCTAGTACTGCACTTAAATTCAAAGAGTCCAAAGTACCATAGCAAAGAGCTCATCTGAACAATTACCATGAAAGTATTTATAGAAAAGGCAAAGGGAGGCAACTTATGGCAGTGGGAAAAGTGACTGAAACTGAGATGCCAGATCAGGACCAATAATATTGCTGATTCTTTAACTTTTATCAAGGAGCTCTGATGTCCTGGGTATGGTGATAAACTACATCCGTGTCCTGGGTAAGACGATAAACTACATCCAACAGCAAGGCCTCTTATTAGAAGGTTTTGAGGAATGTAGAACCACTTCTTAATTGCTGGTATTCCAAGGTCCACCCTGACCTGGGGTGGTAGCACCTGTTAGGGTACCAACTATGGGCAAATAGTTACCCCCAACCCAAATAGGGCTCAAAACACTGTGGTAAAAATAGGTATTAATACCTGCAATATTTTTCTTGAGTTGAAAGATTATTACCAGCAATATAGTTTTAAAGGAAAAATTATTACTAGCAATGCTTTTGTGAAGGAAGAATTATTATCAGCAACACATTTTTAAAGGAAAATTATCTCAAACAAAATATTACTGGCAATACATTTTTGCAAAAAAAAAAAAAAAATTACCTGCTATAGATTTTTGAAGGGAAAAAAAAACATTACCAGCAATACTTACTATGAAAGTGTAAAAATAGGTTTTAATACCAGAAATACATTTTTAAAAAAAAAAAAAAAAATTGTCAGCATTAAATAACCCATTGAAGTTGATATGTTGTAAACCAAACCAATCAAGGAACTCTGAATAAATAGTGGATCCAGTCAGTATATTTGTCACCATTATGTCTTTGGGTTTCAGAATAAAGATAGATTCTGGTTTTGGTTTGATGTAATTTGTGATACCAAAAATTCACTATTCTCTTTACTGTATTTTCTTGTGCACAATACAAGAAATTTGGAATGAAACTTAAAGGCAAAGGTGGGGATAGGAGTGGCGTATTATAGACAATTCTTATTTGAAACAACAAGATTTTAAATACGTTCAGTTAACACAATAAATAATGTTATAACATAGAGGCAGGTGTTGATAACAATTGTTTACAAATGGTATTTGTTACACCCGGTAATACTTGTTCTTTGGAGATCAGTGTAATTGAATGTCTTTTTTTTCTCAAAGACAGGAAAGTCATTGAAATTAAAACGGAAAACTTGTTAAAGGGAATACTGTCATATTTTGCACATTTCTTTTTCACTTGAAAAATGGGGTGATAATTCCTCTGCAGTGAGGTTGTTGTTTCATATTTCTCCATTTGTTGATGTTTAAAGTTAGAACTGTTTTGCTCACAAAATAAAGCTTGTTTATATTTTGATTTTTCCAGTTTTTTTGTTTTTTTTTATAAAGTTTTCTTCATTCTTAATGAAAAATATTTTTTATTTTCATAGTTTATTATTCATATATAGAAATATGGCACACACACACATTATATATATATATTTATATATATATATATATATATATATATATATATATATATATATATTTTGAACAATAAAAAAATATTAAAAAATTGAAATCTTCAGACACACTGGGTTGTAGATTAATATTCTTTCGTTTTTTTTATCATTATTTCATTTAGATTCCTCGACTAGTTTTGTTTAAAAATGGCCATCATCGGGAGAAGAAATATTTCTGCTTGCTGGTAGCAGTAAACTACAGAAATGAATGTCTTGATGGAGAAAATATATATAATAAAATCACATGAAAGAGAAAAGTATCATATAATTTATATCATATTTACCCAAACAACAAAATATGTGGTGTTCTTTTTTTGTTTACCATTTTGTAGATCTAGGTTCAAACTGGTTTTGAAACACTATAAGGTTGATTGACACGACTGTATTTTCTTTTGTATAATACGATAAATTTTAAATGAAAATTACAGGCAAAAAAGGGGGTCATATTACACACAAGTATACATTTTCAGAAATTTTTACTCCATTTAAAAAACCTTATTTAGCACAATAGATAATACTACACAAATTAGGCAGGTGTTGATAACAAATGTTTACTAAAGGTATTTGATATGTTGGCAATATTTATTCTTTGGGAACCTTGGTTTTGCTCACAAGTTTGTTTATATTTTCTTTTCCCGTTTTTTTTATAGTTTTCTTTTATTTTTAATGAAATCAAATATTTTTTTTTGTAGTTTATTATTCATATATATAAATATAGTAAAATTACATCAAACAGAAAAGTATGATAGATTAATTAACATCTTAAAATGTATTACCAGTGATGTCTAGTTAGCACCTTTCCCTGAAAATTCAAAAGTATTTGAAATGGAAATTAGAAGAAATAGGTAATGGCTAAATGTTTGATTCATTTCTGTTCTTTAATATTGTGAAAAATTAAATATTTTAGTGAAATATATGTATGACATTGAGATTTTAATGGATATGTTACAACTTTTCAAAAACAATTTAGATCAAGATGGCTGTACTGCAGGGTCGTATTATGTTCAAAGATGTCATTTATTCCCTGTTTTTTTTTTTTTTTTTTAACTTCAGAAACACAGTGTCGTATTATACACAAGAAAATCCAGTATTCTTGTCAGTATTAGAGGAAAAACTTCCAACAATACAAGACTAAAATCAAAGTATCTATGATGCCATATAGTGGTACTCCACTTGTAAAAAAATATAGTGAAAAAATTTGTGGGTGAGGAGGGAAGTTTTCATAGATAAACATACCTTAGATTCCCCCTCCCCCAAATGTGTGATGTGAACGTAAAGAGAACAGGAATTGATTTTATGTGATTCTTGTCTAATAAAACCAAGAAATAAATGTAATTTCTTCTCATTCAGACATTCATAATTCCTGCTTTACAATAAGAACAAAATGCCCAACCTCCCAGCCAGATATCTCTTGCTCTACCTCCCAAGCAAATTTATGTCTGATGACACCCTGAAAAGTCGACAAAATATTCTGACCTTATTGCAAACGGGTGTTAAATGGGTTTTCATTCTCTCAATCTCACCTGAGCTTGTGCTGAATGTTTATTTTTTTTACATTAGTGCACAGGTGTGTTATTGTCAATCGCACCTGCAAAGTAATCAGCAAATAGCAGCAAATTTGTTCACCTACTTTTATTTTTTATTTATTTATTTTTTTACCTTTATTTCTTTTCAGCCATGATTTCTAATTCATTCATTCTTAGTTTTTTTTTTACAATGCTTTGGCAAGTGTGAGTTACCTTGTGAGGATAGAACTCACTTCAGTATTAATCCGTTACAAGACAAGCTTGTCAACCATGAAGGTAGATGGCACATAGAAAAGAAGTTTTACTCATCTTCTAATGCTAACTATGCAAAATGTAGCTTGCATGATTTAAAGACTTAAATGTCCAGGGTAGCAGTGACAGTATTAATACATTTAATAACCAAAATAAAGCACATTGTCTTTTATAGCAATTTCTAAGGCAGATCACATGCCTCTCTGTTCTATATTCATCAACCTGACAAAAGCCTTTGACATTATCGATAGGAAGATGCATGGGAATGTTCTTGAATGCACTGGATGACCACAGTGGTTTGTAAAGATCATCCAGCTCTTTCATGATGGCATGATTGTTCAGGTGCTCTCCAATGCTAACAGGACAGCCTTTTGAAATTGGCATTTGCATGAAATAGGGTTGTGTCCTACTGTCAGACTTTTCAATATGTGCATGCTGTCTTGTGCAACTCAAGATCTAGAGAGAAGGAATCTATATATTCAGTATTGTCTGGCTGGCTCCCTTTTTTTTTTTTTTTTTTTTTTTTTAAACTTCGTCTCGATGCCAAATCAAAGACTCTTTAACATCTCTGCCAGGAGGCCCTCTTTGCTGATGATTATGCCCTCATGGGGAATCCTAACAGCAGCTGATGTTTAATTGATTCTCCATAACTCTAAAATTGTTTAGCCTGAATCTCCGTAAGACTGAAGTATTTTATCAACCTGCACCTGACACTTGAATTGGTAAAGCAAGCCAGGAGGCTCTGTAACAGTGCTAGACCAGCACAATATAGACCTGTCGATGAAACTAAAAGTGTATAATGCAGTAGTCCTTCCTTCTCTCCTCTATGGATGTGAAACATAGACCTTGTATCACAGACACATCAAGAAATTGAAAGTTTCACAGGCTGGTGCTTTGCTTCGTACTAGCAATCACATAGGATAGTCCTGGGTATGACAATAAACTACATCTGGCAGCAAGGCCTCTGATCAAGAGATTGGAGGTTTTGAGGAGCACCTCTTAACTATGAAAGTATAAAAAAATCATGAAAAATTTCTTCGAGTTAACCTGTAGTAAATGACAATATTTATAAATGTAAAAGACAATAGGAAAACTAATATTAGCTGACACGTTTCGTCCAATGTGGACATTTTCGAGACAAAAAGGAAATGAATTTATTAAAACAAAATAACTATTAATAACAAAACAAAATGTCCTTAGCAACTGGAAGAAGTTTCAGTTAACAATATGAATATAATAACGTTTTCTAAATTCTTCCAGTTGCTAAGGACATTTTGTTTTGTTATTAATAGTTTGTTTTAATAAATTCATTTTGTTTTTTGCCTTGAAAATGTCTACATTGGATGAAACACGTCAGCTAATATTATAGTTTTCCTATTGTCTTTTAAATTTATAAATAAAAAAAACATAGTAAAATAACCAACAATACATTTTATCTGTAGTGTGAAGGCAACGATGGTGTTCAAAATATATTCAGTTGAAGTAATGAAATTGTGTTCAAAAGATTTAGATTTCAGAATGGGTTATTACCCATAGGGGTTGATATTGCCACTATACAAATTCAACCAACCAAAGGGACTAGAGGCGTATATTGCTGACTGACTGTATTGGTGTGCCATTGTTCACCTGTTGTAACTGAGTTATCAAAAACAACAGTATAAAACCAGACTTGGTTTAACAGCAAGTTTATTACCATTTGCTACAGGGAAACATAATGTAGAATAGAAATTAGGGAAGAGAATGTTTAGCCGTGAAGGATTAACTGTTTTCAGCAAAAGCTCCTGCTGCTACTGCCTCTCCTGCTACTCCTCTTGATGTAGGAGTATTTTTATGTCTTTTGTCCAATGGCTGAGTCCAAACTTGTAGGGAAATATTCTCCCTCACAACACCACCAAACCTCTGCAACTTTGAAGAAGCCCCGTGTGTGTGTAGGTGTGTATAAAGAAAAAAAAAATCTTCAAAAAGAAAAGTGCCACTGTGAAACATTGGAGTCAGCGGTTGTGATCAATGCCAATGTCCCAACTGTTTCAGACTCTGCATGTCCAGACTTGGTTTGCAGAGCCACTTCCAGATCCACTGATGAATTGCAAGATAGTCTTCTTTGAACCCAATGGTTAAATATAATGAAGGTTGATCTAACAAAACAAAAAAAAACATGCCTGGCATTATTTAAAGGCTCAAATTGTATTAGTAAATTTAAGTTTATTTACCAAAATAAAGCCAAAATAGTCTTATTTAGCAATTTTTAATGGTAACTGATAAAAACAGATGTTATTATGTAAGTGTTCAGATATCCTAAGTAGCAGGGAATAAGCAAATTTTATTTTATTCACCAAAACAAAGTAGAAGTAGTCTTATATAGTCATTTCTAATGGTAACTCTAATGAAAACATTGGCATTATGTAAGCGTTCAGATATCTGGGTAGCCGTGATTGTGTCAAAAATAATTACAGATACAACTGTTATTATGGGGGAGGGTGTCAAGTTAAATTTATTTTTGATTGATTTTAATCTTTAGATAAATATAATGATGGAAATTCAGCATTTGATATTAAATGTAGGTTATATAAGTCTGTAGATGGTTTAAAATGATTCCATGCCACCATTTTACTTTTAAGGGTTGTAAATGTGACCCATTTATATCTGACTATAACTTTACAGATATGTGAGAGAGAATGCACACATGTCTCAGAGGAGTTGCTGAAAAATTCTTGTTCCTTCTAAAAATCAGACGTTTGGGAAGTGGGTCAGGATGAAGATTTTTCATCGCTCTTGTAAATAAAAGTTCTTGGCTTCTGTTTTTATTTTTATTTTATTCATGGTTCTATCACAGACCTGCATCAAGGTCAGGAGGGTGTTTTTCTGTGTCATTGCATAGTTATAACTGTAAACACCCTTTCATTTACCTCTTATATCCTTCCTATTTAGTTTGCTATGACAATTTTATTTTTATTTATTTAGTGAGCTAGCTGGGACAGTCATGAGTCTATCACATCAATTATCATGGTCCTGCGTCAAGGTTGGGAGGTCATTAGGGTGGCCTCCTGTGTCATAACATAACTGGTCAACCATCCTGTCTTGCACCATGGCTCGGTGTCCAGAGCAGTAAATCACTCATGAGTTCTTTTGTTTGCCAGCAGTGTCCTGCAAAGTGCAATCTGTGATCAGTGTTGGGTCCATAGAACTGTGACTTAGTTGGATATTGTTTCTTGGAAATGTTATGTATAGCTCTCAGCATTGGAGTGCAGGTTCCATCAAGCTTAGGCTCAAGGGTTTTTTGCTAGTGTCCAAGCAGTGGCACCATATATTAACATTTTTTTTTTTTTTTTTTTAAACATTGGCTTGAAAGAATCTCTGCTTGAGGTTGTCTGGTAGATCAGCTTTCCAGATAACATCCATGCTTCTCTAGACTCTTGAAATGACTACATCTGAAAGACTTTGAAGAAAGTTTTACAATATAAACTATGATGAATCAACCAATGAACTGTATAGCTTGAGCCATCAGTGTTTGATCTCCAGTCCACAATACCAGCACATCTGCATGGTGCTTTTCTCAATTTCAAATGTTTAAATATGTTGCATTCAGTGCTTTCTTTTTCTTTTTTTATCAGATTCTTTTTTTTTTTTTAATTTACAAGCCAAAAGATAAAAATTGAATCCATAATTTTAATTATTAAAATATTTTTTTTAACCATTATATTGAATTGGAAAATCTGGGATATTTGCTTTTTTTTTTTTTTTTTTCTTTTTCTTTTTTCCTTTTTCTTTTTTCCTTTTCCTTTTCTTTTTCAATAATTGGCATTAATATTTAATCTATCCTGAAAAAATCCAATTTCTTTTTTTTTTTTTTTTTTTTTAAATCTCTAAAGATAACGCTTTTGACTTAAAGCAATATTGATTAACTTGAAAATGAATGGCTTCAAAATAGATTCTGTCTGAATATTTAACATTGTCTATTCAGTCGACTTGCTCTTGAGATTTTACAGTATAAAAATAAACTTAAAAATGTTTTCAAATACTCTACATGAGATATTATATAAAACTTTTCCATAGGAACTTATATGAAATAGTGCCGAGAAGTTCTCAGCCCAGCCAAAGAGGTTAAAGGACAAAGGTGTAATGGGTTTGTTCAAGATGCTACTAGTACTTTGTGTGTGTTTGTATTTAAAAAAAAATTTTTATTTGTAAAAGGACAATATGAATAAAGACAAAAGGAAAACTTATCTTAGACAATATGTTTTGTTCTCTGACGGACTTTACCAAGGTAAATTAGCATCCTCTATAATTTATCTAGACTTTTCAGCTAACCTGAAGAATATTCATGAGTGTCTCTTAAACACTATTTACATTATTCGGACTATTGTCCTCATCTTTGTCATCATATTTATCACATTTCTGCCGTTGTACGCTCTGGACTTCTTCAGGTGATTGGAATATCAAACTGAACCCTTTATTTCGCTCACTGGGGTAGACTGCTCTAGTTCCATGTGCCATGTTTAATGGATGTCAGTTATCAGTTATCTCCTGTTAATTCCCCTCTGAAAGTTCTCCACTACCTTAACCTGGTATTGAACTCACACTCTTTGTCACTGGATCTAACTAACATCTTTATCCACTGGATAAAGGCATTAGTTAGTGGATCCAGTGACAGGACCCAAAGAATGTGAGTTCAATACCTGGTTAAGGCAGTGGAGAATTAACAGGAGATAACTGACATCCATAGAATCTGATGTCATCTATTTAAAACAAATTTAACAAAAACTTTGGTTTTTTTTTTATTGTTTTGTTCTAAGTAATTTGCCCATCTGTCATTATCAAATCATTTTACATCTGAAGACATGGAAAACAATTCCTTCTGTGCTGCCTACAACCACATCATGATCAAAAAAACTAAATTAAGAATCTAATAAACTTGGAAAAAATAAGAAATATAAATAAATAAAATCGAGCAGTAAAACTGTGGCTCCCTCTGCCCTGAGGGATGTAGGTTCAATTCTTGCCAAAGGGCACAATTTTTTTTTTTATAAGATTTCTTGTATATTCAGGCCAGTAGATAAAAATAAATAAATATACTATTTAATAAATAAAATGGAGCATCTACTCAAATACAAGTATCCATTAAAAATAATGTTTCAAGTGAGATAGATAATACCAAATTGGTAGGGATTATTCCAAAAAGGACTTTTCAGTCCATATGAGAGCTTAATGTATGATGCAGAGCAAATTATAAGAATAATTAGCAAAAATAAATAATATATATATATATATACATTGAGCACTATTTTTTAAAAATAAAAATATCTATAAGAACACTGTATTATATATCTTACTGTTCTTTCTTTATATATATATATATAAATAGTGTGATTTTTATTGAATTGGCCTGAATTTTTTTTTTTTTTTTTTTTTTTCCTCCAGATCTGATGTTCTTAGAGCTTTCAATTTTGAGGATTAAGTAGAAACTGTAGTGATTATTATCTCAAGCACTTTTGGACAATTTGTTAGCCATTTTCAAGGTATTCATTGTATATTTTTGTGTCCGTATTATAAGTTGTGTTGTATAGGAATATTAGTAATATCAGATTGGTGTGCCTTGTTAAGTACTCAAAACACAGTCAGTATGGTCGAGCTGGTTAAAAAAAAAAAAAAATTGTTCCTTGTCAGTTCATTCAACTGAAACATGATAAAGATTTATCATGCATATATATATATATATATATATGACTACTAATATTATAATATATATGTATATATTGACCACTAATATTATCATTTTATATATATAGACTGCTAATCTTATCTATATATATATATATATATATATATATATATAGAGAGAGAGAGAGAGACTGCTAATCTTATCAATATATATATATAGAGAGAGAGAGAGACTGCTAATCTTATATATATATATATATATATAGAGAGAGAGAGAGACTGCTAATCTTATCAATATATATATAGAGAGAGAGAGAGAGAGACTGCTAATCTTATCAATATATATATATATATATATAGAGAGAGAGAGAGACTGCTAATCTTATCTAAATATATATATATGTGTGTGTGTGTGTGCACATGAGAATCAACACTGCATGATGATTCTGATTTTCATGCTTCAATGCAATATTCTTGGTCTGAAGATTGCTTTGAGATGTGAAACGGACATACATTATTGATTCCTGAATTGATGATAATGATTGAAAATGCATTTTCTAATAAAAAATTAAAGTAAATACTAATCAAAAATTAATATTATTCATCTAATAAAAAAATTAAGCTGAAAGTAAATGATATTTAAAAAAAAATTAATAATATAAAAAAACACAAGTTCCATAATTTAATGAGATATCTAATTGTTATGGAACCATGAGGTATGATTTGTCACTGATAATTGAACATGTTTTGTGTTATTGCAATAAAGTAATGTCTCATTTATAAGTAAAGGAGAATATATTTTTAATATACAAGTTGTCCTCCCCAAAAATTGACATCATTTTGTAGCCAACATAGCCAATTCTTGCTTAAATGATCTCAACTTTTAACAAAATGTGTAAAAACTAAGTTGATTGTGCAGATTTATCTCCATGAGAATCTACGAAGAAGATGGATCGGGCATGCCAGTGATAATGAAAAAGTGCTGTTGAAATGGCTACCATGTTCACCTGAGTTGACACCTTGTGATTTTTTTTCTATGGGTTGTGTGAAAGGACAAGTCTATATTCCCCCACTTTTCCAATAAGCCTAGAGAAACTTAAGCAAAGAATTGTTGAGGCACTGGAGAATGTTATGCAGGACATGCTATGTTTTCGTCAGGAGCTGGACTACTGATTTGACGTGTATTGTATCAAAGATGGTGTGCATATTGAACATTTTGTCAAGTTTTATGAAATCGATTATAAAATTTAGATCCCTTCGAATATCTTGTTTGAATTTTGATAAATGTTTTATTGTTCCAGATGAGGTCGATTTAGTTTTATTTTCCTGGGATGTGTAGTTATTTAGATATTCATGTTTTAAATTATGTCATTTTAGGTGGGGGAACACCCAGTATTTTATTTTATCTTTTATTTTTTCGTCTTCTTTTATCATTCTTGATATAATTTTTATTTTTAATGATTTGAAAAGCAGAATTTTCTTATTTGTGACAGTTAATTGTATAGATAAAGATTGTAGATTACTCATGCAGAAAGTACAACATATGCAGAATGACTTAAAATTTATCTGTCAGGTAGCAAATATTTATAATAGGTAAAAAAAAAAAATTGTGCTTGCTTTCCTTGGGTATTCCTACTTGTAAGGATTTCAAACACAGACTTCTTTCATCCATGTGATGATAGTTAATTGTACAAATAAAAATCTTAGATTCCGCCTGTAAAAACAATAACTTGTTGAGTTGCAGAATGTTTTATGGTCATCATATACTTGACATTTATAATCATATGTAAATGTCTTGTGCTAGCTTTCTTTGGATAATAATTGGAAAAGTGGAAATCTTTCTTACTAAAACAATAGATCTAACTGTATAAATAAAAATCCTAGACTAATGTAGGAAATATAATTGCAAAATTACTTAAATATGGTCATCATATAGTAAATATTTATAATCATGTTATCGATCTTTGGATATTTTCACAATTTAATGATTTAAAAGCAAAATTCTATTTACAAGTGTCAAGAAATTGCTCATACATAAAACATAACCACGGCAATATCAAAATGACTGAAATTCATCTGTTTTTGAGACCACAGGTAACTTATGAATATTTACAATTATATGTACAAGTTTTGCATTAATTTTTGTTCATATTTTATCTTTTAAATGATAAAAAAAACAGAATTTCTTCTAACATATGACAGTTGAGTTATTTTAACATTCTTAAAATATATTTTTCATTTTTAATGATTTAAAAAATAATTTTTTTCATTTGTGACAGTTAATTGTAAAGATAGAAATTGTAGAATCAGTCGGTCAGTTATGTGCCATGAGTGATACACGCTTAGGCGATCATGTATCGAAAGATACATGATTGATGAGGCAGATTTTTTTCCTGCAGTAGGTTGCCATTTCTTTCTGCAGTAGACCAGTTGCCATCCAAGGCTATAGAACCTGGTCTGACCTGGTATTACCCATATCTGGGGAGAGAAGAGATTCATATCTTTCTCAAGGGTATTAGCATGTAAGTGAATAGAATGAATTTGACTGGAATTCAAACTCAGCTCTCCAATTCCTCAATCCAAGCCACCATCCATTACTCCACTGTGCCTCCTCATTATTATAGATTACTTATGCAAAAAATACAACATAATATATTTGCAGAATGTCTTCAATATGGCCGTAAGGTACCAAATATTTATCATAATATGCAAAATATTTTTTGTTTGCTTTCCTTGGTTATTTCTACTTTTAAGCATTCCAAACATAGACTTCTTTCATAGATATAATGATAGTTAATTGTACAATTAAAAATCTTAGATTCTGCTTGTAAAACCATTAGCTCATTTAGTTGCAGAATGTCTTAAATATGGCCATCATATACTTGACATTTATAATTATATGTAAATGTCTTATACCAGCTTTCTTTGGATAATATGAAAAACAAAAGCCTTTCTTACTACAATAATAGATAATTATATAAATAAAAATCCAAGCTTACTCATACAGGAAATATGACCAATGCAATTGCAAAATTACTTAAAATTATGTCCGTCATTTAGTAAATATTTATAATCGTATGTAAAAGTTTTGTCAGTCTTCTGTGGAAGTTTTTACTTTTAATGAATCAAAAAGTTGAATTGTTTCTTACGTGAAACAATAGTTAAGTGTATAAATAAAAATCCTAGATTACTCCTGCAGAAAATATAATCACTACAATTACAAAATGATTTAAATATGGCCGTCGTATAGTAAAATAATCATGTCAAAGTTTTATCTTAGCTTCCTTTGCATGTTTTTACTAAAAAAAAAAAAGTTTTCTTTCTTACGTTTAACCAAAGAGTTAATTGTAAAGATAAAAATCCTAGATTACTCATGAGGAAAAAATAACCAAATCTGCTGCTAGGAATGTTGTTTCACTATGTTGTGTTAGACAATTTTTCTCTACCATTCATTCATGCTTTGAATATTGCTGCCACATTTGGTCTGGTGCTCCTGCTATATATTTAGAGATTCTTAATAAAATCCAAAGAAGCATATGCAATGTTATTGGTCCTGACCTGGCATCTTGGTTTCAGTCACTTTCCCACTGCTGTAATATAGCTCCCCTATATCTTTTTGATAAATACTTTCATGGTCATTGTTTGGATTAATTTTTCACTATTGTACCTCAATTTTATGAATTTAAGTGCAGTACTAGATTGGCAACAAGGTCTCCTCATTTTGCAGTTGAATTGGCTAGATATAACTAATTTTTTTGCTAACAGTTTCTTTTCTCACAATTCTAGTCTCTGGAAATCTCTTCTGGCTTCTTGATTTCCAAAATTTTAAAAATGTCAATTGTTATCTACTGTCTTTTTGATTCCTCATCTTTTATTGTTCTTTCTCCTTAATAATGTTTTTTTCACACTCAGTAATCTTGTTGTCTTGTTGTTGTTGCCGCTGTCTTGTTGTTGTTGCCGCTGTCTTGTTGTTGTTGCCGCTGTCTTGTTGTTGTTGCCGCTGTCTTGTTGTTGTTGCCGCTGTCTTGTTGTTGTTGCCGCTGTCTTGTTGTTGTTGCCGCTGTCTTGTTTAGGATGAAATGATTTAAAGAAATAAATAATGCAACTGCAAAATTACTGAAGTATTTCTGTCACTTAATGTTGCAGGTCAATTTAGCTTTCTTTGATTATAATTTTAATGTTTATTCTCTTAAAAAGTAGGATTATTTTATGCGGAAAAATAGTTAATTGTATAGATCATCATCCTAGATGATTCCTGTATAAAATATATTCAAGGCAATTACAAAATATCTTAAACATGGATGCCATTTTTATGACATTATGGAGAAACTAGAATATTTATAATCCTGTCAAAATTTTGGGCTAGCTTTCTTACATGTGTAGAGGGGCTTATTGTCCATGAAAATGAAAAAATGGAATGGTTTACTAGAAAAGGAAATCACAATTTTCAAATATAAATTTTTTTTTTTCTAACAATCATATTTCAGCTGCGCCATTTTAATTTGTTACTATGTTTGCCTTTCCTAACTCACTCATCTGACAGACATCAAGGAATAAAATTGGTAATGATTTAATACATCCCCCCCCTTACCTACTGTCTCCCTACAGTTTACAGTATTTAGGAAGCAAATTTTATGAAGTTGGCTTGATTTAATTAAAAAAAAAAGTAGTAAAAGTGGGGTGGTAAAAAAAAAATTTTCTTCTTTTACTTTGTTTTCTTTTTCTTTGTCTTCCTTTTCTTCCCTCTTTCCTTTTTTTTTTTTC
>CAHIKZ030002800.1:2797500-2877500 GCA_903632075.3 Acanthosepion pharaonis
ATTGCTGCATTTTTCTCCAAGAAGCCACTGCTTCAGACAAATTATGGTTTTTATTGTTGGAATAGGATTTTATGAATAAATGTGGAGAAAAAAGGGAAAAATACAAGAAATGCTAGGTACACATGCACGCACTTATCCAACAGGGTGGTAAAATATATATATATATATATCTCACATGCATACAGAGTGCGATTGGTAAATTGGCATTCTTTTTTTTTTTTTTTTGTGCTTGCACATAGTTTTTTTTTTTTTTTATCAAGCAGTAAAGTAAGGAGAGTGGGGAACCATCTGTCAGAAAACCACCAAAGCAGTTCACTCCACCAAAAATTTGGAAACACTAAGAAGAACTGGGAGAGGAGGAGGAGGAAAGCTCTAAAGATGAAAGAAGAAGAGTGTTTGGGTTTTCAATCTGAGGACAGTGCAGTGGATTCAGAAAGAGTTGGATGAGTCTTATGGCAAGAAGACAAAGGTGTTTGGAGGATCACTAGTGATGGCAACATGATCCATTCATCTTCCCACAGGCCTCAGACTCAGCATGGAGGAAAACAACAAGTGCCTTGAGAAGGTAGTGCTAAGCCCTGGGTCAAGAGGGTAGCTGTTTGAAGACCCTATGTCTGGCAGAAGACTCTGTACAATGCCACACAAGCAGGAGAACCCAGTCATGGCTGTCAGACAATTTCTACAACTACATCACCCCTTACATCTGGCCACATAACGCCCCAGGTTGCAAACCCTTTGATTATTATGTGTGGGGCAAAGTTGAGTGAGAGACCAACAAAACTCCTTGTAACACCAAAGGTGAACTGAAAGCAAGGATTATGGCAGCATTCACCAAGATACTATCCAGAGGAGTTGTAGGAGATTCTGGTGATTTTTATTGATTAATCTTACTCTTTGATATTTCAAGACATTTTTGTGTAATTTTGGTAAATGTATCTGTTAAAATAAAATTTCAGTTTTTTTTTTTTTTTCCCCTGGCATAATTTAGATGGCAATTTATCCATCGCATCCTGTAGTTTAATAATGTCCATGCTTTGGGGAAAAAAAAATGACCCAAGGATTAAAAGAAAAAAAGTAATTTGAAAGACAACTCTTCATTTTCATTCGGATATTTAATTCTTTTTTTTGCTTGTTTTTCAGTTTCCTGAGCACAGATTTTATGGCCTAGCTGATAAAATTCTTCTCTTCCGACATGATGGCTTAAATCCAAATGTCCTCACCCTAATCTTATCACCAAATGAAGTGAAAGAGAACTGCCTTGTTGAGGTCGTCTTGTCGGGTAAGAAAAACTATTTACATTTTAAGAAAAACCAAAAAATAAAAAGTTAATTCTCATTTTTTTTATGTCTAAACAAGTCTAACATCAAAAGAAAATTTGACCATTCAATGACATTTTAGACACTTGACGCCTTACATAATGCCATCAATGTTTTTGCATGTATTCTTTTTCTATGTGCTGTGTCCCTTAAGGATGTGGACGATTATGGCTCTCCACAATCTCTTGTCCTTTATAGCTCTTAGTAAATTTTGTCTTTTTGTAATCTCTCCTCAATCCTGTTCTGCTATCCATTTACTCATTTTACTTGTTAGACAGGTTATCTGCTGCTTTTCTCTAACTCATGTGCCTTCGATATATCCTGTTAGTGTCAAATTTTCCAAGCCCTCTTTCCTCATTATGTGCCTTACAAATTTTAGCTATCCCTTTCTGATGTTAAGTAGAATTGTTCTTTTTGGTTTTTGTTTCCACTTTATCTAAAACTTTGTCATTGCTCACATCCATGGTATTCTCAGCATCCTTCTGTAGAACCTCCTGTCCTTTATAGCTCTTAATAAATTTCTTTCTCTGCCATCCGTTTACACAAGCTTGTTAAGTATATTACATGGTACAATGGGTAAATTGTTGGTATTTTATATTTTTAATTTTGTACATGCATGTTGTTTGATTTTGTTGACTGCATAGTATAGTAGGGTCAGTTGGGCACCACCTGTGAGAAAATGATCACTATGATGCAATTCACTATGCTAGAAATTTGAAAATGGTATTCTGTACTGCTTGGTATTCATTGCCGGAAACTCCAATATGAACATTTTAGTGTGTTTGGGTGTCAATCTGAGGAAATGCAGAGGATTCAAAAAGAGTTGGATGAGCCCAATGGTGATTAGCAAGGTTCAACAGCTCAGAAAACTAACTCTGATCGTTCTGATAGGAAAAGAACTCCCAAATTTGAAGGCCTACATCCTGTGCCTGAGGACAGTGCAGAGGATTCGGAAAGAGTTGGATGATATCCAAGTCAAAATCATGGTGTTTGGAGTGATCACTAGTGATGGAACCAAAATAAAATTTATTTCGGTTCCACAGCATATAACTGGAAAACAAGATTATACCATCACAAAATGACCCTTAACAATAAGAAATATGCAAATGCCACGGCACTCTCAAAATTTTACTGGGATATTAAGACAGATGACTACACACTGGTAGTAAATTGGGATTTTGTCACCAAAACTACACCCTTTTCCAGTTGCAACAACTGATGAAACCTGTGTTCGCTGCAAAAAAAAATTCATCCTCAATAATATTAAAGACCAAAATCTTAATAAATGAAATGAGCTAATATTAGGTTGTAATCATAGGAAGAAATTTCTCTTAAAATATTTTAATTCTGGATAAATATGTTATCCAGTTGTCACAAGCACTTCTCATACTTAAGATTACATATTGATTACCTCACTTTAAACATTTTAACGTCTATTATTACTTAATGAGTTACCTGACATTCCTCTTTTAAACTTTGACCTTTTTCTTTTTTTTTACAGTAGCCCCCTACCTACACCTTATTTTCTGTATTTACACCTCAATATTATATTTAGCCTATTTTAAATATATACAGTTGCTAATATCTAGTTATTTGATTTACCCACTTCAATATATATATATATATATATATATATATATATATATAAGGATGATGAAAAAGAAATTTAAAGTACTATTTATTGTATATTTTAGGTCATTAAACAAAATAGAAGCATGTTGATAAAAATATAAACAGAATTTTTGGATGCAACTTTTTTTTTTTTTTCCAAAAATTAAATCAAAGTTGGATTCTTCATATTTCTTTTTGTTTTTCTGTTTTTATTATTTATTTAAAATTTAGGATTTCTGCATGGCAAGTTGTTCTGAAAATGTTTTAAACATCCAAACTTTCATTCCTTCTAATGATTCCATATCTAGTGATATAGCAAATACTAAAAGCATCTATAGAAATTCATTGCAAATGATTTTACTATAGGAATGCATTAGAAATGATTTGAATACTAGCTCTTTATGGAACCTGGAATATTATGGCTAGGATTTATGAAAGAAATCCATCCAAACTTTCATTCCTTCTAATGATTCCATATCTAGTGATATAGCAAATACTAAAAGCATCTATAGAAATTCATTGCAAATGATTTTACTATAGGAATGCATTAGAAATGATTTGAATACTAGCTCTTTATGGAACCTGGAATATTATGGCTAGGAAATGAAAGAAATCCATCCAAACTTTCATTCCTTCTAATGATTCCATATCTGATATAGCAAATACTAAAAGCATCTATAGAAATTAGAAATGATTTTACTTAGGAATTCATTGTAAAATGATTTTACTATAGGAATGCATTAGAAATGATTTGAATACTAGCTCTTTATGGAACCTGGAATATTATGGCTAGGATTTATGAAAGAAATCCATCCAAACTTTCATTCCTTCTAATGATTCCATATCTAGTGATATATAATACTAAAAGCATCTATAAAAGCAAATTTATAGAAATTCATTGAAATGATTTTACTATAGGAATGCATTAGAAATCCATCCAAATGATTTTGAATATTCCATATCTAGTGATATAGCAAATACTAAAAGCATCTATAGAAATTCATTGCAAATGATTTTTTATGGAACATTAGAAATGATTTGAATATTATGGAATATTATGGCTAGGATTTATGAAACAAATCCATCCAAACTTTCATTCCTTCTAATGATTCCATATCTAGTGATATAGCAAATACATTGCAAATGATTTTACTATAGGAATGCATTAGAAATGATTTGAATACTAGCTCTTTATGGAACCTGGAATATATGGCTAGGATTTATGAAACAACCATCCAAACTTTCATTCCATCTAATGATTCCATATCTAATGATATAGCAAAACTAAAAGCATCTATAGAAATTCATTGCAAATGATTTTACTATAGGAATGCATTAGAAATGATTTGAATACTAGCTCTTTATGGAACCTGGAATATTATGGCTAGGATTTATGAAACAAATCCATCCAAACTTTCATTCCTCTAATGATTCCATATCTAGTGATATATTAAAAATATATAAAAAGAAATGATTTTATAGAAATTCATTGGAAATGGACCTGGAATTTTACTTTAGAAACAAATCCATCCAAATGCATTAGAAATGATTTGAATAGAAATTCATTGGAAAGCTATAGGAATTTATGGAACTTCTTTATGAATATTATGGCTAGGATTTATGAAACAAATCCATCCAAACTTTCATTCCATCTAATGATTCCATATCTAATGATATAGCAAATACTAAAAGCATCTATAGAAATTCATTGCAAATGATTTTACTATAGGAATGCATTAGAAATGATTTGAATACTAGCTCTTTATGGAACCTGAATATTATGGCTAGGATTTATGAAACAAATCCATCCAAACTTTCATTCCATCTAATGATTCCATATCTAATGATATAGCAATACTAAAGCATCTATAGAAATTCATTGCAAATGATTTTACTATAGGAATGCATTAGAAATGATTTGAATACTAGCTCTTTATGGAACCTGGAATATTATGGCTAGGATTTATGAAAGAAATCCATCCAAACTTTCATTCCTCTAATGATTCCATATCTAGTGATATATAAAATACTAAAAGCATCTATAGAAATTCATTGCAAATGATTTTACTATAGGAATGCATTAGAAATGATTTGAATACTAGCTCTTTATGGAAACTGAATATTATGGCTAGGATTTATGAAACAAATCCATCCAAACTTTCAAAGGGATATTATGAAATATATCAAAACTTTCATTCTTATTTAGTGATGTTATGAACTACAGGAACAACGAATAAAATACGCTAATTTATATTTCCGATATTCAAAATCTGTCTGCGAAAAGTGTAAATAGTAAATAATGAATATAAGTAATTGAATATTTTGCTTTTTCGCCCATTTAGCCCATGTTTCTGGGCTGAAAAAAAAAAGATGCTTGAATGTGGCATACGTGTTTCACTTTGACCAACGCTGTTCGAGAAACGTGTGCTTCTAGTTGCGCAAAGGAATTGTGCATTGAATTTACACGTGTTTACCTTTGATCAATTAATATTAGAAACTAATGGAACGTAATATCTTAGCATTAACACAAACTGTAGACTCGAATTAATCAGTTCAGCGAACTACGAAATTTGAATCGCGTCAAGCTCAATGTCCTTTGACAAGTTAATCCGTTGATGAGTTGAAGCCATTTTGATCACACACCTAGATTCATTTTATTTGTTTTGCCTCACCTGAAACGTATCTGAAAAGTACAGCCCAGTGGTTAGTCTCACGGATTTAAGTTTGAGGATTTTTTTTTTAATTTTTATTGCCAATGCTAAATTAACAACTCTTGCACTAACAGTATCACCCAGAAACAGTTATTGACATGCACAAACTATACATAAGGAAGATAATAAAATAATCACGCATTTTTTCAACACGTAGCTAGACATAGCTCTCCACAGCTTCTCTCTCTTTACGTTGCAGTTTGGTTGGTGTCATGGATAGCGGTTCGGAATCGGAGAGCCGAGTTCGAATTCCAATCCGGTTGACTTAATTGACTAACGCGTAAATACCCTAAGATAAGAATCCATTTATAAGTCAAATAGTAGAATTTTCATTACTTTCGGACAAAACTTCGCAGATATCTCTCCCAAGTAAGACCCCACCATAGAGGAGAACATGACTAAAGACTGTGTGAAAGAAATATAAAGGGGAGACACGCCGTCCCATTAAGGTAAGGCTTCAAGAACACCAGAAAGCTGTAACACGAGGGGGAAGTGGAAAAATCAGCCCTGGCTGACCACATATGGAGAGAAAAAGGAGATCACCGCCCTCTGTGGGATCAGGTTGAAATCATAGACAAAGAACATCATTGGAAAATTTGTGAACTTAAGGAATCAGCACATATGCTCGGCCACAAAAATCTCCTGAGCCGATCAAGCATAGAAATGAATACAATATGGGAACTAGTAATAAGGAGTGCCAGAGAAAAGCGATAATAACAAAGAAAATTGCAATATGAGCTCTGGTAAAAACATGCAATGATAACAGCAAAAATTGCAATATGAGCACTGATAAAAAGGTTGCTGAAGACATTAGGTTTATAATACCCAGAAATTCGCCCACAGATGTCCTCAACGACACATGGCACAGTGGATAAAGGCGTTAGTTAGATCTAGTGATAGGACCCAAAGAGTGTTAGTTCAATAGCTGGTTAAGGCGATGGAGAACTTGGATAGGGGAATTAACAGGAGATAACTAATAACTGACATCCATTAGACATGGCACGTGGAACTAGAACAGTCTGCCCCAGCGAGCGAAATAAAGGGCCCAGTTCGACATTCCAACCACCTGAAGAAGGCCGAAGCGTACAACGGCCGAAACGTTGTAATAATTATGGCAGCAAAGATGAGGACAATAGTCCGAATAATGTAAATAATGTACATAATACCTCATCTCAGAAATATAGACAAATAGTGAAATTTTTATCTGGAAAAATCACTGTTATTTCATTGTTTTATAAAAGAATGTCAGTGGAGTCCATCTATTCTCCTCCCCTCTATGGGCTAAAGAGTAGGACTTGAAATTTGAAAATTGTTAATTGAATATTAAAAAAAAAGCATAATTGTTCTTACAATTCAAATACTGTTCGGATTTAAGTGGTTTTCTTTTGCTTGTTCCACAGTTTTGGACATGGGGTTTCCTTTCGCTTAGATGTGTTACCCTACCAAAGATTCCAGTCTACTCTAATATTTAATTTATAGCTAGATAGAAAAGAGGGGAGAACATGCCTTTTCTAGGGGGAATTGTACAAATCGACTCAAAATTCTTTTAGTTGGAATTGCACTCACCCGACTAAAACATCTTCCATTTTGTTTACCAATAAGCTCCCAGCACCTGACATAACTCCGTCAATGAAACGGGAGCATAGTCCTCGGTAAGACGATAAACTACATTCGGTAGCAATCTGGAGATTCGAAGTTTTGAGAAACATGGAACCATATCTTAATTGCTGTTGTTCCCAGGTTCACCCTGACTCCAGGGGGGGGAGCACTTGATAGGGGTTCCATCTACACGCAAAGGTGGAACCCCCAAACATATTACTATAAAAATATAAAAATACATTTTTTTAATAAAAATACTAGCAGTATATTTTTATATAACAAAAATGACCAGCAATACATTTTATTTGTGGTTGAAGTCACACAATTGCGTTCAAGGTGTTTGGGTTTTGGTATTGGATGATCCATGGTGGTTTATGTGCCGCTAAACAGAATCAACCAACCAACTGACACGAAAGAACTCCTTCATGACATTAATCCATATAATATCCTACAATTTCTTAAGCCAAAATGTATTCGAAAAATACAATTTAAACAAAACTACAATATAACACATATATCACCGTAATTATGTCCACACAAACATGTATATGCAGAAAAGTATGGTAATGGTATCATATACATTGTATTCATTTGTGAAAGCAGAATAACTGATATAATGGAATATGCATACACCTGTATTCCCCCTCACTGGAATATAATTGGCTGGTGTTCGTCATAAATACAGACGGACGTGTAGGTACGACAGAGTTTAAGTCTATGACGATACCCATTTGACTACGCCATTGGCTATCCTATTGGTCTACACCTATTACCTGTGACTATGACGAGTACCAGTCGATTACTGCTGCCGTGTACTATTTGGTTACAGTAGCCAAAACCAGTTAGCTACTTCGATCAAATATATCCCTTTCCGGGGCATATCAATAACATATATCAATTTTTTTTTACTCTAAAGCTCCCAAGAAAATTGAATTTCAACATTAAATGACCCATGAATATTTGATATGCCGTTAAACAAACAAATCAATCAATCAACATGACTTTTGGGAAGTTTATCCACAATTTTGAGCCCAGTTTTTCAAGAACTTATTCGGAAATTGGAAAATTGAACAGACACACCTTGTCGGTTGTTTTAATTAAACTTGTTTGAACGGGAGTGAAGCTTTATCCTGTGTTTCCTGTTTAGGATTGGGTTCCGTTTTTCTCTAAAGTCTTCTCATTGTCTTTCACTCCCCGCATCTTAGAGGCATTATCGCCTTGACTGGAGTGAAATGATTATTATATATATATATATAGTTGTCTGAAGATCATGAGACCGTGAAACCTGAGTAACAAATCGATCTGTCCTTTGCTAAGGTCGGGCATTGATTTTTACTCTGTCTGGATAATTTACTGCAAAGGTAGGTGTTTGCCTTTTGGTCTTTCTTCCTTTTTTTTCTTTCATTGCTCGTGATTTTTCTTGTCTAAAGGTCTTAGCTCGTCTTGCAAGTTGTCTGTTGGCCACACCAACATCGTTGGTTTTTCTTTAGTAAACACGCACACACGCACAAAAGAAACACACGCACACACACACACACACACACACACACGCACACACATATACATATATATATATATATATATATCTTACTTATTATAAAACGCAGATTGTGTGTGTGTGTGTGTCTGTAACGTTTATATATTGGATCGGATTTCCTACATTTTTCAACCGATTTCAACAAAACTTCACAGGACTACATAAAATTACCTTGTGGTGGTTCTAACAGCGCCAAAAAATGGGAAAAATATAATTGTTTTTGCACAAAATCAATTTGAAAACACGATTAAGAGACATCGTGAAAATGGAAGGGGACAACTCACATCGGGTTGTTTGTGTGTGGGTTCCTTTAAATATGGGAGCGGATTTCCTATATTTTTCAGCCGATAAAAACAAAACTTCACTTTTTTGGGGGGGGCAGGTAGTGTTTCTTATTCTCTTGCACACTTTTTTCTTTATTTGTAACATTCAGAATGCTTTAAAAATTCCATTTACAATACAATTATTTATAATAAAATTCAATCGGGAGACTCATAACGATTGAAAACAATGTTTTTGTTTGAGTTTGAGTTTGACCAATTCGTAAAAAATAAAATAAAAAAAAAACTAATTAAGACATGCGTGTCCGTCAACCTTAAACAATAATCTAACGATTTATACTGATTGTACGAATACAAACATCGGATAAATTCTTTACCTTTAGGGAAAGATAATGAAATCTAAACATACACAAGTCCTAACTAAAAATAATAACCGGAACGGGAAACTACTTTAAATACACATGGTGTCCAATTTTTTTACTGTATTCAATAAGTAAAAATCATAAATTGTAAAAAGATTATTATTATAGAAAGGCTACTAAATGAATAAGATTTGTTAGATCATAATTAATAAAACCCAAATAAAGTTAATATTTTTTGTATTAGAAACAACGAGTGGAAAATATATTCAAATCAGAATTTTAATTATGAATCACCACAAGCAAAAAATATGGAATTTTTTAGTGTAGTATTGTCTTGCACACTTTTTTTTTTTCTTTTTTTTTACATTCAGAATGCTTTAAAAATTCCATTTACAAGACAGTTGTTTATAATAAAATTCCATTCAATCGGTGAACACTCATAACGATTGAAAACAATGATTTTGTTTGAGTTTGATCAATTTGTAAAAAAAAAAAAAATAATTAAGATTAAGACATGCGTGTCCGTCAACCTTAAACAATAATCTTTGTCAATTTTATTTTTCAGTCTTTATGATGATGGATACTTGATCTATCTCTTACTGTTATATCTCAACGTGGATTTTTTTTTTTTTGTCCTTTTCTTGTTTTTTTTTTTAGTCCTTTTCTTGTTTTTTTTTTTTTTTTTTTTTTGGTTTTTTTCTCTGTTTTTTTTCTCTGTCTCTCTCGTTAATAGAGTGGCCCAGTTTACTATAAAAATCCATTGTAAATTCATTCCTGAAACGTTCATATAATATGATTTCTTAAAATATTAAAAGAAAAGAAAAGGGGGGGGGCTAAAAGTAATCTTGAGTTGTTTTTTAATTTATTACTATCAGTTAAGCTCTATATATTATAAATCTAAAAAAAATCACACATGAACATCTTTTGTTTTGTCTTCTGTACAATGAATTTACATAGCAAACTGGACACCTTTTAACATTTTCTTTGAATTGGATTTTATGAACATTAATAAGGGGTCCAAACAGATATGCTCATACGACATGATTTCTTAAAAATGTAAGAGGCTTCTGGCCATATCATGTTGAAACACTACTTTTTGTGCAATCACCAGAGTTAACCAACGTTGAACCTGAGGAGTACAAAGATGGGTGACCATTTTAGAATACCAGGTGCTGTAAGCATGGATGTGCAAGTGGTGTAGTTGATAATAGATCAGAATGGGAAATTGGAGAGCCATTTGGATTTGTTATATTCACTTAGGTAACATATGAATCCACCTCTTCTCCCCCTAGCTAGGGGTTAAATAGTAGGACTTGTATCAGTAAATCATTACCAGATTCTAAATATGCTTACAATCTAAAAATATTTTATGGCTTTAAATAACCTGGAAAAGGTTGATAAACTGTAAATAAAAAAACCAAAAAAAACCAGTTCAATCAATCTTAAACTGTATGAAAATAACTTTAAAAAATATTTTAAATTTGTAATCTGGAGATCTTTTTTCAATTAAGCAATCCAGATCATCAAAGAAATCATTTGTTTCGGTTTCTGTAGGGAAATTAATTTACAATGAATTTCGATAGCATTGAAAATGTTTGAACGGACTACATTCTTTGTTTCCACCAATTCTAACCTTTACAGCTAGGACCCACCATGCCATTTACATAGTAGCAAAATACCCACATTACATCTGTATTCCAGAAGTAAGTTCCACTCATACAGCTTCTTCCTGTGAACCACTTCCCTGTGGAACTGATTCCCAAGAGGACATTTCCCTGATCACTACAATCTTAACCTGTTCAAGTCTAGAGTTAATATAGAGTTAGCTATGTTCCTCTGCTATGTTCATAAACTGCCTCTTAATGTAACCCTCTACCTTAAGTGGCTCTCATACCTTGTACAGAGTGAACCTTAGTGTAAGAAAAAGAAAAAAGCAACCTGCCCCCACCAAATTAACTTTATAAATTTTAATTTTTTCTTTTTACCTTTTTTCTTTTGTTTTACCTTTTTCTTTGTTTTTTACCCCCACCTTTTTCAAATTTTTTTTTCTTTTTTTTCTTTTTACCTTTTTTCTTTTGTTTTTTACCTTTTTTCTTTTTGTTTTTTACCTTTTTTCTTTTTGTTTTTTACCTTTTTTGTTTTTTACCTTTTTTCTTTTTGTTTTAACCTTTTTTTTTACTTTTCTTTTTTTTTTCTTTTTTTTTTAACCCTTTTTCTTTTTTACCTTTTTTTTTCTTCTTCTTTTTCTTTTTTTTTCTTTCTTCTTTCTTTTCTTTCTTCTTCTTCTTTCTTTCTTCTTCTTTTTCTTTTTCTTCTTTTTTCTTCTTCTTCTTTTTTCTTCTTCTTTCTTCTTCTTCTTCTTTCTTCTTCTTCTTTTTCTTCTTCTTTTTTTCTTCTTCTTTCTTTCTTCTTTTTCTTTTCTTTCTTTCTTCTTCTTTTTTCTTTTTCTTCTTCTTCTTTTTCTTTTTCTTTTTCTTTCTTTCTTTCTTTCTTCTTTTTTTCTTTCTTCTTCTTCTTTTCTTTCTTTTCCTTCTTCTTTTTCTTTCTTCTTTTCTTCTTTTCTTTTCTCTTTCTTCTTTTTTTCTTTCTCCTTCTTCTTTTTTTTTCTCCTTCTTCTTTTTCTTTTCTTCTCCTTCTTCTTTTTCTTTCTTTCTCCTTCTTCTTTTCTTTTTTTTTCTCCTTCTTCTTTTCTTTCTTTTCTCCTTCTTCTTTTTTTTCTTTCTCCTTCTTCTTTTTTCTTTTTCTTTCTCCTTCTTTTTTCTTTTTTCTCCTTCTTTTTTTCTTTCTACCTTTCCTTCTTCTTTTTTTTTTTTTTCCTTCTTTTTCTTTTCTTTCTCCTTTTTTTTTTTCTTCCTTTCCTTTTTTTTCTTTTTTCTCCTTCTTTTTTCTTTCTTTTTTCTTCTTTTTCTTTCTTTCTCCTTCTTCTTTTTCTTTCTTTCTCCTTCTTCTTTTTTTTTTTCTCCTTCTTCTTTTTTCTTTTTTTCTCTTCTTTTTTTTTTTTTCCTTCTTTTTTACCTTTTTTTTCTTTCTTTCTCCTTCTTCTTTTCTTTTTCTTTCTCCTTTTCTTTTTCTTTCTTTCTCCTTCTTCTTTTTCTTTCTTTCTCCTTCTTCTTTTTTTTCTTTTCTTTTTTTCTTTCTTTTTCTTTTTTTTTCTTTTTTCTTTTTTTTCTTTCTCCTTCTTCTTTTTTTTCTTTTTCTTTTTCTTCTTTTTTTTTCTTTTTCTCCTTTTCTTTTTTCCTTTTCTTTTTTTTTCTCCTTCTTCTTTTCTTCTTTCTCCTTTTCTTTTTTCTTTCTTTCTCCTTCTTCTTTTTCTTTCTTTTTTTTTCTTCTTTTTCTTTCTTTCTCCTTCTTCTTTTTCTTTCTTTCTCCTTCTTTTTTCTTTCTTTCTCCTTCTTTCTTTCTCCTTCTTCTTTTTTTTCTTTCTCCTTCTTCTTTTTCTTTCTTTCTCCTTCTTCTTTTTCTTTTCTTTCTCCTTCTTCTTTTTTCTTTCTTTTCCTTCTTCTTTTTTTTCTTTTTCTCCTTCTTCTTTTTCTTTCTTTCTCCTTCTTTTTTTTTCTTTCTCTTCTTCTTCTTTTCTTTCTTTCTTCTTCTTTTCTTTCTTTCTCCTTCTTCTTTTTTCTTTCTTTCTTCTTCTTCTTTTTTCTTTCTTTCTTCTTCTTCTTTTTTCTTTCTTCTTTCTTCTTCTTTTTTCTTTCTTTCTCCTTCTTCTTTTTTCTTTCTTTCTCCTTCTTCTTTTTCTTTCTTTTCCTTCTTCTTTTTTTTTTTCTTCTTCTTTTTTCTTTCTTTCTCCTTCTTCTTTTTTCTTTCTTTCTCCTTCTTCTTTTTTCTTTCTTTCTCCTTCTTCTTTTTTCTTTCTTTCTCCTTCTTCTTTTTTCTTTCTTTCTCCTTCTTCTTTTTTCTTTCTTTCTCCTTCTTCTTTTTTCTTTCTTTCTCCTTCTTCTTTTTTCTTTCTTTCTCCTTCTTCTTTTTTCTTTCTTTTCTCCTTCTTCTTTTTCTTTTTTCTTTCTTCTTTTTCTTTTTTCTCCTTCTTCTTTTTTCTTCTTTTTCTTTCTTTTCCTTTTCTTTTTCTTTTCTTCTTTTTCTTTCTTTCTTCTTCTTTTTTTTCCTTTCTTTCTTCTTTTTCTTTTCTTTCTTTCTTTCTTTTTTTTTCTTTCTTTCTTCTTCTTTCTTTCTTTTTTCTTTTTCTTTTTTTTCTTTCTTTTTTTCTTTCTTTCTTCTTTTTTCTTTCTTTCTTTCTTTTTCTTTTTTCTTTCTTTCTTTTCTTCTTTTTTTTCTTTCTTTCTTTCTTTCTTTTTTTTTCTTTCTTTCTTTTCTTTCTTTCTTTCTTTTTTTCTTTTTTCTTTTTCTTTTTTTTCTTTTTCTTTTTCTTTCTTTCTTCTTTTTTTTTCTTTCTTTTCTTTTCTTTTTTTTTTTTTCTTTCTTTCTTCTTTTCTTTCTTTCTTTCTTTTTTTTTTTCTTTCTTTCTTTCTTTCTTCTTTCTTTCTTTTTTCTTTCTTCTTTTTCTTTCTTTTCTTTTTCTTTTTTCTTTCTTTCTTTCTTTCTTCTTTTTTTTTTCTTTCTTTTTCTTCTTTTTCTTTTTCTTTCTTTCTTCTTTTTTCTTTCTTTCTTTCTTTCTTTCTTTCTTTTTCTTTTCTTTCTTTCTTCTTTCTTTCTTTTCTTTTCTTCTTTCTTTCTTTCTTTCTTTCTTTCTTCTTAAATATTTTTCATCTAGAATGCTTTATCTATAATCATATAAAAATTTTTTTATATAATTTCTGTTCACATTGCCTCTTGTCCAACTCCAACCAAATACAATGTTTATTATTTCATAAGAATATTCCAATCAGGTGTTTTCCTAAATGGAACTTAAAACATTTTTTATAAGCAGTCTCCTTCACATATACAAATATGGTGGCTTCCTCTACAGTAAAAAAAAAAAAACTAAACAAAAACACAATTTCAAATGAGATGTCACATTATTCTCAGAAAATTTTTAGCTCAATGCACAACAAAAGAATAAATATTACTGGTGGGAAAAGAAATCATGTGCTGATAACAAAATAAATAAATAACAATGAATGATTTTAAATTCCCGTTGGATGCCATCTATAAAAATAGAGCCCATTTCTTTTTGGAAATAGCACAATTAAATATTAAAGCATTTAATCATTTCACAACTCGACAAAAAGTTTTTACAGTCAATAGTAGCAGACTAAAAAATACCAGCAATGTTTAATCTTTGTGCCCATTTTTTTAAAAGAAAAAAAAGCAGTGTATGGAAAGGAAGGTTATTTCCTTGACGCCACTATTAATGTATATTTGTTTTAAAAAGCAATGATTAGAATTTAAATAAAACCGTAACATGAAATTGGAGTCATACATTTTCTTTATTCTTGAGAAATGAAAACAAATATGTTAAACACTATTTAATTGCTTATTTACAAAAATAATTTTATATTTACATAATTGTAAAATGTTTTAAGTGTATGAAAAGGATACAAAAATTCTTGAACCTGCATTTATACAATTTTTGAGCAATGTTTAACCTTTGTGCCCAGAGATGGTGGTGGTGGTGGGGGTAAGCGTGTCAAAAGGACATTTATTACTGCACACACTTTTGACTCTCTCAGCAGTGTTTATTGTTTTAAAAAGCAATAATTAGAATTTTAGTCATTCAAATATGACAGTGGATTTATACATTTTCTTTATTTTAGAGAATTTTGTATTGAATAAAAAAAAAAAAAAAAAAACTTGTTTACATAGTCATACTTATTATAAAACCCAGGTTGTGTGTGTCTGTTTATATATTGGATCGGATTTCCTACATTTTTAAACCGATTTCAACAAAACTTCACAGGACCACATAAAATTACCTTGTGGTGGTTGTGACAGTGCCAAAAATTGGAAAAACACAATTGTTTTTGCACAAAATCAATTTGAAAACATGATTAAGAGGCATCGCTATTTTGAGAATGAAAGGGGGACAACTCATATAGAGTTATACTTATTATAAAACCCACGTTTGTATGTGTGTGTTCGTTTATATATGGGATTGGATTTCCTACATTTTTCAACCGATTTCAACAAAACTTTTTTTTTTTTTTTTTTTGGCAGGTAGTGTTTTATTGTCTTGCACACTTTTTTTCTTTATTTTTTACATTCAGAATGCTTTAAAAATTCCATTTACAAGACAATTGTTTATAATAAAATTGAAAAATTCTATTCAATCGGTAGACTTATAATGATTGAAAACAATGTTTTGAGTTTGGGTTTGACCAATTCTTAAAAAAAAAACACAAAACAAAAAAAAAGTAATTAAGACATGCATCTTTGTCAATTTTATTTTTCAGTCTTTATAATGGTCGATACTTGATCTATCTCTTACTGTTACATCCCCGGGCAACGCCGGGCTCTACTGCTAGTTATTTATAAAATTTAACACTCACAGGGCAGACTGATCTCAAGAGGAGCATAGGGAATTGGCGAGTAACCTACCTAATTAAATTGTGTGCTACAAAGGAGATGAAGTTGTGGAGAGCCATAATCTCTCATATCCTGTGACAGCTCATGGTACATAGAAAATGATGATATCAAAATAGGAGCAATGTCACCTTGGTTATGATCTTGAAGATGTCTTTTTTTGTTGACCGTTTCTTTAAGAGATGAAACAACATGGTTTATTATAAATAGTGATGATGCATATGCAACATGATTTATTCTAAATTCATTGTTAAATTTAATGAAAATTATCGAATGGAAAATAAATTTTTCATACAGTGTAATTCATATTGTTATTGATGAATTAAAAATCTACTTTTCAAACTTGTGGCCAAACCATAGCTTGTGAGGCACATTTGGCTCTTTGAACTTTATTATGCAGCTTATGGAAATATGTTGGCTGAGCTTCTTTTTTTTTTTTTGACTTGTGAGGCACATTTGGTTCTTTGACCTTTAATATGCAGCTCATGGAAATGCGTGTGACACCAAGCCGTCAGCCCGTGGTCAACTCCCAGTCGCGGTGCGAAGCTGTAAGGTTTCTTCTACCGTCATTTTGGGCTTGACTCTTTGTCACTGCCACCAGCCTGTGTCCCAGTCGTTCGGTGGTTGTCACTACTTGGCAAAATCCCCTGGTCAGGATATCAATATGTGACACTCAGCCGTCCAGTGTCGAATCCAGTGGTCAAGGCACCAATATGTGGTATCAGGGTCAAATTCTGGTCGTCGATGTTAACGGCTTCACCAGCTGTACCGGTTCAATGCCAGCTCAATCGTTCCCAGCTCACTTGCAACGTCTGGTTACAGGAGTAACTGTTCTACCCATGTTGTGACTTTGATCTTAGGTAGATAAGATCAATCAGGTGTCGGGCCGTAGAGCAAGCTGAGTCCACATTGAAGGTGGCACTGCACAAGCGCAAAGAAAATCAAATATGTTAGGAAATAACAATTCAACTTTATCCTTCTGTTATATACAGGAGCGTGTTTTTCTCCCAGCCCATTTCCTATGAAATGTGACACTTCTATGTTTCAAGCAAGTTGGTCCTCTAAGTCAACAGGTTTAGTTTTTAAGTGCTGGCTTATCTTCGTTCATCAGTATAACTTGCTATTGGTAGCATCGGCGAAGTCGGAGGTCATGGAATCTCTCGGTCAGCTTCTGCGAGGCAACACCCTGGTTCAAAACCAGCTCAACTGTAACTCAACTCAACTCAACTCAACTCAACTTAACTACTTCAACTGCAAATACTCAAATTAACTAAACGATCCATCGACGGTCGTTTATATGGGTACCGACCAAAACCCGACGTGTGGGCTCGATGTGGCCTGGGGTTCTCGGTAATCTCTATTTCTAACAAGAAATCTCTTTGTTGTCAGGACAGGAAATTAACCACTTCCACTTGTTCTGTCATTCGTGAAGGAAGGACGGAGGGGAGCTATCCTCCTAGACACTTTTTCTCTCACATTGGTATCTCATACCAATCCCTTCAGTGGGTGTTAACATCTTCTCTGTATTTTTCATCCATTCGCCTATCACCATGCTATCATATGATCAATGATCTCACGGCAGTGCGGGTGTGGCTAAGCTGGCCTCCTTAAAATTATAATCTAGAATTTTTGTTTACAAAATTCTCCTTGCCAATTAAATTTTTTATCACATGTTCTCTTTTTCTTGGGCCACCCAAAAGTCACTTCACTATTAAAGTTTGCCATCTGGTTCTCTACGCCAAGTTAACCTTATAATGGAATCCTTGACTTGTTAAGAAATTAAATTCCTTTTATCTCATCAAATCTCAATTCTCCACTATTTTCTGGGAATTGCCAAAATTTTACAATTGCCACATTGCCATTTGACGTCTGGCAAAGTAAATGATAACAATCCTATCACCTATATCGAGACAATGCCAAAATTTTAAAATTGCCACATTGCTTCTCTTCACCGGTATCTGAGAAAAGAAAATTAAACGATATTTTGGAAAGATAATTAATATTGATCCTCACTGCCTGTATCGGCACGTGTTTTGGCTGATAATTCCATATTTGCCTTTCTTTCTATCACCCTCGGCAATACATAAATTAACTTGACAAGACCTCACACACAGCTCTCTCTGCGGGTTTTTTTTTTTTGTAAACAAATTAAAATCTTTCTTTTAATGTTGATCAGTCTATCTTTCATTATAGCTCTTTTTTTCCACTTTAACAATGTCTATTTTCTGTTTTAATTTCTATGGTTAATTAGTTAACCAATTATCATAGCTAAATAGTGTCATATATATTGGCTGATCTCCTTTTTTTTTTTTTTTTTTTTTTTGACTTGTGAGGCACATTTGGCTCTTTGACCTTTAATATGCAGCTCATGGAAATATGTTGGCTGAGCTCCTTTTTTCATTACAGTCAATATATAAACAGTAAATAAAAAAAAAAATTAAGCATTATAATTATTTACTGGCTACGAATTGAAATCCCATTGAATTAAGACATAAGTTTAATAGTAATGTGTATATAACCAAAATGCATGTGTAAATTTTGTTTATGTCTTGCAGCTCTCAAACATCTGAACTTTATCATATATGACCCTTGCATTAAGCAAATTTTGTCACTCCTGCCATAAAAGAAATTTTAGATCAGATAGAATCATGAAACTTATACATTTTAGACAAGATAAATTAATGAAACTAGTTTCACAATGAAGTCAATTTATTTCTCTTTAAAATTACAAGTTCATTTTATCTACTTTCTTGTCTACAGATTGCAACATCTATCAGAGATGAAATTTAAATTTTTATTATTTCATTATTCTAAAATTTTAGCACATCAGCAGATAGCTATTAATGTCAACAACTGAGCACAAATGGTTATTAATTAAAAAAAATTAGTAATTAATGTATAATATTATCCATAACTACATGTACAAGAATCTCGTTTTTGATAAAAAGTAAAAAAAAAAAAAATAACCATAAATACATAAAAAATGTGTATATTGTTGAAATTTCCTTTTTTCACAATATAGCTATTTGTGCTATGTTATAATGCTTATTACCTAAACAATAATAATACTGAATAATTTTTTTTTTTTGTTTTTTTGTTGAAACATTAAAGTATATTTAATCACATCTCCCTAATAGCTGTTGTGATCTGTTCATCCATGAAGAAAGTTTCTGGTTTACTTTTTATCCAGTTGCATATAGCAACTTCAATTTTGTCATTGGATGGAAAATATTGATCTTTCAATGCCTCTATCAATTTCACTGACAACCAAATGTCTTATGGTGCCAAGATGGGCTGTACCAAATGTAAATTCTAAACTTCTAACGATTAGACTGTAGACTGCAACATGGACTTGTATTGTTTTAATGCAAAAATATTCTTTCAAGCCTTATTCTGCAGGTGCATTATTTGAGATCTTGCTAGGTTTGATTACTTTTATACACCTGTGGATTTTGATTGGCACACAAAACTTTTGGTGCCAAAACTTTGGCCACTGATAGTGCCTTATATATAATTGAAATGTTGTACTCTTTATTAATGAGAACTATTACTTAAAGTGACACTAAGCATCTGTCTGTATTTCTGAGATGATGTATTGTAACTATTTACACTATTTACATTGTTCAGACTGTTATTCTCATCTTTATTGCTATATTAATGTTTCGATCATCAAATGGGCCAGCCAGCCTTCAGGTGACATACGTTAGAATTTTGAACCAAACCCTTTATTTAGGCCATGGAGGTAGATTGTTCTAATTCCATGTGCCATGCCTATTTTGGATATATTAATATCAGTTAATTCGCCAAATCACTTTCTGGATTACTCAACCAACGCTTTTATCTGCTGGGTCATGTGTCCTTGGGGAGATCAGTGAGTGAATATTTGGGACTTATAAACCTAAAAAAATTTTAATGACTTTTTACCAGAGCTACATTTGTCTAATTTCTGTTATTGTTTTTCTCCAGCTCTCTGTAGTACTGGTTCCTATATTGTATTCCTCTCTATGCTTGGTTGGCTTAGGAGATTTTTGTGGCTGAAACGTATATGGCAATAAAGATGAAGACAACAGTCCAAATGATGTAAATAGTGTTTAAAAAAAAAAAAAAAAAAATTGACACTAAGTATGTTTGAAAAAGGCTTTATATGCTCCAAAATACATGTGCACATTGATGTTTTTTTTTTTTTTTTCTATTGTTTGTAAAGTCAGGCAAGAGAGCTGACTCACCAACCTTCCTGAAAAAGTAAAATTTAAGAAGGAAGTAAAGTTTCTTAAGTTATTTTTTGAAAATTTTCACATTAAACATTCTTACAATTATTTTTTTATTACTAGTTTTACTCCATCTTATTATTGTTGCTCTTTATCACAAGACTCTGGCTCTATACATTCTTCATTTTATATAGATTTTATTACATATATTTTATTACAAAGAGAAAAGAAACTTGTGTTGGTTCTAATATTACTCTACAGACCCCCTGTCACCCACATTTTTCTAGTCACACTGTGCCACCCCAACCCTTGCTCTTTTCATCCATCCACAGAGTGGGGGTGGTGACAGTGCAGTTTACTTTGAGTATCCCAGATTTCGATAGATTAAATGATGCATACTTAGCCACTACTCATCTCTCCTCCCTTACACAACTGTTATTTTTATCATTGGAAACAAAACAAAATAAAAAAAAAAAAAACATGGGGTAGTTAAACATTTGATTTTAATCATTTTCTTTTAGTAGAAGAAAATGTAAAAAATGTGTGTAAAAAACACACATACATAATATATAATATATATATATATATATATATATATATACATGAATATATTAAAAATGTAAACTGACAATTGTTTTTTTTTTTTTTTTCCAAACATGGTTGCAGATTGTTCCGTGTTCATAGTTAATGTTATTGAGTGTTGGCTTTTTTCTTCCATTATTTTTATTTTTTTTATTTTTTTTATTTTTATTTTTTTTCAATGTGAATGAGGTTATTATGCTTTTATTTTCAATTAGTATGTTTTGGATGGTGTCTGGTAGGTTTTTGTGCATGTTTAAATGAATCTTATGAGTTTGGTTTGATCAGGAACACTGTTCCATAAGGGACATTTGAACTCTTAAATAATGTTGGTTCTTCGATGTTTCAATTTTGAAGGTAGGTTGTTATTTTTTATAAGGTTAGCTGGTTTAAATTTTTTGTAATAGATAATTTTATTGTTCAAGTCGACTGGGATAGTGTATTTCTTTGATATTTCTAAGTGAAAATTCATCTTGCTTATAGTTGGCATTTATTTGATTTTTGTAGAAGATGTTATTGTTTTTGCCTGTGTGTTCAGTATCATTATTAGTTACTTTGGAAAGAAATCGTCTAATCTGGTGGTTGATGACATTAAGAAAACCATTGTTAACTAGTGCCTGTTTTGCATTATTGAGTTCTTCAAGGAAAAATAGACAAAAAAGTGTTCTTTTTAAGAAATTTTTTATAACTGCTATTTTATATTTAAGTTGGCATTCACTCTTAAAATTAAGGTAGCAAGAGTTTCTGCTTGTGGGTTTTTTATATAATGAAATGGTGAAAGTGTTATTACTGTCTTCTGAGAATGTTCATAGGTAAAGTTAACGACAACTTTTTTTTTTTTTTTAAATGTAGTTTTGAGATTATCTATTTCTGGTTTGTATTTTGCTAAAATAAAAATATTGTCTATGTAGCAGACATATATTTTGGGTTTAGTGACAAATATAAATGTTAACTATGTGTGACATATAGTAATTGGAGAAACATGGTCTGTGTGGATTTCCCATTAGTTTGAGTGTAGATATTGCCATTTTGGTTGTGCATGCATGTAATAACTTTTTGAGGATATTTAGTTTGATGGATAGAGGTGGAATGGTATTATTTTTATACACAGAATTAAGGATTATGCCAATGGGGCCGTTTGTGAATAAATTTTCAATGTTAAGGGATGCTTAAATACTTTGGGTTGGTTTTATACTTTTTAGAATTTGAAGGATTTCATTGGTTGATATAATGCTGTGGGTAGGTATGGGGTAAAGATGTGTTCATGATCAAACCAAACTCATAAATAATTACATTGGCCACACTATTACATGCCTATCCAGATAACTTACATTACACCTATCTGACAATAGCTCCATTAGAACTCACATGCACAAAAACCTATCAAACAACATCCAAAACATATTAGTAGAAAATACAAGCATAATAACCTCACCCACGTTCAAAAAAAGATTGAAAATAATGGAAGCCCTAATAATGAAAAAAACAAACACTCAATAACATTAACTATGAACACAGCCACAATGTGCTGACTGTGTTTGGAAAATAAAACATTCTTATAACTCTAGATACATACATTACATACATAACACAGCCCATATATTCGGTTAAAAGTAAAAATAAAATCATCCTTGATAATGGCTAAAAGTGCTCAGATATGCAGAACTTTTGGATAGTTTTTATACACTTCATGTCCAGAAAAGAAAACACTTGTATGAACACAAGAAAAATAAAAAGCTTAATCGCAGTACCTTGTCACTTGTCTGTAACAAAAAATGTATAAAAAAAGGGATTGCTGCCTAAGTACAATATATATATATATATATATATATATGGTATATCAAATATACTTTTACAAACTTTGGTGGCAGCTTCCTCATACCAGAACAAGGGGTAAAATGTCCACATAAACATATATCCATAGGCCAGCAACTCAAATGCAAATTTCAAATGGCCTCCGTTTGCTTCTACATATGCACGCACCTGTCAGATCATTGACTGCCGGAGCCTTTCAAATACTCCCACATGCTGTTAAATAGTTTTGCAAGCCCCCATAATACCTTGATGAAGCATCTCTGCATTATTAATGTCTGCTGCATAAACCAATTGTTTTAGATGGACCCACAGATAATAATTGAAAGGATTGAGGTCAGGGGAATGTGCAGGCCATGGAATCAGAACTCCCCTACCTATCCATCTTTCATCGTAGATGGTCAGCTAGTGCATCACAATGTGACTAAAATGTGGTAGAACCTATCATGCAAGAATAACATGAGTCTTCGTATTAGCAGGGGTACATTCTCTAGCAGGTCTGGAAGTATGTTCAAAATAAAGTCCCTGTAGACAGTTCCTGTAAGACATTCTGTGAGAACATATGGACCTACCAGACAGTCACCTACAATTCCAGCCCTTACATTAAGCGTGAACTGATGCTGGTATCTAGACTGTATTGTACTATGGGAATTCTGATCTGCCTACAAATGTTGGTTGTGTAAATTTGTTATTCCATCTCATCCATATATTGCCTCATCTGTAAACAAGACTGAAGACACAAACAGCAGTTTGTGCAATAAACCATTGGCAAAAGTTCATCTGTAGTAAATGATCAGAAGGCAAAAGACCCTGCACACATTCCAAATGATACTGATACAGGAGCTGCTCTTGAAGTACCTGCATTGCGGTACTATGAGATGTATGACATGTTAGGGCCACTTGGCGTGTGCTGATACCTGAATCATCTTCAACAGCCTGTACAATGTGTTCTTCATGGTGAGGTCTATGACTCTGCCTGTTCATGATATGAATATCCTACCATTGTTAAACGTAAGACTTAGTTAACTCACTGCTACACATTAAATGTTGAAGGCAGACTAGCCACAAATGTACGTGAATGACAAATGTAACCTAGTCTATATTGCAACACTGCACCATCTAACATAAACTTTCTTTAAATTTAATTAAAAAAAAAGGATTTACAGACATATGTTTATCTGCAATTTTGTCCTTGTTTTGGTGTGAGGAATCTCCCCCTGAGGTTTGTGAGAGTATTTTTGATAACCCTATATTAAATTCCAGTTGATGGTTACATTTACTTACATACAAATACCCTTGTAAAAAGCATGAATCTATCTCATCTCCCCCCCCATGGATAAATCAGCAGGACATTCTGGACACTATAGTCTTGGTTGGCAACAAATCTAGGAGAAGGAAAATCTGACTTCAAACAGCATAGAAATTGTTGGGTTCTGTCATGTTATCTTGCCCAAAATGCATGACTGCTGCAGTATGTGTGGTGTCCCTTTGACCCAATTTTATTTTTTATTCATTTATTTTTTTAGGTCATCTCTTTCTAAGTTTTTTTTTTTTTTTTTTTTTATGCACAATAAAAAAATAGAAAATATACTTTTTGCTGGCCACCCCAATTCTTGGTTTTAGATAGCTTACTTTGACAGTTGCAGCAAACTGACATTGTATATTTTTAAGTGGATTTGTCAGTTGATACAACACATATGTGGCACATTAAATATTGCTTTGAGACAGCCACTGATGTTCAAGTAAAGTTTATTTTACCAGGCAACATTTTTTTTTAATTTTTTTTTTTTTTTATGAGAACATTCAGAATTCATCTTTTTATTATTTTTTATTCTTGTTTTGCTTGGTCCTTTTTATTATAAACTAGCAGGTTTGTGAAACCTTGCAAGCAAATTAATTTCTACAACTTTCCGAACATGCTGAAATGGTTTTTGTCTGTGTCACAATGTCTTACATAATTTATACTTCATTTTTACTGTTGGCATAATTATATATATATATATATATATATATATACACACACACACGACAAATTTTTTATTTATATATATATATATAATTTGTCTTCAGTTTTATTGTGATTTTTACAACAAAAAAAATGTCAAAAAAGGATACTGATGCTAAGAGGCTCGTTTAATTTCTATATTTTTATTCTACATTTAAATTATTCCAATAAAAGCAGTGCAAATTTATATTATTGATTTATTGATTTTGAACTGAAAAATCTAGGAGAGATAATTATTGTTGGGATTTATATGAGGATTGCTCCAAAAGTAATGTCTCGTTTTCTATCATGTTGGCCTATGTCAGAAGGTGTTGATGATACAAAAGTTGGGATGGTTAAACGTTCTGCCAATAACCGTCATTTTCTTTGTTACAGATAGCAAATTGCAAAATTAATATCTGACATGAAAGTAAAGATTGTTCCAATAACTTGGACCAATATTAAAATGTGAATTAAGTTTAGGCGTCTAATGATTTTTTTTCTTTTTCTTTCAGATTTAACAACCTCAGTCTTTGGCAATTTCAACCGTGGAAAGATTAACAATTAATGTGTTTCAGTTATTGAAGCCTATTATGAAAATAGATGTTCAAACAGAAATGCATTTTGCACACTTCGCAATTTGTTTTCTTTTTTGGTCAACAATCGACCAAGAGTGCAAGTGGAAATGATGTAACATTGTTGTGGAAAGGTTCAATTTCTATGCATGATGACGAATAGAGGTGTCTTGATTTTTGACCACATTCTCCTGCACTGCAGCAATGTTTTCAGCTGAACAGTGTAAATGAGTACACAATGGTGTTTTTGCATTTGCCACTGGCCCAGTTTGTTTAAATTTATGAACAATTTTTCCAATTGCACTCTTGAAACTTTAATGTGTTGTTTGATTGTTAATCTTTCCATGGTTGAAATTACCAAAGACTTAAGTTGTTAAATCTGAAAGAAAAAGAAAAAAATCATTAGACAGTTAAATTTAATTCACATTTAAAATCTGTCCAAGTTATTGGAATACTCTTTACAAATAAAGCATAAATATTTTATTGAATTCTTCCATATTGAAAAAAAAATTTGCAGCCTTTGTTATTCATGGAAACCAAACAGTGGATGTAAGCACAGTTAGGTGGCAGTTAATGTTTCAGTAGTGGCAACAGTGATTTTTGTTACAAGTCATATTTTAAGTGGCCCTGCATAGATGTCAAGTAATGAAATGAAGTGTCAAAAAAAAAAAAATGCATACCTAATAGGTGTGACTATGTTTGTAGCTGAAAACTTGCTCTATCCAACAGTGTTATTGTGCTCCCTGTATCTGTTCTGGGTAAATAAATAGAAGGCATTACTTTCAGCATTTTTCATTTTATATAGAATAGAAAAAAAATGTTGTGTAGTGTGGCATGAAAATACACATTTCACACTTTGTTCTGCACAATTTCATGAGGTGTGTAGCACAGCCAAGTTTCCACAATGTACTGCTCTCACAGAAGATGCATACAGAGTTGATATGCCATTAAAAAAATCAATCAATTTCTCAAATGCCAAAATTGAATTTTCTTGAACTTTGAAGTAATAAAAATGCTATTCTGCTTTCACAATTGAATACATGGTAGATGATACTCAGCTTTTGTACATGTTTGTGTGGACACTTTACTACCTGGAAAGAAAATAAAAAGTTGCCATAGTATGAAATTAACCATAAAATCTTTCAAAGCTGGAAATGAGGTTTTCTTCTGCATTTACAAGGCAGTAAAGGACATTGGGAAGATGATGAAATAGTAAATCACCTTGGAAAGATGATGTATACAGTATGAGGTTATAATTGGTGACATAAAATGCATTTAAACCAATTAAAATGAAGATATGCTCAGGAAATTAAAAAAACAAAACAACAAAGAGATTTACCTATGGAAGTGCTGTATGATACTTTTGACTTGCCAACTCCAATTATAACAACTTGAAAAAAACGTGGGAAGTTTTGGAAGTGAACCCCAAAAGAAGAAAATATGTATTCAAAAGAGAAAACGTGTGTGAGAGAGGTGATGTGTAGAAACATGATTGACCTCTACACTAATGGTTGAACATAGGTTCATCTATTCACTATGAGTAGAATACCTGATCATAAAAACAGGATTGCAAAGTGTGTCACATGCATTGCCACACTAAGTATGGTATTCACTATTATTGTATTATTAATCCATATAATTAAACCTTTTCTTAACTAATCTTGTGTTCCAGTGTTTTACTTGGAATGTTATTAACCAGAACTATGAACTTATACAAGCATTATAACACAAATATACAATCATTAAAGGGAATGAAAATTTGGATGGATTTGTTTAATAAATCCTATCAGTGATAAGACTGCTTATATAAATGGCTAGTTAATAATTTGCAATGCATTCCTATAGTAAAATCATTTCCAATGAATTTCTATCTATGCTTTTAGTATTTGCTATGTCACTATATATGTAATCATTAGAGGGAATGAAAGTTTCGATGGATTTGTTTAATAAATCCTATCAGTGATAAGACTGCTTATATAAATGGCTAGTTAATAATTTGCAATGCATTTCTAAAGTAAAAATGTATATGAATTTCTATATATTAATTTTTGACTAGTATTTCTTTCATCTTATTTCCCTTGCTTTTTACACCTAACAGTAATGATATTAAGTTGTTTGAATTTCTTTCATGAAGTATTGTCAATACTTATTTATTTTTTACTAGTGTTTCTCTAATCTTATTTCTCTTGGTTTTCTGCCCAGTAGTAAAAGTCTTAAGTTAAAGAGTGACAAGACTTTATAAGGAATTGTTAACCCAATTCTAAAGAGGAAGTAAGATCTATTAAGTTTTAACTTAATTTAGTGTGTTGGCTACTTTGATAATTAATGTATATGATTTCTTATGATAATATTTCATAATACATGAGATAATGGTAGTGAAAAGGTACATGCACAAAATAAGAGACTGGTTGATTTGCAATGCAAGATAACATTTATTTAACAAAATAACAAAAGGAAAGTTTTAGTTTCTTTTTGTAGATGTAAATTGCATACACAATGAAATGTTAATGAATGTATTTGAGTGTAACTTGCCTGTGTAGGTATGTTTTAGTGTGAAGCTTCTACAGCCCTTTTAGCTTCAGTGAGAAAAGTTCATGTCACACACTTTGAAAGAAGGAAAAACAGGATGTTACCTTAAGGCTTCTCATTGTTTTTATATCAACAGGGCTGCTACAGATACTATGTTTATTAAGGCACTACAGTACCCTCTTTACCAAAATAAAATCAAGCAGGATTTAACATTATTTGATCTTTCTTTTTACACAAAAAATGTACAAGAAATATGGCAAGAGAGTTCAGTACTACCCAACAAAGGGATTGAACTCTTTTTTTTTTTTTTTTTTTTTTTAAGCATTACACCTCAAGCAAGGCGGGAGTGCCACTAGCACACAAGGGGTTACAGAGAGTGGGAGCAAGAGTTAAGAGGTGTGATTGAAGAAAGGATGAAGAGAAGGACCAGGAATAGATCAAGACATCTGGAGATGTTGATTGACATTGCATTTGAATATTTGGAGATTATAGCTATCAAGGAAGTAAGAGGAAGGGAGTTCCACAGACAGGAAGTGTGAGATATGAAGCTATTGGAGTAGAAGAGATGACTACATTTAACCGTTTCGACAGTGAAAGGGTGGGACTGAGATGCCAACCTAGTAGCACATTTAAATTCATGCAGTTTAGCTACCAGTGAAAGTAGCTTGTCAAGCAGTTACTGTGAAAGTATTTGTAGAAAAGACAGGGAAGTGACAGCACGTCTGTGGGAGAGTGACCGCAAATGAGATGCCAGCTCAGGGCCAATTACATTACATATCTGTCATATAATAATTTTTCTCATTTTTGTTGTTGTTTAATTCAAATTTCTGTAATTTGTTTCTTTCTAATTTTGCAGCCCAAGCCTCTATGGAAGAACTTCAGATCCAACCACATCAGCTTAATGTTCATTCATATAAATCCCCTCACTTTTGTGATTTCTGTGGAGAGATGTTGTTTGGACTTGTGAAACAAGGCTTGAAATGTGATGGTAAGTTGGCCATTTTAGAGTTGTTCCTTATTTTTCTTATAACCTCTTGTTTTATGGAGGCTTGTTAACCTCTTGGATGCACTAAAAGAAGAAAAATATAACTTTTACACCCACCTCAACTGGTACGTTACACTATATGATAATTATTCAAATTTTGCCCTCAAGGTGAAATGCACTATTTATGATGCATTTTAACAAGATGAATTCAAATATGGTAGTTAAAATTACTTATTGCCTATCGTTTCAAAAAATATCAGTTTTTGCATTTAGTTTCTTGCTTCCCTGTCAACTTCTATGTGCTGTATCACTTAAGGATGTGGACAAACATGGCTCTCCACAATTTTCTGTCCTTTGTCACTCTTAATAAATTTTATCTCTTTGTTACCTCTTATAATCCCAGTTTTGCTAACCATTTTCACAAACTCATTAGATAAATTCTTCACTACATTCCTCTGGCCTTCAATATGTCATTCTCCAAACCCTCTTTCCTCATTAAGGTATGATGATAAACTACATCTGGCAGCAAGGGAAGTTTTGAGGAGCATGTTCAGTCCATTGTATTCTCAGTATCTTTCTATAGAATCATATTTCTGTTGCCTCAAGTCTCTTCTTCATTTGTGAAGAGATTGTCAAACATTCATTGCCATATTGGATGACCAACATTATCTAACAGTTCAGTATTCTTTTCTTTGTTTCTAATGAAATTTTCGAGTCAACTACAATCTTCAAAAATTTAAATGCAGTATTAATCATCATTTTCTGTCTCATTGAATCCAGCCCTCTTAGTGTTCTCTTTCTTTGGTACTCGGTAGCTCCTTGCATCTTAGTGACTTTTTCCCTTCCTTGGAGCAAAATGATTAAAAAATTTGTATAATGTGTATGGACATACGATATGGTCATTAATAAAAGCAACCAAAATTAAATATACAAGGATGCTACATGTTGGTTTAACTCTATCCTGGAGACAAAAAAAAAGTCTCAAAGAGAAACGGGATCTGCTTCTGCTGAGAATACCATGGACAGAACACATGAAAAATAAGGAAGTTTTAAAGAAAAGAGGAACTAGAAAGGTTCTCATATTTAGATCAGAAAGAAAAGGTTGGAATTTTTAGGGGATACCAATTGAGAGCCAAATTAAAAAAAATGATGGTGGCGGATATTTTTACAGAGATTATTTTCTTTCATGAAAATTAGAAACTTTTATTTCAGTTCAAATTATTTGTAAATGAATAAAACTGTAAATAAAATTTAAATTCAAGTTCAGTTCATGCCCCTCCCTTGTTTTTTTTAACAGGAGATGTTAATACTTTGTTTCCTGTTTAGAAATGGGCTTTTGGTTCCTTTTAAAGTTTTCTCATTCTCTTTTACTCTCAGTAGCCCCTTGTGTCTTAGTGGCATTCTTGCCTTGCTTGGGGTGAATTGTTTCAAAAACAAAAAAAGTACATTACTTAATTCCTGATCTTAGCTCTGAATCAGGCACAAGGACACACGTTTCAAGCACCTAGAGATGACACTAGTTATGATTTCCTCGACTTCAATTCATAGGTAAGGCTCTTTTATATAGGCAAAAGGGTAAAATTTACTTTTTAAATATATACATTATTTAATTCCTGATCTTAGCTCTAAGTCAGGCACAAGGCCAGACATGTTGAGCACCAGAGAAGACCTCATTCGTGATGCCAGCTATGCTTTCCTTGACCATTAATTCATGGTAAGGCTCTGATAGATCTTTAATGAACTTAGTTTAGTCTGGCACAAGGCCAAACTTTAGTAGACACCAAGCAAAAATTGAAATTAGTTCACAGTATTAACAGTCTGTCAGATTAGCTTGATAACCATTGCTCTACAGAAATCCCTTCAGGATGTGGACAATCATGGCTCTACACAATTTTCTATCCTTTGTTGTTCTAAGTAAAGTTTATTTCCTTACTACCCTCTCCAGTCACTGTTCTGCCATCCATTTACACAAGCTTCTTAGGCAGGATTACTCACCCCACCACCATCTAGCTTTCTTTTATTTACTGTGCCCTATGAGTATCAAATTCTCCAAGTTCGGTTTCCTCATTATGTCTCCTAGAAATTTCATCTCTTTCTGATTCTAAATATAATCATCCATTTGCTTTCCATTTTCCTTAAAACTTTCTCATTACTTACATGGTATTCTCAGCATCCTTCTGTAGAACTGCATTTCGCTTGCATCAAGTCTCTTCATTTCTGTTGAGGTTGTCTAGCATTCACAGTCATATAGGAAGATTGATATTACATAGCAGTTCAGCACTCTTTTCTTCGTTAAATATCCCTGTTAATACTTTGCTTAGCTTTTCGAAAGCATTTTTCTGCTATTCCAACACATTCAGTTGGTGTAAAAGGCAACCTTTTAACCTTAAAAAAATCCAGAAAATAGGGTTGTCTTATACTCCAGGTATAAAATGTGAACCTTAGATCCTGTGGTTTATGGTAACTTGTTAGCATGAGAGATTTTTGATGTTATGTTAACCCTTGGTAACAAATATTTTCTACTGAAACAACTTAACTCACATTATTATAATAAAATAACAAATGCAGAGTCATAAAAAGTACTCATACCTTATTTAATGTTGTATGATTGCACAGCAAAAATAAAACATATTCATCAAGAGAGAAATCCAAATCCATGATCACACACTATAAACAAAGCAACTGCTAGAATTGGGTGTGTTCAAAGAGCTTTGCTAGACAAAGCATTCAGGAAAAAAGGTGTTTATAGTTATAATTCAAGGAATAGACGAGTAATAGTTTAGCCTACCAAAAACGTGGAACTCACTCATGAGGTGTTGTAGATTGTGGTAGTTAATTGACAATATCTTTCCATCATTTTTTCATTAGAATTTGAGTGAAAAAGTATATGCTTACTGAATTTAATTTTAAAATATGGTTTGGGGAGGGGTTGTATTGTAGGGCGAATATGGCCTGAAACCTACATTTTGACTTGAAAATTTGGAGGTCGTCTTATATATTCAGTCACCTTGTATGCCAGCACATACGGTACTGGTTTCATTTTGGCATTTCCAATTTTCTAAACCTCAATATTTTTTCCAGGTTGCGGCCTCAATTTTCACAAAAGATGTGCCTACAAGATACCAAACAACTGTTCACTAGAAAAACACAGGCGGCCTTCATCTGGAAGCATCAGGTCAGACACACCAACGGACACCCAGGTAAGGATGTCTCTTTTGATACATCTGTGCTATCCATTTGCACACTGGTTAAAAAAAAAAAAAGCTTACACATCACGTTGAAACACCAGTTCTCATATGATGACTGAAGTTAAGTAATACTGAATCTGGTCAGTACTGAGATTGAGGGATCACTGAAATTAAGCAATATTGAACTTAGCCTGTAGGTAGATGGGTAACTGCTTGGAAATATCAGTTGCTGGAAGCAGAAAGGTTTTGTCTCCCACTGAGACTTACGGACACATCACATTGAAATCCTGATTCCCATACAATCACCAATGAGCCTGAGCGACCACTTGGGAATACCAGATGTTGTAAGCTTGGATGTGCAGGTGGTGTGATGGATAATTGCAAAGAGCCAAGTTCCAATTCTCTTTGCATTCATTATATTGACTTATGTGCAAAAATACCCTTGGGAAAGGTGGGAATCCACTTCTTCCACCAGCTATGACTTAATTAGTAAAAATCATTATCTCAAAAAAAATTCCTAGGATCTCAAAATATTGTCTGCCCCTTAAATAAAGGGTTGATAGTCTGTAAAAAAAAAAAAAAAAATACCAAATGAAGTTGGCTTGGCTGTACCTCTAGGCACATAAATGCTACAAATTTAAAGTTTAGTGTTCTCGTCTCTTCAGCATTTCTCACAATATATAACTATAACTGATGTTTGTTATATTTTGTTCCCTCCCCTACATATGATTACATTAGTAAAAACATTTAGTCTGAAGAAGTACTTTTGAAGGACAAAAACTGTCACATATGAGGGGTTTTTTTTGTTTTTTTTTCTTTTCTAGTTTTTCATTCTAATTGAATGACAGTCTAGAAAAAAAAAAAAAACCTCCCACCATAAAACTAAATGAAGAAACCCTGAAATTTCTTTATTAGGTTTCTATTCTGTGGGTCACTCTATTCCTCCACCCTCTGGGGAGAAAAAAGAAGTTTTTACAACACAATACATATTTTTAATTTTGCTAGGCAAGTGCTGTAAAATGTACATAGGACACTTTCATGTTTTCTCATTTGTGAAGTTCCTGGTTAAACCATGCTAAAAAAACACCAGTTCTTGTTTAATCATCAAAGTTAAGCACTTTTGAACTCAGTCTGTACTTAGGTGGGGAGATACTTGGGAACATTAGGCACCATAAACAACCTCCTACAATCTGAAATATGTTTTGGCTTTAGGGTTGATAAGCCATAAAAAACAATCACTCTTATGATTTTAATGAAATCTGTGTCAGCCGAGGCGCAACTTTCAGAGTGAGCCACAAATATATTTCCATGTGCAGGATAATTAAATACTTTTGGTCCTTCAACAGATTTTAATTTAAGAAATGATTGGTCATGATAAAAGTTGACTGTCAACAGTTTATTGCTTTGATAGATGAGGGTGGGTAAATTACTTATTGGTGGGGGTTCCAAGCTGCTAGTTTAAAACATAAGTATTGATTATATTTTATATCTGAATATTTGCACTATTTTCATTTGGACTATTGCCCTCATCTTTATTGTTATCCCCACATCGTTTCAGCCATTGTGCCCTGCAGCCTTCATCAGGGGTATATTCATCTGGCTAACCTACAGGGAATTTTGAACTGAATTTTTTTATTTAATCTACAGGGGGTGGGGGTTGTAGATTCTTCTCGTTTCATGTCCGCTAGGCTAGATATCCCTAGACCAGAGCAGTGTGACAAGAACAGTCTAACCCCTATAAATTAAATAAAAGGTTCAGTTCAGAATTCCTTGTAGGTTACTCAGAACAAAATATATCCGAGGAAGGCCAGAGGGCGCAATGGCTAAAACGTTGTGATAACAACAAAGATGAGGACAATAGTCCAAATGTAAATAGTGTAAATTACTGATTATAGTCTTAAGTTGTTTTCAGTTGGCTGTTTCGTTTCCATAGCAAAATGAGAAAGGTATCAGTTATGTGCTCCTCGATTCCAAAAGATATAGGTTATGTGTTCAAAATTAAAAAAAAAAAAACAAGAGAATTAGCCTGAAACTAATATTCAGAAATATTGATATATTTATAAGCATTAAAGTATAATTTTATCTATTATTTTCCTAACAGTAGATTTAATCCAAAGGTTTAATCTACAGACAACTTGATCTCATGGTTTGATCGAAGAGCTTGATGAAAGAAATCCTAGTCAAAAATGAATAATGGCTGATAATACTTCATCTATAATAATAAAATTCAAGATAATATGCTACCTGTGCACACACACACACACACACACACACACACAAATATATATATATATATATATATATATATGTAAATGTGCAGCTTATATTTTATATCATAAAAAACAATTTATACAGAGAATTAAATAGCCATGTTAATGTGATTAATGTCAAAATCACTTCACTAGTAGGACTTAATGAGACATTAACTTACTATTAATTCCTTGAATAACATCCTTATATTCAGGCTGCCTTCCATCTGACAACAACTCTAATATAAGGATCTTATTATTCAAGGAATTGATAGTAAGTTGATGCCTCATTAAGTCCTGTTAGCGAAGTGATTTCGACATTAATCACATTAACATTGCTAATTCTTTTGTATAAATTGTTTATATATATATATATATATATATAAACTACTAAGTTATAAATAGTTTTTAGATGTATACAGGAAATAATTTCTAAATGTAGGTTAAAAATAACTTCTATATAGAAAGTAATATTATTATTAATAATAATGGATTCAGTCTTTCAATGTGTTCATGGAATAAACTTTGGATTGAACGTCTGTTAAAAAACCTTATAATTTTTCTTCTTTCATTTCTCAGTTTGTAAGTTAGCGCCTGCATTATGTCCTGTAATAACTTGCTTGACCCCTGTCCAGAAATTATTGGTATAGCAGAAGTGGACAGTAAATCTCAAATCCAATTTTTTAACTTCCAGCAAGACTCCTGTCTTTCTAGAAAGAAAGAAGAAAAAGAAAAGGAAGATAGAGGAAGCAATGCCTGTGTGCATTTAATCTTTGCTTCAGTGAAATAGTATAACAATATGAAATATACCAGACTGAAATCATTGCTTACAGGAATAAAAAAAGAGCAAATTCTATGGAATTTCAATCGGTCTCATTCTGCATGATCAAAGAAAATGGAAGTCATAAAAACCTCTTTGAAAAAAATGCTGAAGCATTGTAACACAGTTTTTGCTCTCTTGCTATTTTAAATAAATTTTTTATTAGACTTCATTGTGAAAAAAATAAAATACTGCACAATCTCCTCTGGTTCTGGTCATAAAAATACTTTTGTTACACCCAAATTTATAATAATAACAAGAACAATATAGTAGAGTCATTGTCTTTAGATGTAGACATGAAATAAGCTTTGGAGTAAAGGTCTGTAAAAAAGGAAAATACTTTTGATACAACCTCATATATAATAGTAACATAAATGATATAGTGGAGTCATTGTCTTTAGATGTGGTCATCAAGTAAGCTTTGGAGTAAAGGTTTGTTAAAAAAAGATGCAAAATACTTTTGATTTGAATACAACTAAGCATATTTAAAGAAAAGATTTAGTAAGAGCCTCACAGAGAGCAATGCTGAAGATATTGTTAGCTAAAACATTAAGAAAAAGAAAAATCTTCAATTTAGCTATTGTGTTCATAACTTCTGTTTCTTACATTTAAAAACAACATATGTAAAGATAATGATGATGAGTGCACTCAGGTTGGAGTCACGATCCGTCTTGGACTCAAATTATGTGAGCGTCACAGATGCAGATGTGGAGCTTCCATCAATGAGTTTGGTCTGCATCCTCTCTCCTGCCATCATAGTGCCGGCCGCTTTCCACGGCATGCAGCAATAAACAACATCATCATCAAAAGAGGTTTGGATGCAGCTGGGTTCCCTTACTAAATCAAACCCATAGGCCTTGACCATGGTGATGGAAAGTGGCCAGATGGCATTACCATTTTCCCTTTTAAAATGGGTAAGTTGTTGATTTGGGATGCGACCTGTGCGGATACATTATCAGACGGTAATTTGATCGGGTCCATGGTTGAGCTGGGGTCCGTCACTCGGGATGCAGAGATGAAAAAATAGTTAAATATTCTTCTCTTGCTGATAGATTTTTTTTTTACTCCTGTGGGAGTGGAGACTTCAGGGTTATTGGCCATCGTTTGATGGCGTTCCTTCGGAGGATTGGCGCGATTGCGTCTCAATTAAGGGACGATCCTCGCGAAACAGAGTGGCTCTTACAGCGTGTCTCACTGGCGATGGTTCAAGGTAATGCTTTCTCCATCATTGCGGCTGGCAGAGGATAGCAAAAAAAAAAATTGTTTATAGTTTCTGGAATTGTCATCAATGATCAACTGAACTTGCTTTGTTTCAATAAATATTGCATAGTTTTCAAAAAAAAAAAATATTACTTGATATGGATATAATGGCGACAAGTTAAATCCATTTATTTAGAATTGGCTAGAAAAATATTAATTTTCTCTGAACAGAATCTAGCTTACAGCCATATCATATTAAAACAATGGTTCCCATGATTACCAAATTTAAGCAACATTGAGCCTGGTCAGTACCTAGATGGGTGAGTGCCTGCAAATAATGGCTTGGAATTGTTAAATGGTGAGCCACATTTCAATTCCAGTTGGGTTTGTGATATTCACTTACACACAAATACCCCAGGGAAAATATGAATCCACCTCTTTTCCCTCCCCAGCTATGGATTAATTAGTAAGATTTGTATCACTAAATCATTATCTCAAAAGAAATTCTTACAATCTAAAAATATTTTCTGTCTTTAAATAACCTGCAAAAGGCTGATAAGCCATAAAAAAACAACAAATCAATCAATATGAATGGAATCAGTTTAGAAAGAATAAATAGGGAGTTGTCTCTGTCTCCATGTTATCCTTGTCTTGTTTCTTTTATCCTGAATCTCATTTGTTCAATATGGATTTTGAATCGGGCAAACTTACTGTGGGCAATCTAGTGCCAATTTGGATTATTAATGATTGTCTTCAAGAATCATAGAAAATTTTGCAATTTATATTGGTCACTTTACATGTGCTACTGGTACAATGTAACCCAGTATCTCCCACTATATGGTTGTGCTGTCAGCGACAGAATAAGTTCTCCCCACCACCAGGCTTTTCCAGTCAGGTGGGTGAAGTGAATTGTGATGGAATAGCTGTGGTTAAATGTAAAATAAGTGACAGAACTGTCCAATAAACAAAATTGACAAAGTTTGCAATAAACAAGAAAAAGAAAAGAACAGGGCAAAGTATAAAGCAAGCAAACAATATATGCAAAGCAAAGCAACAGCAATATGGCAAAAAGTTCACAAACTGAAAATTGGATTTGACAAAAAAGAGCAAGTTTGGATAAATGAAGGTAGTGTTCTGATGTCAAGGCAAGACAGACTGGGACTGAGTCAAATGAAACCATGAACTGGCCTATTTTATTGGCTAGGAAAAAAATTCCAGCATGCATTTGTGTGCTTCTACCCTATAAAAAGGGGAGGAGCAAGTGTTTTGCAGTCATTCCACCATAGATTGGAATCAACATTAATGAAACAATCAACCAGAATTTCAACTCTGATGAACAATTTACAAAGAAGAATGAATTTGTCTCTGTCACCACATCTGTTTTAACCTAGGGAAGGTTACCAAATAGAATAATCAAACAAAGGTTGATAAGGAATGATAATACTTAGGACACGAACAACATATATAAGATTTGCCATGGCATATATAAGTAGTAGTCAACAGCTAGAATTGAGTCAAGTGAATTCCACAATGAATCTCCAACTGCAAACCAACATACAGTATTTACTACTATATTTATGTAAATGGGGACATACCCATTATTGTCCATAGGTATGCTACAACATTATTATTATTGCCTAATTTCTTTTATGCTGAATCTCGTTTGTTGAATTCTAATTTTGGGATATAGGGTTTAGCTGCGGATAATCAAATATAGATGTTGATTAAGAATTGTTTTGCAGAATCTGAAGAAATTCTGCTATAAGCATTTTAATTTTTTTTAGTTTGTGGGTTGGGTGGTTGATTTTATGACATACTATCCCTTGTTGGGTTATTTAATGTCAAAATAAGCCTGATTTACTTTATTTACATGCAAACTATTATCCTCATCTTTGTTATTATGACAATGTTTTTGCTGTAGTGTGCTCTTGTGTTCATCAGGAGCTTATTGATCTGGATAACCTTCAGGAAATTTCCAACTGAACCTTTTATTTAATCTACAGAGTAGATTATTGTCACTCCACTCTGTCTAGAGTTATCTCATCTTGTTCTTATTTAGTATTGCTTGGTTATTGATCACTCTATTTCCTCTGGGCCTAATGAATTTAAGCAGTGGTTTATTAATTTGGTGAGATAGTAACTGTGAGTTCAATCCCCATACCAGGCAGTTTAGAAACAAGGTGAGCAATAATTGACAAGTATTAAATAAGAACTAAATGAGATATCTCCAGACATGGGAAGCAAGACAAGAACAATGTAACGCCATAGATTACAGAAAGGCTTCAGCATTGTTATAATAAAAGTAAAGGTGGAAATAATGATCTGCAATCCCAGAAATTCAGATCGAAAATTTGTCTTGATTCAAGAATAGGTAAATATTGGTTGTTTATCTTTTGAATCTATAAAGATTTGGTTTCGGGATACATAAATATTGGTTATTAAATTTTGAGTCTGTAAGAATTTACTTAGTCCCTTTTTAGGAGTAGGAGGATTATCTCTCTCCTGGGGATGCAGTCAGCAGAATTTGAACCCTACCAACATGTTTGTCAAGTTTAAGAACAGCAAAAATAATTAAATAATGAAAGTAATTAAGATGAAAGAAATCATAGTCAAAAATGAATAATGCCTGACAATGCTTCACCTAATAATAATAAAATTCAAGATAATATTACTACTAATACTACCAATGTAATAAAAAGACAAGTGAAATTAAGATGAAAGAAATCCTAGTCAAAATGAATAAAGGCAGACAATGCTTTATCTAATAATAATAAAATTCAAGATAATATTACTACTAATACTACTAATGTAATTAAAAGCAAGTGAAATTAAGATGAAAGAAATCCTAGTCAAAAATGAATAATGGCTGACAATGCTTCATCTAATAATGATAAAATTCAAGATAATATTACTACTAATACTACCAATGTAATAAAAAGCAAGTGAAATTAAGATGAAATAAATCCTAGTCAAAATGAATAAAGGCAGACAATGCTTTATCTAATAATAACATTTAAGATAATATTATTATTAATACTATTAATGTAATAAAAAGCAAGTGAAATTAAGATGAAAGAAATCCTAGACAAAAATGAATAATGGCTGACAAGGCTTCATCAGATAGTAAATTAAAGATAAACTTTGCTACTTTGTATCTCAATTCAATTTGTTGCTCTTCTACATGTAGAAATTCAGTTTGGCTCTGGCATTAATTTTTGAAAACCTCAGCTACTTTTTTTCTTAAGTCTTGTTTCTTTATGCAAGAGATGATCATGGCTCTTAATGGACTCCTCTTTTTATTATCTGAATTACCAAACATTCTTTGGAAATCGAGTGAAGTGGTTTCCTCTTGCCTTCTCCAAGGTCTGGAATTCAATTGTCCCTCACAACTGCAAGAAGTCAGTCTGCCCTGCCATTTAACTAGTAGTATTTCATTAAAAACAGAAATGTGTGCTAAATACCAGTCCTCCTATATGACAGTGAATGCTGGACAATCTTTTCACACAGAAGAAATTTGAGGCAAGAGAGATGTGTTTCTATAGAAAGATGCTGAGAATACCATGGACCTAAACTGTGATTAATGAGGAATAGACACAAAAATGGTGTTTACAGTTAGAATCAAAAATAGACCATTGAAATTTCTTGAATATGAGGAAAGAAGGTTGAAGAATTTGACACTTACTGGATAGGAAAGACGGATAGAGGTAAACAGGCAGTAATCTAATGAGCTTATGCAAATGGAAGGGACTGGGATTGATAGTGAAAAGACAAACCTTATTAAGAGCTACAAAGAATAGGAAGTTGAGGAGAGCCATGATTGCTTGTATAAATGGATGGCAGAACAGGGATTGGGATAGATAATGAAGAGACAAACCTTAATTAGATTTTTTTTTTTTTTTTTTTTTTTTTTTTTTTTAATATAGTAAGATTCACCCTGTACAAGGCTTGGGGCAGAGGGTTTTAATAAGGGGTAGTTTTTATAAATAGGAGGGGAAGATAACAGTTGACTCCAGACTTGAACAGGTTAAGATTGTAGTGATCAGAGAAACATCATTTTGGGAGTTTGTTCCATAGAGCAGTGGCTTGCAGGAAGAAGCCATTTGAGTGGAACTTACTTCTTGCTGAGAGAATATGGAGGGAATGTGGGTGGTTTGCTGCCATATAAAATGGCTCGGGTATTTGGTAAAAAAAGAAAAAAATGAAAACAAAAAATTTAATCTGTAATAGGGAAATTTTTTTTTCTTTTTTTTTTTTTTTATCTAACTATTTTGAAACACTTAATACCACTCCCCCCTCCTTGACAAACTTTTATCAGTTTGACACACTTAACTCTGTCCCTTCTTAACATGTCAAGTACTCCTCATTGCTTTAACACTACACTCAATTTATACAGGCCCAACTACTTGTTATAGCAAATAATTCTTCAAAGTTTAAGTATTGGGTGATAATGACATTGCATAGAAATCTTTCTTTTTTTTTTTCATCACAATAAGGCTATAAAAAGCGTAGTGGGAGGTGAGACAATGAAATCTGGCATGGCTGATCATGTATGGTGGGAAAGGGGTTGTCATCAGCCCCTGTGGAATGAAGTGAAAATACTGGACAAAGAACACTGGAGAGTTAGACATCTGAAAGAATAGTGCATGTGCTAGGTTATGCTAGGCTATGAGGACCTACTTAGTAGGTCTAGCATAGAATTAAATACAATATGCGAGCTGTTAATAAAGAAAGACAAATGACAGCAAATTTTTCACTGTAGCAGCAGCAGTCAAAAACCACATTACATTTAATGCTCTAAGTTTACTACAGCAAATTCCCCTATGGGGAAAATGGCCTAGTGGGTAAAAGCGTTTGTTTGTGAATTTGGTGACATAGTGGTTGTGAATTCAGTCCCTAGGTTGGGCAGTGTGTACTTGCACTCAGTGAAAACAGATAAGCAATAACTGAATAGTACTAAATAAAAATAAGAACTGGATGGGATATCCCTAGACATGAGTGGTGGAACAAGAACAGTCTGCACCCATAGATTAAATAAAGGGTTCAGTTCAGAATTCAGGTTACTCTGAGGAAGGACAGTGAGCACAATGACTGAATCATAACAACAACAGCAAAGATGAGGACAATTGTCCAAATATAAATAGTGCAAATATTCAGAATAAAGCCATTTAAGGTTGCTAAGCTAACGTGGAGCAATAGTTGGCTGATTTTCTGTTTAGCCTTGTTGGGTTATGACAAATTTTTGTATGGAGTGCCCAGTGAGGATTGAAGTAACCAATCTTGCCTCACTAACCATTATGCCATGATGAGGCACCTTCCTGTTATTAGGGTCTCCCCCACCATGTATATATTTATAAAAAGAATTTGCTTTCATAAAGTCTATCAGTTGGGGAAACACATTGGCTAAGACAAGTTTTCCTCTTGTCTTTATTCTCTCTCTCTCTCTCTCTCTCTCTCTCACTCACTCACTCACTCACTCACTCACTCACACACAGGACCTCTACAAAAAATGCACAGTACCTATGGTCTAAAATGAATTTAAAAAGATTAAAAAATTTTCTTGAAGCTTTTATTTTCAAGCTAATAGATTAAATTTAATATTTCCAATAATCAAAATACTTTACTATATTTCAGAAAATTTAAATTGACAGGAAGGAGTTTTTTTTTTTTTTTTTTTTTTTTCTTAGTAATCTTTCATCGCAAAGTAATTTTCTGTATGAGAAAATCTTCCAAAAATAAAATATACTTTTCTGAATCTTTATTCGAGGAATATTAGCTGATTTAACGTATAATTAATCGGTTTTGAAACAAATATTTACTTTAAGTTTAAAATATCACAGAAATGCATTTTTTAACCCGACAGTAGCTGGGTTGACGTGTTGACAGCCGGTAAATGGTGTTGTGATTTGACTAAAAAGATAAAAAATATTTACTAAAATTCTCCAAGGAATCTTGCTTTTAACTAATATAAATATGAAGCGGTTGAAATTTTAATTTCTTGAAATTTCATAAAATTAATTGAGGGTAACAGATTAAAAAAAAAAAAAAATAATTCATTTGTGATAAATATTGGGAATTTCATTAAAATAAGACAATTTTTTTTTTTTTTTTTTTTTTTTCAAGAATTTCCAAAACAATGCGTTTTTAATACAAAAAAAAAAAATGATGCTAAAAATCCCTATAATGATCTTTGACCCACCTACTGATGTAAGAAAAGCAAGATTTTTAACCAAAATTTCAGACATACTAGAAAGGATTAAAATTTTAATAAAATTATCAAAAAATACTTTGGTCTTCTTAATAATAATAAACATTTAGATGATAAAACTTTGTTTTTATCAAGTTTGAGGCCTCTTTCCATCATAGTATGTTCTTTTTTTGGAAAATATTTGAAGGTACCTGCATGTATGGGTACTGAAGATGTCTAAATGGTATTTCTCTTCTTCATCTTGGTATTCTGGGTTACATATTCTAAGGGCTCTGACATAGAATTCTAGGACTTGTCGTGATTTTATTTTTTGAATGGTTGAAATAGAAATTAATTAGATCCTTTTTGTTAATGGGTTTGCTGTAGACTCTAAAATCTAATTTCTTATTGTTATGTATTAATAAGATGCCGAGGAAAGATAGGGATTTGTCCGTTTCAAATTCATGCATGAATTTGATGGTAAGTTCAACGTTATTAAGTTTCTTTATTATGTCAGTAGATATTTATTATGAGGATATACTAAAAGAATGTCATCTATGTATCTCAGGTAAGTGGAGTTTTTACGTCACTCAGCACTTCAATAGAAAATGATCACATCTGGCCTATTTAAACATATCATGTCTAAAAACTAGTGCTCAATAACAGATGGAGTGTATGTAGATAGAAAATTGGACATTGAGGTCAACACCAATAGACATTAATTTGTTTAATAAAAAATTGGAATGTCTACTCAAACACATGTTACTGTAATTTTTATAGTAACTAAAAAGGCTTGTGAAAATTTCACGGTTTGCCTATTTGAATTTGTTGATGTATCTTAATTCTTAAGTTAATGATTGAATAAGCTCATGGTTAGTTCTATGGTGATAAAAAAAAAACCCTGTTCAACTTAATAACTTTAACAAAGTATTGTAATAAATATGAATGTTGGTCATTATTTTAAGAAGTGGGTACAAATGAGATTTGAAAATGACAGGTTTTATTTTTTTTTCCCATTTCAATGAAGCAGTTCTTAAACCTGTCTATCTTCTCTTTCTTTGTTTTTATTCATTTTCTCACTGAAACCAAGTAATGTATATCTTTTGTTTTTCTAATCAATCAAAATGGAATAGTCCATTATTCATGAGGTATCTTCTCTTTTTCTAACCAAATCACAGGTGTCTGAAAAATAGCATTTTATTGTGGTTTCAATGCATCTCGGTCACATTTTCTGTTTGAATAGAGAATTAGTTGGAATTGTAGATTTTTTTTAGTTGCTGTGCACTTTTTTTTTTTTTCTTTGGTCCCAGATTTTCACTCTGAGGAGAGGACTGATAAACTGGTTTGTCTTTAATTGTTATATTTTGCTATTACCAATTTATGGTAATATATATTTTTTGTTACTTTTTGTTTTTGTTATGAATGTACTTTTAATGTTTTGCTTTTAGTGTTGTAATAAAATTTTGTACTCCTGCGAAAATATCTTAGCACTCTGCATTATTAATATTACTTTCCTTCTCTCTGCATTCTTTTTCAAGGCCTCTCAATTGCTATAACCTTATTGTTAATTTCACTCAAAGGTGTTTTCTGTTGCCATAGCAGGATATGACAAGACATCTATGAAATTCAAACAAAATTCAGGAATCACTCACCTCCAGCAACAGAATAAACTTTTTGCACAGCAAATGAAGTCACATACGGAGTGATAAAGGTTAATATTATAATATATGCATTATAGTATATAATCTACCTCCACACTCACCTGATTTTTCTTTCTAATAAAGAGAAACGTATGTGCTTTGTACTTGATGACCTGTCAGTGTCATTAGATATTAATATGGGTCATGTGGTTCATAACCAATAAAAACAATGGGAGAGAGATTTCTTAAGCAAGTATTTTCACGTCTACTTGAGATTTTTTTTTTTTTTGTCTTTTTGTGTGATTTTTTTTTTTTATTATTATTCCTGAAAATTTTCATTGCAGAACATTTTGGCATTTTAAAAACCATTCTTAAGTGTGGAAAAATCTGATCAAACTTGAAAATCTATTTTGAGATGTCATCTTACATTTTGCATATATTTAACTGGATTTCAATCTACTTACGCAAACAAAAGAAATTACTTTCTTTTCTCAAACTGTTATTTTTCCTCAAGCCACTAAATAGATAAATTTTATTATACAATGAATCTTTTCATACAAAATACAGAAATTCAGTTTCAAAGGAATGATTGTCTAATTAATCGAATGAGAGACAAAATTAATGGATATTAATGCCTTGAAGAAATTTTTCATATAAGAAAAATATATGGGGCATTTAATCCTTCAGAACTTCATCGGACTAAATTTGTTATGTTGGGAGGGCTACACATGTGCACAACAGGAGCGGTGGAAATTTTAGAATTTTTTCTTTTTAGCAGTTGAATTCATTTAGTCTTTCTCTCTCTTTCCACCCATCTCTTTTGTAAGTAGGTATTCCACACTGTGATATTAGATCTGCCAGGAATAGTAAAATGTAAGAATATACAGCTCGGATTATTTACACGAAAAAGGAGAAATACATTGAAAACACTTTCAAACTTATTTAGTACTCTAACTATTTTATATTCAATTTAAAACAAAAGGCCCACAAAATATTCCTAAACATAAAAACAGCCTCTCCTGAGAAAACCCAATGAATCAAAGAAATATATTATCCTGCCTACTAATTCTATCACATCTACAATTGAAAAGAATCTATCTAAACTCAACATAAAAGTTGTTACTACTCCATTCAAAACAATAAAAAAACTTAGTCAATACTAAACAAAACAATAAGCTAAAATTTGAAGGAGGAGTTTACTCCATCACCTGTAATAATTGTCACAAAAAATACATAGAAGAAACCTCAAGGAATCTAAGTAAGAGATTGTGAACACAAAAGTGATGTTTTTACAAAATAATACATCAAATGCATTGGTTGCCCAACATAATGAGACTGACCAAAACTTTGGCATAAAAAAATACTACTCTGATCAAAGGAGAAAATAATTCACTATGATGTGAATGTCTAGAGAGTACCATAATTTGCAAGGTTATCTACAGTAAATTTGCACCTTGACTCCTACAGCATTTCACTATTCCTGGCAGATCTTCTAATATCACAGTGTGGAATGCCTACTTACAAAAGTGATGGGGGTGGGGAGACCCTAAATGGATTCAGCTGATAAAAAAAAATTCTAACATTCCCAGCACCCCTCGTTCTTGCAAATGTCTAGTCCTACCAACATAAAAAGTTTAGACTGATATCCTGAAGGAGGAAACATGTCACAAGTAAACTTTACATTTTTGTGTGTGTTATATATATATATATATATATATATATATATATATATATATATATATATATTATTTTTGATTAATCATTTCACCCCAAGCAAGGTGGGAATGTCACTAGTACATAAGGAGTGAAAGAGAAAACCAAGAATAGGGAAGATTGAGAAAAGGACAGAAGATGAAAAGTTATTCAAGAAGACTGAAGATGGTTATTGACATTGCATTTAAATTTTTTAAGATTGTAGATATCAGAGAAACAAGAAAACAAAAAGGAGTTCCACAGGTGGGAAGTGTGAGAAAAGAAACTGTTGGAGTGGCAGTTGTTATAAATGTAAATAAAGTCAAGAAAATATGATTGATAATCATCAATGCTTAACAAGAAACTTTGTTCTGAGGATGGCGTTAATAAATATTGAAAAATTAATACAACAAAGTTCAATTTCTGTCAAATCAAATACTAAAATATATATATAATCTCATTGAGTGCTGATGTTAATAAAATAGGGCTTAATGTAATATAATAGAAGTATTTACATATTAATAGTCATTCATCCTCACTAGTAGTATTGGTGCCGTGTGTGTATATATATATATATATATATATATATATAATTATTATTTATGAAAAAAAATTATAACATAAATATGTTATAAAATCACTACAAAAATAGCCATTTTGTTTCAACACCCTCGGTGTCTTATCAAGTGATGATGTTGAAGATAAAATAAATGGTTTTAATACGTATCTTATTCAATTTATTTCAACGATGAAATAAATTGAATAACATATGTATTTTTTCTTTTCTCAATAATTTATAGTTTTTAAACTTAATAGTGATTAAATTTGGATTTTAAAATTGTCAGTTTTTAATTTTATCATATAATTTTATAATTGTTGGTTAGTATAAATTCTTTTTAATATTACCCGTATTTTAAAGATCTGAATAGCTATTATAACATGATTTCATTGTCAAGCTTTTGAATCTTCCTATATTTGGATTTTGATTGGTTATTCTAACTTTTGTAACAATGTTTCCCTCTAGTGAAGGATCGTTAATTAATTTGAAACTTTTAAAACCATTTATTTTATCTTCAACATCATCACTTGATAAGACACCGAGGGTGTTGAAACAAAATGGCTATTTTTGTAGTGATTTTATAACATATTTATGTTATAATTTTTATTTTTTTTTATAAATAATAATTATATCTGCTCTACTTTGTATTGAGCACTCTTTTAAGAATAGTAATTGTTGGTTATTGGAATTCATTCGTATACACCAATTATATACTTGGGTATATATATATATATATATATATACACACACACACACACATATATATAAATATATATATATATATATATATATATATATATATATACTAGCAGCATAACCTGTCTTTGACCAGGTCAGACCCAATTGAAAATCAATATTAATAACAATTGGTGCAACTGAGACATCCCTAAATGATCGGTTAACAATTTGAATGGGGGTGGTCCTGAAAAGAGCTGTTTCTGCATTCTCAATCTTGTTTTAGCCTCACGGACAGCAGCAGTTGAAGAGACGTTTCTCCTTAGTTGTTGAGTCCTTTGATCATCACTTTCAGCCTCACGTACAGAAGCATTTAGGTATGATCTTCTGGAAAGCCGATGGTTATGTTGATCTCCAGATTCTGGCTCTGATTGAAACATTCAGAGAGGCATTTGAGACATGCAAACTGGATGTTCTAAAGACAATTCATTATCTCTTATTCGCATGGTGGACCTGACGGCAGCAGTTTAGTGACCTAGGCAAGTTCTTTTCTTTGGTATGTCTTAGACAAGTATGAATTGTCAAATGAAATGTGTAGGCAAGTACCAGAAGAGAACGCTGTAAAGCTACAGGGATCACTAAGCTCGTATAACTTTAAGAAAGGCTGGAAAAATAAATGTTGAGTAATAAAAAAGCAAGCTTACTTATTACTACAGTAAATGCAATGCAAAAACTGGCAGGACAATAAAAAAATTTAAATTGGGAACAGCTACAAACAACAATGAAAGCAAAGCTTTAAAACTGTAGTAGTAAGCTTTATGCAATGGAAAAAGTAACCTCACTTGAGAGAGATTGAAATCTTGACCAAGAGAGGGGGAACCTGTAATTTGGACTGAAAACTGTCACTGAAGAATTATCTATCAAATTAAAAAAAAAAAAAAAAAAGAAGAAAATTCATCAAAATCAGATGAAAACTGTGGCAACACATAAACAACATCTAATCACACGGACATTTTGAGAATTATAGATTCAGATACTTATCTACCACCTTCACACAACTAAAAGTTTTATATGCACTAATATTTGATATGTCAGGACAATCATCAGGAGATTTAAATATATATATATATATATATATATATATATATATATAAATGCTACTCTGATCAAAGGAGAAAACAATTCACTATGATATAAATGTTAGACTTGAAATTTGATCACAAGGTCATCTACAGTAAATTTGCACCCTGGCTCTTACAACATTTCACCATTCCTGGCAGATCTTCTATTATCACAATGTGGGATACCTGCTAACAAAAGTGATCAAAAGAAAATGACTCTAAATGAATTTGGTGCTATATATATATATATATAAAATTTTAAAATCCTCAGCATCTCTCATTTGTGCACATGTAGTCCTACCAACATAACAAATGAAGTCCTGAAGGATGAAAACCCATCACAAATAATATATATATATATATATATATATATATATATATATATAAAGAAAATTTGAAAAAACAAACAAAAATCAATTATGCATTTAAGGATTTTTTTGTTTTTTTCCAAATTTTCTTCATTCTGTTTGATCTATATCCATTTACATTTGCTTATATATATATATATATATATATATATACAGTAGCGGCCATAATATAAGGAATGGAAACAATAAAGACATAAATATGTGTATTACTTAAAAAGTAATGCATGATTACCAATGAAATTTTTTTTTACCAAATAAAGATTAGGGTGTAATGCATAAATATTATACAAAGTTACAAAAATTTACATAATAGTTTTTTTTTGTTTTTTTTAAAATAAAGATTAAATGGAACAAAGGAAATAAGCTACTGGACAAAAGTTAAGGAACGACTTGTTAATACTTGATTGTGAACAAAATATCAACAAAATTAGAATATTTGGTAAACATCTCCTTATTTTTAATGACTTCTCTGCATCGTCGATCACATGATCTAATTAATTTCTTGCAAAAATCAGCAGTAATTCCCTCCCATTCATCTTTCAATAACTCCCATAGGGGATCATGGTTTTTGGGGTTTCTTTTCTGAGCCCTTTCTCCAATTATCTTCCAAACATTTTCTATTGGATTCAGGTCAGGGCTCTGGGCTGGCCACTTCATTAGGGCGATTCCTCCTTCTTCAAATAAAGGCATAACCATTTGAGCCTTGTGGCAAGGTGCATTATCCTGCATGAAAATAGGAGATTCATAAAGATTATGGTGTAATCTTGGTACCACATGCTGCTGAAGAAGCCTTTTGTAAATCTCAGCATTGATATTGCCATGTACGCGGATGATAGGGCCAACTCCTGCAGATGAAATCATTCCCCACACCATCACACTGCCGCCACCAAACTTAATGGTTTTCTTGACACATTGAGAAGACAGTCTTTCACCTGTTCTATGGCATAACGTAAATTTTACCCTCAGAACCAAATATAGTAAACTTGGACTCGTCACTGAAATGAACTGCATCCCATTGTGCATCAGTCCAAACAACATATTCTCTCGCATACTCCAGGCGTGCCCTTTGGTTTCGCTTTGAAATGAGAGGCTTCAAAACTGGAATACGGGCATGCAATCCTGCATTTTTTAACCTGCGAGCAGCCATTTTCCTTGAGATCTTATCTGTCTCGTCATTAAATTTACGGGCAATTGATGTAGCAGTTTCAAAACATTTTTTTGTAGATATTCTAACAATTCTTTGATTTTCTCTTTGCGATGTTTTTGGAGGTCTTCTGGTTTTTGGTTTTGCATCTGACGTTTTATCGGTTTTAGACCTGCTAATTACACGATGAACGACGCTTTTAGACCTATAAACAATATCAGAAATTTCTGAAATTGAATTTTTTCTTGATAGTTAGCAATAATGAGTTTTTTTTCTTCAAAAGAGAGCGTTTTGCGTGTAGAATTTGCCATATTGCTTAAAAATAAAGTCCTAATGATAAATGAACTTTTACTTACTGTTGAAAAGTTCCATCGAGTTTTTTAACAATGTAAATTAAAAGTTTATGCAACTTATTAACATCATTCCTTAACTTTTGTCCAGTAGCTTATTTCCTTTGTTCCATTTAATCTTTATTTTAAAAATAAAACTATTATGTAAATTTTTGTAACTTTGTATAATATTTATGCATTACACCCTAATCTTTATTCGGTAAAAATTTCATTGTTAATCATGCATTACTTTTTAAGTAATACACATATTTGTCTTTGTTGCTTCCGTTCCTTATATTATGGCCGCTACTGTATATATACACGTGCACACACACACACACATATATATATATATATATATATATATATATATATAAGTATTTGGTAATCTGTATGGATAATCCCAAGAAGGATGTCATCCAGAGAGCTCAATGTAAAAACGGAGCAAATATTAGTTAAACAGACAATTTTAAACTATAATCCTATGAACCCTTAAAGTTGTCTGTTTCTTAATTTAACTTTGTGTATATATATATATATATATATATATATATATATATATATATATATATATATGAGTTGGAAGAATTCCCTCCTCAGTGTCATAGACTCTGTTGACATAAAAACTATAGTTATTTGGTAATTGTTGAAACTTGACTAATGCATGGCATAATAATGCAACACAAAATGTACTTAGAACAAAATGTATTGAAACAAGAAAGTGTACACAATATTTACATATAGTCTTTTGTATATTTCTGGGAAGACTGTTCCTGGAGAATGTGTTGACTTAGTCGCAGTCGGGCAGAGTCTCTGGATTGAATCTCTTGATTCCTCCCCAGTCTTCCCGGTACCAACCATATTTATATGGTCGGTACTCCACTATGCAAATTAGGTGGATCCTACCACAACAGTAATGAAGTGAATATTTTTTGATCTGCTTATTATTTAATACTTAGGAAATATTTGTTATAAACAAGAAAATGCAAACCAACACAATGTTTTTCTCAAGAAAAATGCAGTTATCAAACTGCTTGATCATGAAACAATGGCCTGGCTAAACTAAATATAACATCATTTAAGTCAATGAAGCAATAACTCTAGACTAAAAAAAATATATCAATATTTAGCTCTTTTCTTTTTTTTTGACATTGTTTTGAACAAAAATTATTACTTTTTCCTTATTTTTCTTGTTTTTTTATTTTTTTCAGTCATTAATCGTTCCACCAGTTGGACCTCCACTTTCCCCAAGTTTTGATGGTCGAAATAGTAGGTCCAAATCTTGGTGTGGCCGTCCAATTTGGATTGATAAGCAGTATGCTGGCAGAATCAAAGTCCCGCATACGTTCAATGTCCACAATTACACCAAGCCAACAGTATGCCAATCTTGTAAGAAACTTCTCAAGGGTCTTTTCAGGCAAGGAATGCAATGCAAAGGTTAGTGACTAAGACCTTGCTATTTTCAAAATAACATAGAAATTAGATCCATTTTCTTATTTTGTTTCGTTCCATTTTTTGCGACAAATGTTTCTGTTCGGACAACAAGTTGATAATAATATTTAATTTCTGTCTGTCTCCTGGGATGAGGAGTTATCATTACTTACGTTGGACTAATCTTCTTATCTTTTATGTTGTTATTATCCTGTTCCAGTTGTCTGTGTTGCTATTATCGCAACGTTCTGGTCCTCTCCGTTGCTATTATCGCAACGTTCCAGTCCTCTCTGTGCGCTATTATCGCAACGTTCCGGTCCTCTCCGTGCGCTATTATCGCAACGTTCCGGTCCTCTCCGTGCGCTATTATCGCAACGTTCCGGTCCTCTCCGTGCGCTATTATCGCAACGTTCCGGTCTTCTCCGTGCGCTATTATCGCAATGTTACAACTGTTGTGCCCTCTTGCCTTCATCAGTCTTTTGTCAATCAAGGTAACGTTCAAGTGATTTTGAACTGAACCCTTTATTTAACCTACTGGAGAAAAATTGTCTTCATCCCACTGACTAGGACTAGCAAGATATCCCTAGATATGGACAGTGGAATGAGAACAATCTACCTACTCCTGTAGATTAAATAAAGGGTTCATTTCAAAATTCCCTGAAGTTTTCCTGGATCACCAGCACCTGATGAAGGCTGGAGGTCAAAACTGCTGAAATCTTCTCATAATAACAAGAGATAAGGACAGTAGTCCACATGTAAATAATGTTTTAGTAAGATATTTCCTAGAATTCCTTTAAAAACTTAAATGAAATAGCAAATGTTTGTTATAAAAAGACAAGAGATCAGTAGAATCTTTGTTTCTGGCAGGTTTCAGTCAGAAGACATATTGATTGGCACAAAAGCCAAAAGAAAAACAAATGAATCCTGATGCACAAGGCTGCATACAGATCTTTACAAATATAAAGATCTATTCTTTCTCTCTATTTTTAAGGGAAACAATAAATAAACTGCTTTGTCTAGAAATGACAAGATAAGTTTTATTTGATATTTCTTGTTAGAATTTGGTTAGCTAGTCATTTTATTTTATTTTTTTTATTTTTATTTTTTTTAGTTTTAGTTTTTATTTTTAGTTTTAGTTTTTTTTTTTTAGTTTTGTTTTTTTTTTTTAGTTTTAGTTTTTTTTTTAGTTTTAGTTTTTTTTTTTAGTTTTTTTAGTTTTTTATTTCTATTTTTAGCTTTTTAGTTTTAGTTTTTTAGTTTTAGTTTTTTAGTTTTATTTTTAGTTTTTTAGTTTTAGGTTTTTTTTTTTTTTGAGTTTTATTTTTTTTTATTTTTAGTTTAAAAAAAACTAAATGTTTTTTACTTTGTTTTTTTTTTTGTTTTTTTTACTTTTAGTTTTTTTTTTTTTTTTTTACTTTTAGTTTTTTTTTTAAATTTTTTTTATTTTACTCCGTGGAGTTCTCAACAGACCAAATTGACAATGTTTGCAATAAACAATAACAAAAGAAAAAAAAATAACAGGGCGAAACAATACAATGCAAACAATGTATGCAAGACAAAAGTAGACAAAGCAACAGTACATACACAAATGGGATACAGATAAGTGATTACAGCATTCTGACTTCAAAAATATGAGATGAGACCAAGAAGTGGCCTATCTTATTGGCTAAGAAATTCCAACATGCATTGACTGCAATTTGTCTATAAATTTGAGGAGGGGGATATTTTTGCAGACATTCCCATACAGGACTGGAACCTACATACTCTTTTCTGTTTTGAAATTAACATACCAGTAACAACCGTTAACAAATGTGCAAAATCAAAAACTCAATTAAGAAAACCTTCTGGGAGTTTCAACTTTTATAAAATTTTTGCATTGGTTTCATACTTTTATTCCCTTACTCCATAATCAAAGAGATAAAACTTTTTCTATTTCTTTGCAACATTTCTTTCCTTAAAATGAAAAACCTTTCTTGCTGATTTCTTTCAGATTGCAAGTTTAACTGCCATCGTAAATGTGCCGGTAATGTTCCAAATGATTGTGCTGGTGATCTTTCAAATCCCTGTGGAATAGAAAGTAAGTTTTTTTGTTTTTTTATAATCATTTTACCCTATTTCAACTATTGATTATACAGGGTACAGCAAAAATACCTTCCATCTAATGGTAAGTCATTAGCTAAATGAAGACACCATTGCCACTAATGTCTTACCATTATATAGATGGTATTTCTGGGAGGTGTTTCTGCTACACCCTCTATATGGTTAAAGATAAATTTTTTTCTTGAATTTTTTAAAAACTTTTTGTGCCATTTTTTAAGAATCAGATGGCAATAAAAACCTACTCCTTGACCTTTTGACCATAATGACACCTTACAGGCTACCGTGCATAAATAAACATTATTTTCATTGTTTTCTTAAATTTTTTTTATAATCATTTCACTTCAATCGAGGCAATAATGCCACTAGGATGCAGGGGGGTTACATGGAGTGAAAAAGAAAACTTTAGTGAGGAAATGACAATATAGAAAATAGTGCTCAGAAAGATTTTTGAAGATTGTGGGTGGCAGAGAAGCAAGTAATCTGAAGGAAGTTGCACAGGTAAGAAGTGCAAGAAAAAACTGTTAGAATAGAAGTGGTGGTTGCATTTAGCTAGTTCAACTCTAAAACTGAATCTCATAGCATGCTTAAATTGATGTGGTTGAGGCACTAGGTGGGGAAACTCATCAGAACAATTGCTATGAAAATATTTGTAGAAAAGACAGAGGGAAGCCATGTTGATGAGAAAGTGAGTGAAGTTGAGATGCCATGTTTGGATTGATTACATTACACATTTTTTTGAATTTTGTCAAGAATCTTGAGATATACAACAGGAGCACCAGACCGTGTATGGCAGTAATATTCAATGCATAGACAAATGGTAGATTTATAAATATGCAAGATGTATTCTGATGAGTAGAATTGTCTGGCACAACACAGTGAACCAAATTTCCTAGCAATTGATTCAATGTAATCTTGCCACTTGAGCCCAAGAAGGAGCAGAATGTTGTTCTTTTGGAGTTTAATGTCAGCCATACTGATGGCAGGCAGAAAAGGTTCTTTGTGGTGATTAAGTGAATACAGTTTGGTTTTGGAGTCGTTAAAATTTACAAGCCATTTCTTGCTCCAGTTAACCTCTTTAATGAGAACTATTGTCAGTTTTACTTTGTCAGATATGTTGGACATTCTACTGAGACGAGAAGTGAATAGTTGTCTCGTCTGTGTAAATACCTAATTGGAAACTGATGACATCAGAAAAGTCATTGATAACAATCAGAAAAGTGTAGGTTTAACAATAGAGTCCTGGGGGACCCCCACATTAATAAATATGTAGTAGAAGCACTTTCTAAAATTAAATGCCCTTCATAAAAATAAGGACACTCATTATACATATTTCTATTCATGAGGTCAGTAATAGGAGCACCAGACCAGATATGGTAGCAGGATTCGATGCACAGATGAAGGGTAGATTTATAAATGTTCAAAATGGATTCTGATGAGAAGAATTGTCTGGCACGTCACAGTGAACCAGCTTTCCTAGCAATTAATTCTATCTTAATATTCACATCTATCTAACTCTGTGCGTCCGTTATGTGATCTATCTCTGTGCGTCCGTTATGTGATCTATCTCTGTGCGTCCGTTATGTGATCTATCTCTGTCGTCCGTTTATGTGATCTATCTCTGTCGTCCGTATGTGATCTATCTCATCGTCCGTTATGTGATCTATCTCTGTCGTCCGTTATGTGATCTATCTCTGTGTCCGTTATATGCGTCCGTTATGTGATCTCATGCGTCCGTTATCTGATCTCTCTCTGTCGTCCGTTATGTCCGTTATGATCTATCTCTGTCGTCCGTTATATGATCTATCTCTGTGCGTCCGTTATTATCTGTGATCTATCTCTGTGCGTCCGTTATGTGATCTATCTCTGTGCGTCCGTTATGTGATCTATCTCTGTGCGTCCGTTATGTGATCTATCTCTGTGCGTCCGTTATGTGATCTATCTCTGTGCGTCCGTTATGTGATCTATCTCTGTGCGTCCGTTATGTGATCTATCTCTGTGCGTCCGTTATGTGATCTATCTCTGTGCGTCCGTTATGTGATCTATCTCTGTGCGTCCGTTATGTGATCTATCTCTGTGCGTCCGTTATGTGATCTATCTCTGTGCGTCCGTTATGTGATCTATCTCTGTGCGTCCGTTATGTGATCTATGTATCTATTTAAGCCTTACAGATTCTTTGAATTTTATGAAGAATTTCTAAATATATGGTAGAAGCACTTTCTAAAATTAAATGCTGTTCATAAAAATAAGGACACTCATTCTATATATTTCTATTCATGAGGTAAGTAATAAGAACAACAGATCAGACATGGCAGCAGGATTCGATGCATGGACGAAGGGTAGATTTATAAATGTTCAAGATAGACCCCGGAGAAAAATTGTCTTGAATCAACTTTCCTAGCAGGAGACGTAGCAATTCTTTCAATATAATCACTCCACTTCATGCCAGTGGAAAACATGAGCCAAAGAAGGCATAAATTCTTGCTCTCCTCTGCACCCAAGTTTCTTTTTAGAGTTTCTTTATTCTTCTATCTACAAACCACAGTACAATTCTTTGTATAGATACGGTTGTCGCTATATATATATATATAGGTGGAGAGTTGGTGCTTTTCCTCATTGACAACACTTACCTGTTTATTTACATTCAGATTATTGTCCTAATCTTTGTTGTTGGTGTCCAAACGTTTTAAGTGTTGTGCTCTCTGGCCTTCATCAAGTGTATATTGATCTGGGTAATATACACCTGATGAAGGCCAAAGGGTAAAATGTCTGAAACGTTGTGATAACAACAAAGATGAGGACAATAGTTTGAATGCAAATAGTGTAAGTAATGATGACTTCTAATACCAGAAATACAGACAGAAGCAAATCTGTCTCTTAAGCACTTTTGCTGCTGCATTGTTGTATCATTGTTGCCTGGCTGTGCTGGCCCATTTTTGGAAAAATTGCAAATTGCCATTTACTGGAAATAAATGACTATAAAGACAATGACAATTTTTCATGGGTGCTGCTATCTTGGTTTTGATCAGATATTCTGTAATACAGATTAATCTAAAGAACATATCCAATACACACTGTGATAAAAATACATCAAAAAACGGGTCATATTGTTCACTACTATATATCTACATTGATTTGGGAATAACACTAGGTGCTATTTATTTTATAGCACAGACTCTGACTGATATTTTGTGGTGTCTTGAAAATGTATTTATATGTCAACAGCAAGTATTATAAGTTTCATAAAGTCATAAGAACATCTTGAAAACGTTTATGTATATCAACAGCAGGGAGTATAAGTTTCATAAAGACGTACAAGAACATCTTGAAAATGTATATATACATCAGCAGCATGCAGTATAAGTTTCATAGATATATAGTTTGGCTTGTTTATGATCATATCAACTCTTAATAGCAATTTCCTTGAGAGCTTTGGTAATTTTTAAAATTTTTTATGATTAAAATCTATTGCTGGAAATGTTTATTATAAAAATGTATTTTTATACTTTCCTAGTGTTTTGACACCAGTTTGGGGGTTCACCATTTGCCCATAGCTGGAACCCTAACAGGTGCTACCACCCTGATTCAGGGTGGGCCTGGGAACAACAGCAATTAAGAGGTGATTCCACATTCATCAAATCCTCCCACTCAGAGGACTTGCTGCCGGATGTAGTTATAAAGACATAAAAACATCATAAAAATATATATAAATATATATATATATATATATATATATATATATATATATATATATATATATGTCAGCAGCAGGCAATATGTTTCATAAAGACATATAAAAAACATCCACAGCAGTGGATGTTTTAATTATGGAACAAAAATGTTAATGTTATGTAAGATTTACATCTGTCTATCTGGAGAATTAAGACCTATTAACCTAGAATTTTTAAATGTTATGTCGCAAAAGTTTTCAAGACATTGGCCGAAAACGTTTATCCCTGCAAAAAAGTTTTTCTCAGATCCAAACACCACTCGTGTCTTTGTATCCATTTTCATATATGTGTGGGATGCAATAAATTCGTTTTTTTTGTCAAATGCAGCCTTGGGGGTGATGAATTATGTTCCACCTTACAACTCATTTCCTCACAGGCAAAACACTGCTAGCCTCTCACTACTTTTACTGGCAAAAGTTCAAAATTAGATACATTCTTTAGTTTCGCCAGTTCAGACCTTTTACAGCTCAAACCCCACTATGCCACATACAAAGGTTTGACTCTTCATTCTATTCATATTTTATTTGTAAAGAGGAAGTTCAATTTAGAGATATTCACCCCCCCCCCCAAAAAAAACACCTGAACTGTTCATTTGTGGAATAAACTCTTGAGAGGATATTTCCCTAACCGCTATGATCTTAACCTCTTCAAGTCTAGGGTCAACTTTTATCTTGGTATCCCCATAAAAATCACTTATTACTTCCCCCTCTTTACACTCTTATAGTAAACCTCATTCATTAACCCTCTACCTTTAGTGGCTCTTGGGCTTTGTATTGGGTGAACATTAGTTTCTGTATGTATGTGTGTGTGTGTGTGTGTGTGTGTGTGTGTGTATATATATATATATATATTATAAAAAGAAGAGAGGAACCACAAACGTTTTTGGTTGTAATAAGCATAATATATTTTTTTTAAAAAAATCCACATTACAACCAAAAACATTTGCAGTTCCTCTCTTCTTTTTATTATACACACTTTTCTCTTGTTGGAACTACTATAACCTCTTCCTTTATATATATATATATATATATATATATATATATATATGCCAATTGGTTTAATGAACTTACCTTCTTGGTACTTCAAGTGCATGATTTTAAGTGTGCTACTAAATTGGCAACTGGATTTCTTTGTTGTACTGTTGAAATAGCTTGATAAAACCGTACATTTTATTCTAATATTTTTTCTCTCCTGTGGAACTCTCTTCCGGTTTCTTGTATCTCTACCACCTACGATCTTCAAAACTTTAAATGCAACATTGGTCACCACCTTTTTGTCTTCCTGAAACCTGTTTTTTTGTCTTTTCTTCTCCCTAACATCTTTTCATTTCTTTTCACTCCTAGTAACCCTTTGCGTCTTGGTAAAGTCTGGGGTGAAGTGATTAAAAAAGACAAACCAAAAAAGAAAGAATATATAAATTTCAAATTTTCTGTCTAAATTTTTTTTTATGATGTTTCGGCTGTTCTCTAGCTTTCTTCAGATATCTTTCTTTCCAGATAACCTTCATGGAATTTTGAACCTAATCTACAAGGTTAAATTGTTCTTATCCCACTCTCCATGTTGAGGGATATCTTGTCATCTTTTTTTTTTTTTTTTTTAACAGTTCAGTTATTGCTGGCTCTGTTTTCACTGAGTTGGTGTCTTCGCTACTTAAGAATTGGACTTACAAGTCACCAAATTCCTGAACCAACACTTCAATTTATAAATAATTTATAATTGAAACATAATAGTTAATGTACAAATCATACTGAAACACTGGTTCTTGTACGATCACTGAAATTAAGCAACATTATACTTGCTCAATATCTACATGGGTGACTGTTTGGAAATAGCAAGTACACTAAGCTTGGATGTGCAGGTGGTGTAATGGATAACAGCTTGGAATTTGAAATTGGATAGTTGAGTTCAAATCTCAGTCAGGTTTGTTACATTAAATTATGCACAAATACCCTTGGGAAAGGTATGAATCCATCTCTTCTCCCTCCAGCAATGGGTTAAGACCTGTATTAATAAAATAAATTCAAACTCGGCTCTCAGATTCCTCAATCCAAGCTGATATCCACTACTCCACCGTGCCTCCTCCGTGACCACCAGATAATGTAAGCAAAAAACTTGGTATTAAACCAGTTGGGCATGGTGCTAGCAACTTTTTCCTGTAAAATTTTATTTGGTCTGGGGACCACAGCAGTAATACCTTGTATTGTTAAGAGCCACAACTCCATATTCCTCAGCAGAGCCTATGGGCCAGGAGGAGAGGAAGGGAATAGTTAATGTGAAATGTATGTTTTCTCACACTCTATTTTATGATCAATAATATTTTATGGTTTTTATTCTTCAGACTTTCCAGAGTTTGTGGACAATTCAGAAAATGAAGGCCTCAATGAAACTGATACATCAGAATACGGAGATGATGACTTTGAACCACAGAAGCCTCCCCTCAGGTAAGAAGTGTTTTTTTTATTGGATAATAAGCATATTGACTGCAAAAGAGACTCATGTAGGGATCATATTGCTGAGCCAATACAGTCACTGCTCTTAGTAGGACTGATCTTCACTAAATCAAAGGGCTAACGACAGATGCCTACTACTCAGATTTGTGTCCTCATCTTTGATATTTTCCATCCTCCATGAATTGATTCTATTTGGAATATATGGCCACAGCCTCACCACCAAAGCGCCATATCCTCATCACAGAAGGGCCACAATCTCACCACTGTAGATGTTGGTGCTGTGGTTTGCATAGCAAATAGTTTAATTGGGTGGAGTTGTCAGCCCTGTGCTCGACCAGTTTTAAATTCAGAATTGTCTTCCTAGACCAGTTGCTAGTGTGTCAAGTCTGCCCTGCTATTTAGCCCATAGCTGGAGAGAGAGAAGAGGTGGATTAATATCTTTACTAATGGTATTTGTGTGAAAGTGAATGTAATAAATGTGACCAGAATTTGAGCTCAGCACGTTGTTTCCATTTCTGTGCTGATAACCACTCCTAAATCCCCGCTTTGACTGTGATGCGAAGCAAGGTATGTGTCCCCGCTTTGACTGTGCCATTAAATTTGCCAATCCAACCTGACCTTACTCCACATAGTGGGTGCCGAACATAGCTCTGTCTTTGATTTGTTGCATCTATTGAAACTTACAGCCATATCATGTTGAAACACTGTTTCTCTGTTTGCCGAAGTTAAGCAATGTCGAGTCTGGTCAGTACCTAAATGGGTGACTGCTTGGGAATACCAGGTGCTGTAAGCTTTAATGTGCAGGTGGCATAATGAATAACTCTTTGGAATTGGAATTTGGTATTCCAAGTTACAATTCCAATTGTGTTTGTTATTTTCACTTACAAGTACCATTAGGAATGTTATTAATTCACCTATTCTCCCCACAGCTATGGGCTAAATAGTCGGACATGTGTCAGTAAAATAATTATCTCCAAAAAGTTCTCATAATCCCAAAATAAATTCTGGTTTTAAATAACATTCAAAAGGTTGATAAGCCATAAAAAAACAAATCAATCAAATTCAATTGGAACTTTATTTTTATGTCCCTATGTCTCTTCTGTTTGTTTTGTGCTTCTCTCTTTGTCTCTGGTGTAGTGTAGCTTGGGTGTGGCACAAGGCCAAAAGTATGGGGTACCCAGTGAGGATTGTACTCCTTATTCTGTTGTAATTGATCTAGTAGTGGGACAGACTTACTAATCATTACACCACATCAAAGTACCCTTCTCTTTTTGTCTATGTGAACTTTTTTTTTATAGACATTGTTGTCCGTTTTGCTTGTTCAGACACCACTGCTGTGCCTCTCCCTCTCTAGATGCCTTTTTACAGTTTTGCCTTCAAATTTTTTTCACTTTGTCTTGATCCTTACATAATGTTTCCTTTTTTATTTTCAAGCCCGACACAAAGCACAAATATTCCATTGATGCGTATCATCCAATCGGTGAAACATACCAAAAAAGCTGGATCCAACATCCTCAAAGAAGGCTGGATGGTGCATTTAACAGACAAAGATCCATTGGTGAGTTGGACCAAAAAATTCTTTATTGGGCCTGTGTTTCTTTTTTCTATATTTCATGATATGTCTTGGGATTGATTGTGGAGTGGTTTCCTGTTGCCTTCTCCAGGGTGGTTTATGGAGACACCACCTCTAGTTAGCAGGCCGTTGACTCAGAGAGTTCCTCTGTCCTTTCTTAGCTCTTGTTTTTCATCCTACTGGCTTGCTAACAAGCCGCTTCACTCAAAAGAACAGGGAGTGGGGTAGTTGGTTTAGTCGCTGACATTTCAACTGGAATACTTACTGAAAGGGGGGATTTTTTTTATTTTTTTTTTTTTAAATATGTTTTAACTTAGTATAAGTTCCATTACCCTCTATTAAAACAATATACAATAGGTCAAGACAGCATCATAGAAAAAGTGATTCTTACTACTTACAATTGGAACCCTGTGTTAAATCTTGCTAAGCTTGAATCAATTGTCATTTATGTGGTCAAAACGTTAAAGTCCTTGCAACTATTAGAAGGATTTTCATATGCAAGTCTGAGAGACCACTTCATTAGTTAATAACAATAAAAAAAACTGATACCCCAATTTATGCCCAACAAAATCTTATATCAATACCAGTTTAGCCATGTCAGTATGTGCGAGTGGTGTGATGGATAGAGACTTGGAAGGAGGAATTGGATACCTGAGTTCAAATTCCAGTCAGGTTCATTACATTCATGCATGTGAAAATACCCTTGGGAAAGATATGAATCCATCTTCTCCTGAAAGCTATGGGTCAAATAGTAAAACTTGTATCTGGAAAAACCATTGTTTGCAAAAAAAAAACTGTTAATGCAATGTTCATTTGCAAAAAAAACAAAAACAAAAAACAATTATTCCTTAAATCCAAAATATGTTTCGGCTTAGGATTGATAAATCATAAAAGAACCAATCAGTCAATTAATCAATTAGCCATTTCATCAAAAATGATAGCCATTGATGTTTTAAGTTTGTATTATTAAAAGACATTCAAATATGAATCTTTTATTATTGGGGCCTTGGCCTCTTGTAGTGCTTAGCAAGGCTAGGCTGAATGGATCATTATTACTGGGTAGTGAATTTGCTCCTAACTGGGTGCCTCGTACAGAATCATCAACAAGAGTTGGCATGTTATAAAATCAACCAGCCTAAAGAATATTATTTATATAGAGTAATTTTGTGGGGATCTGCTTATATTAATATGAAGTTGGTTATCCATGTTGTCAAAAATGATGGCATATATACAATTGGTATTTTATATTCTCACTATTCTTGGGTTTTCACATGTTAATCTTTGACTATAGTTAATTCTCCCATTCTATATCTATAATTCTCAAAATGTATGTATATATTTGTGTGTGTGTGTGTGTGTGATTAGATGTTGTTTGTTTCTAGAGTTTTCATCTGATTTCAATGAATTTTTTTTGTTTGATAGATAATTCTTCAGTGTTAGTTTTGAGTCCAAATTGGCATGAAAAAATTACAACCTTTGAAGGTGAAGAAAAAAAAAAAAGAAAAGTTTTTTACACTTTGCACAAAAATCAAAGGCAAAATTTAATGTAAAAAAAAAAAAAAACAGCGTGCAATCAATTTAGAGAGTTGAAATCTAATGCAAAAAAATACTATATTATAAAAAAAATTATATAAATAAAAATTATCGTATATTATTATTATGATGGTCCATGGAAGAGGTTCTTTCTTTGCAAGATTGAGAATGCAAATTTGGGGATGTGCCTTATTTGCACCCAATTTTTACTAATATTGATTTTCAGGCGGGCTGACTGACTTTAAACTACTCCAATTGAACAGCAAAAATTTCCAGTAATAAAACACCCAGTTGAAGACAGTTTATACTGCTAGTTATAAATATATAGCAATTATTGGGGTGAGGGATCAGTTTATTACTTAATGCCAATAGAAAACTGATCCCCCACTTTACATCCAGTAAAATCTTCTATTAATATGAGGTTATCCCTGCTGTCAAAAATGATGGCATATATAAAATTGATATTTTATGTTCTTGCTATTCTTGGGTTTTCACATGTTAATCTTTGAATATAGTTCTTCCAATTATTTACATATAGTAATTCTTGGGGGATCAGTTTATTATTTAATAACAATAGAAATCTGATCCCCCTACTTTATGTCCAGTAGAATTTTATATTAATGCTAACTTACACATGCTGTCAAAAAATGATGTTTTTGTTAAAATCCTACTGTAATTCGGTTTTCACGTATTAGCCTTTAAATACAGGTTTCTAATTATTTATGTGGTTATTAATGATGGATCAATTTATTACTTAATAACTATATAAATCAGATCCCTCATTTTATGTCCAGCAGAATCTTATATTCCTACGAGTTTATCCATGCTGTCAAAAATATTTTAACTTCTTTCACTTATAAGGTGGTTTTCATGTGAGTCTTTGAATGTTTGTTTCCAATTACTAATATGGGGTAATTAATGGGGGATCAGTTTATAACTTAATAAAGATATAAAACCGTTCCCCCTCTTTATGACCAGTAGAATTATAATATCTATGCTGTCAAAAAATAATTTTTCATTGTCCTTACTATCATTAGGTTTTCCCATGCGAGTTTCTAAACATGTTTTCAATTATTATGTAGTAATTTATCAGTGATCAGTTTATAACTGAATAAAAATAGAAAACTGATTCCCCACTTTATGGCCAGTAGAATCTTTCATTTGATCCATTTTATCCATGCTGTCAAAAATTATTTTTTAAGTTCTTACAATTATAAAGTTTTCATATTTGAGTCTTTAAATACATTTATTTCCAGTTATTAATGTAGTATTTAATGAGGGATCAGTTTATTACTTAATAACTATAGAAAACCGATCCTCCACTTTATGTCCAACAATTTTATATTAATATTTATTTACCCAAAGTCTTTTTTTTTTTTTTTTTTTTTTTCACCTCTTAACTTGGAACAATCTGCCATTTTCAATACAAAGACACTGCCCCCTGGTGTCGCCAACACATTGGAAATAACCATGCTACAGTGAAAAATAAAGACTGTTGGCAAATTATATATGGAAATTTTTTTAGATTTCACAACAACAATTCTTTCTTTGCATTATTCATTCAAATTGTCCAGTATTGTTGGTACAAAGACACCTGACATTGTGTGTGTATAAGGGAGATAACTCTATCACAGCAAATAGTTACAGGCATTACAGAAAATAACTATACAAATATACTAAAAGATGATCTCCTTATCACTGTGCTCTACTCTGGATGCCCATGAATATTTTGCAATATGGAAAAATGTTCCTTGTAGTTAATTTATTCTTTTATATGCAAACTCCTTTCTGGAGAAGATAATGGCTCTCTACAACTTCTTGGTTTTTAACATTAGCATTCACACAAGCTGATTAAGTAGGTTACTTGTTGTCCACCCCCAGTTCTTTTTGCCTTCATAATGTCCTGTGAGTGTTAAATTTTCTAGGCCCTTTTTCCTCATTTTGTATCCCAGAAATTTCAAGTGTATCTTTCTGATTGTAAGTATAAGTTTTCTTATTGCTGCTATTTTCCTTAAGACTTCCTCATTTCTCACATTTTCTGTCTATGGTATTCTTAGTATTCATCAGTAGAAACACATCTCTGTTGCTTCAAGTCTCTTTATCTGTGAGGAGATTATCCAGCATTCACTGCCACATAGGAGATTAGATATTACATAGCAGTCCAGCACGCTTTTTCTTGTTTATAAGGGCATTTTCCCAATCTCTTAAGACTTTGTCTGTAGAATCACCTGTCACTTGAAGTCTCTTCATCTGTGAGGAGATTGGCCAGTGTTCACTGCCATAGATACTGCATAACTGCTGAGCACTCCTTTCAAACAAAATTTTCCAATCTTTTAATACTTCGCTTAGTTTCTAGAAGGCATCTCTTGCTATTCCTATGTGTCTTCAGAAATTTGTACCACATTTTCTCTCATCTGTTATTATGCTACCCAGATAGTTAAAATTTCTGTACCTGCTTGATTTTTGACATCCCCAATATGTAGCTCACACCTTGGGTCATCTCTTTTGCTGACAACCATACATGGATGACAAAATAAAGAAAAAAAAAATGACATCCTTATCACTGCCATATCGCTGTTTGCTTTATTGTATCAGTTCTTGCTTGTTAACTTTGGCACCAAGAAGGTTGATATGAAAGTTTCGCATGAAGACAAAATTTTTATTTCAACATTAATCTGCTTATTAATATTCTCTAGTAGTTTCAAACGTGAGTAAGTGTGTCTTGTGAAACATTCTACAATTTTAATCTGCCAAACCTACACACACTTATATTTTTCATATTTTATGTTTTTATTTATTTATTTTTTCATACATAATCCATTGTTAAATAATAATTTAAGTTGTCATGTTAGGTAGACCAATTTAGGGTGAGGGGTGATCAGCTGATTAATTAATAACAATACAAAAACTGATCCCCCTTTTTATGTCCAGTGGAATCTTGTATTCCAACCAACTTTAATTTACAAAAATTTAAATGCGATGTCAATCACTATCTACTGTACTCCTGATTACTCTTCCTGCTCATTATTAATGTTTCTATTCCTAATTCTTCCATACCCTGTGACCTCCTTGTGTCTTAGGGGTGTTACTGCCTTGTGTGGGGTGATACTGATTTAAAAAAAAAAAACACATTTTTTTCAAAAATATCTCGTGCTTTGGTCAGATTTTTTTTGTGGATGGAGGAGATGGTCTGGCTGTTCAAATATGGGTGTTTTGTTAAAAAAAAAATAATGATGAAAAAATGGGCATTTGTTTAGAAAATAAAGACAAAAATATTTAATCTAGAATATGATGGCCAGTATTATATATGCACACACACACACACAGTGGATGCTGAAAAGTTCTGGTCTTGAAGATGGGATCCAAAATTAAATTCTGATTTTTGGCTAGTTTTTTGGAAATTGATCAGGTGACGATCATTTCAGCATGCTCTTGCATAAATAATAATTTCTGTGCATGAACTCTTGACAGTGAAAACAAAAATGAAAAGACTGGGGTTTTTGGGTTTTTTTTTAAATATGGATAGATGTTACTAAATTGAGATGAGTAGTACTTTCATTTTAATCTCGATCCCTTTCGATTGTAACTATTCAGACAATCAATTTATAGACATCGGTAAAATGCAGATTGGAAAATGAGATTAGGATGAAAGATGTACTTTTCAAGAAAAAAAATAAATGAATATTGGTAGGCACTAAAATTCAGATACTATTACAAAAAAACTAACACTGTCTGACAAACAACCATTTAATTAAAAAAAATTTTGAAAATCCTGTACATATGAGTAATTTTGATTAATTTCAACTATAAAGTCTGACAGATGGCGAGATTCAGTTCTCTCGAAAGAAAGGGTTTTCTCTTCAGGCAACATGTATATATACTCGTCTGGTATCTTTACTAATAATTACAACACATGTTTTCATCTGGAAATCTACTTAAAGCGCAAGCAGCATTTGACTCTTGAACACAACTACTTTCACTTATTTAAATATTGCTGCATATGAGTAAGCATTAATTTGTTTATTTCTTTATATCAGCCAAAGATTGTGTAATATTATTATTATTATACTGTTCCTTGATCTTAAGCTTTCAGCTCATATGAGCCATCATCAGAGTGGTGAACATCTCTGTTGTAATGTCCATATAACCACTTTGATGATGGCTCATATGAGCCGAAAGATTAGATAGAGGAACAGCATAATAAAATATATCCAAATATTGGACAGTTTTTGTCTTTATTTTCTCCCGAAACTAAAACCACTATATGAAGCTTAGAATAGCTCATGATCAAACATAATAGACATTCGTTGTCTGATATATTTAACAATATATGTTTGAATAATGATCTGTTGCACCAATATATATATATATATATATATATATATATATATATATATATATATATAAATCAGCATGTAATTTCCTTAAGGGGATTAATTTTCTATGCTGGTTGTTGACATTGCAATTGAAAAGTCATTACTTCAGCAGTTCTAGACGAATAGAATTCTGCTGATGCCAGTCTCATGACACAGGCAGGGCTGGTGCCAGGCTATTAATGATATTTTCATTATTGCAAATTGTGCGATGTTATGTAAACCGGCAGCTGAGTGCAAATATATTATTGAATTTTTGTTCAGAGCATAGGTAGGAATTTGTTTGCCTAGGTTAAATTTGAGATTGTCTACAAGCAGCTTTAGATAAAGAGGAGTGTTATACAGAAACTGCCTTGGATGAAGGAAGAATTATTCATGAGTAGCCTTGTACAAAAGGAGGGCTTATGTGCTAGCTACATTAAATAAGAGTTATCCACAAGCTTCACTGGACAAAGGAGCGGGAAGTCTGCAAACTGCATTGGACAAAGGAGTCGAGGGGTGTGCAGACTGCCTTGGATAATGGGAGGGTTATCCGCAGACTGCCTTGGACAATGGGAGGGTTATCCACGAGCTGCCTTGGACAAAGGAGGAGTTAGCCACCATCTGTACCGAATAAAAGAGGAGCTTTCCACTAGTTAATGTGGATGAAGGAATAGATATCCATAATAGCTTTGAAGGCTTACCTGCAAGCTACTTTGGAGAAAGGAATAGTTATTTGTGAGCACCCTTGGACAAAGTAGGGCTTATCCACAAGCTTCCTTGGATAATTTAGCATTAGTATGCTCTAGTTGTTTTGACTAAGTGTAAATTAATTTACAATATATATAAAAAAAAAACTTCAGTAAGTTATGGTTTGTAAATATGCCACCTTTTTTTTTAAAATTTCCTAAGCCTTACTTCAAATGGCTAACACAGGATAAATGTTGGTAAAATGGTTAGTAACATTGTTTTCTACTCAGTCTTTCATATTCGACAGTTGTCTGCGTTGGGATGTGAGAGTAAGGTAACAAGTTTCAGAAGAGAGTAGAATCGGGGAGCCAGGTTAAAATTTCTGGCTGATCTGTTGAGTTTACAGTTGCACAAATGCGCTTGGAAAAGGCATCAATCAGTCTATAGTCACCCCCACTTTGGCTCTGAATTAAATTGCACTCTGTAACCTTGGATAGCAGGTAGTCTAAGAAGACTACTAGTTAGTTCAAACTGTTGAAAATACTATGGGAAACCTCTCTCCTCACCTTCTTTTTCTAGATGTCAAGGTAATTTATAAATAATTAAGAATAAGAATCTATAATTGCCTGTTTTTTTTAGGGACATGACGTCTTAAAATATATATATATATATATATATATATATATATATATATGTGTGTATATATATATATATTTTTTTTTTTTTTTTTTTTTTTTTTTTTTTTAGATCAAAAAATCTATTTTCAGATAAAGATCTATCAAAAACATATTAAAAATCTTTTTTTTTTTTTTTCAGATAAAAATGTCTTAAAAAATTTATTTTCTCAAGTAAAAATCTTTTAAAAATGTAAATCTGTTTTCTCAGATTTTTTAATAGATTTTGATCTATTCAAAAAATCTATTAAAATATCTATTTTTTCAGATAAAAAAAATCTATTAAAATATCTATTTTTTTCAGATAAAAATCTTTTTAAATGTATTAAGAATCTATTTCCCTCAGATTTTTTTAATAGATTTTTATCTATCTCTTAAAAAAAAAAAATCTGTTAAAAAATCTAGTAATCTGGAAATCTATTCTTTCCACGTCTCAGCTCTGAATTAAATAGTTGAATAGACTGGCCTCTCTAACCTTGGGTGGAAGATAGTCTAAGAAGGCTACTAGTTATAATTTAAACTATTGGAAATATTATGGCAAACCTCTCTCGCCACCTTCTTTCCTGAGAAGTTAAGGCTCTTCATAAATAATTCATAATAGTAATCTGTGGGGATCGATAATTATCTGCTTCTTTTAGGGACATGGCATCTTAAAAAATAAAAAAATAGAAAGATTCAAATTTAACAATTCAAAATTTAAAAAAATGAAATTTTATCCTATGATTGAAAACTGATTTCTGGTGCTTGTGACCAAACAGCAAATATGCAACTCTTTTATTCACCAGGTGGCATCATTTAATATTTTTATTGTCACATAATTGGTATTTTGCTATTTTATTTCTGAGATGAGGTATTGTAACTATTTACATCGTCCATACTGTTGTCCTCATCTTTGTTGGCATATTCATGATGTTTTGGCCTTCTTCAGGTGATATATGCTGGAATTTTGAACCGAACCCTTTCTTTAGTCCATGGTTAAGAAGAAAAAGAAAAAAAATGGTTGCTGAAACATTAGGTTTATAAGTCCCAAAATTTCACTCACTGATGTGCCCAAGTACACATGGCCCAGTGGATAAAAGCTTTGGTTAAGTAATCCAAAAAGTGACTTGACCCAAAGAGTTGTGAGTTCAATACCTGGCCACTGGAACAAAAGCATGGAGAGTTGAGTTACTAAAGAGAATTAACTGAAACTATTTGCATTATTTGGACTGTTGTCCTCATTTTCATTGCCATATTCACAACATTTCAGCTGTTGTATGCTCTGGCCCTCTTCAGATGATTGGAATTTCAAACCAAACCTTTTATTTCATCCGCCGGGGTAGATTGTTCTAGTTCCACATGCCATGCCTTTTCCGGATGTCTCACTTATTTCTCTTTAACACAACCCTCCAAGTTTTTGGTTCATCACTGCTGTAGCCTGGTATTGAACTCACAATTCTAGTCACTTGATCTAATCAACGTCTTTATCCACTGGGCCATGTGTCCTTGAGAACATCTGTGTATGAATTTTTGGGACTTATAAATCTAATGTCTCAGGCCACTGCAGTGGTGAACCAAAAACTTGGAGACTTGAGTTAAAGCGAAATAACTGAAATATCTGGAAGAGGCATGGCACGTGTAACTAGAACAATCTTCCCCGGTGGACGAAATAAAAGTTTCGGTTTGAAATTCCATTCACCTGAACAAGGCTGGAGTGTACAACGGCCAAAACGTTGTGCATATGGCAATGAAAATGAGAATAACAGTCCGAATAATGTAAATAATTCAAGTAATCATAATACCTCATCTCAGAGATATACTCAAATGTTGAAACTAAAAAAAAGGTATGGCACGTCAAATTAGAACAATCTACTCACATGGACTTTACTATTTTATTATATTTTTTTTTATTGTATAACAGCTGGTATTAAGACCATTTTCTTCCATAATTTTACATTAGATTTATATAAAATTTTTGTCTGTCTATATTTCTGAAATGAGGTATTGTAATTACCGAATTTACATAATTCAGACTGTTGTCCTCATCTTTACTGTCACATTCACGATGTTTTGACCATTGTACACTCTGGCATTCTTCAGGATCTGTCTATATTTCTGAGATATTGTAACTATATTTGTAACTAATAACATATTTTGGACTGTTATCCTCATCTTTACTGTCACATTAACAAAGTTCTAACCAAAATGGAGGAAATGGAACAGATTTTCAGTGATTTTACTAAGTGACCCAGGAATATGAAGGTTATATGTCAGCCCATTTCAGGAAATAAACATGGGAAGAACATCTACATAAACATCATCAAACCAATCTTCAGAAACGCCAACATACAGATTAACTACTCTGGGTTCAGTTTGAAATTCAAACACATTACCTGAAGAAGGCTGGAGCGGGTGATGGCTGAAACATTGTGAATGTGATAATAAAGATGAGGACAACAGGCCAAACAATGCCACTATGCACTTAGTTTTATTAGCAGACATGTTTCAATATAGAATACAGGAGGAGAATATGAATGACAATCATGAACAATTTTGAAAATGATGCCTGTTAACATCAATACAGGCTTGGATCTTTCTTATTTGTTCCTGAACACTGCTATTAGTTGCTTTCAGTTATTATACTGCCGCATCCTGGGTATGATGATAAACTATGCCCAACAGCAAGGCCTCTGATCAGGATGTTTTGAGGATCATGTAACTACCTCTTAATTGCTGGTGTTCCCAGGTCCACCATGACCTGGGGTGGTAGCAGCTGTTAGGGTGCCAGCTATGGGCAAATAGTTAACCCCCCCCCCCAAACTGGGGTAAAAACACTATGAAAGTGTATAAATAGGTTTTAATACCAGAAATACTCTGTAAAAAATTATTACCAGCAATACATTTTTGAAAAAAAAATACTACAAGCAATGTTTTTGAAAAAAAAAATATTACCAGTATTGTTTTAGAAAAAAAAAAATGTTACCAGGAATACATTTTTGAAAAAAAAAAAAAAAAAAAAATTACTAGCACAGATTGGCCTCTGACTCATCCCTAGAAGAATGGACCAGTATTCCAATAAATAATCTGATGGAGATGTTGACTTTCGGTACACAAACAACACACTTCAGAATGGGATTACACATATATTGACAGGATGAGGGCTTAGCAATGGTAAATATATACATGGAATACTTTGAGGAAATGGCATTAGAATCTATATCTCTAAGGCCAACTCTCTGGTTAAGATACGTAGATGATACCTTCATATTCTGGCCACACCAGGAAGATGTCCAGGTTCTACTCAACTCCCACCATCCATACAGCATAAAGAAATGGATTGTCTGCTGCTTACAACATCGAACAAAAGTTATAAGTGGCAACCCAGAAACATTAAATAAAGAATTGGTCAGTATAAGCAGTACCCTACAACGTAACAACTACCCTGGGTACATGGCAGCACCCCCAATAAGCTGGGATATGCAGGTACAATAGGAGGACAACAACTCAGAAAACAGTCTGCCTGCCTTATTTATGTGAAGGGGTTATCGGAGAAAATACAAAGAATCTGCGGTTCATATAACATCAGGTCAACCTTCAAAAGCTGGACAACACTTCGCAGATACCTCTCCCAAGTAAGCCCCCCCCCAATAGAGGAGAACATGACTAAAGACTGTGTGTACGCCATCCCATGCAGCTGTGAAAAGAAATATAAAGGGGAGGGAGGCCACCCCCTTTAGGTAAGGCTTCAAGAACACCAAAAAGCTGTAACATGAGGGGAAATGGATAAATCAGGTGTGAGAAAAGGGAGATCACCTCCCTTTGTGGAATCAGGTTGAAATCATAGACAAAGAACGTCATTGGAAAATTCGTAAACTTAAGGTATCAGCACATATGCTAGACCACAAAATTCTCCTGAGCTGACCAAGCATAGAAATTAATACAATATGGAAACCAGTAATAAGGAGTGCCAGAGAAAAGCAGTAATAACAATGAAAATTGCAATATGATAACAGCAAAAATTGCAATATGAGCACTGAAAAAAATGATTGCTGAAGACATTAATTTTATAAGTCCCAGAAATTCATACGGGACACATGGCACACTGGATAAAGGTGTTAGATACAGTGTGAGTTCAATACCTGGTTAAGGCAGTGGAGAACTTGGAGAGGTGAATTAACAGATAACTGACACCCAGTAGACATGGAGCAAAATAAAGGGTTCAGTTCGACATTCCAACCACTTGAAGGAGGCCAGAGCGTATAACGGGTAAAACATTGTGATAAATATGGCAACAAAGATGGGGACAATAACCTGAAACATGTAAATAGTGTACATAATACCTCATCTCAGAAATATAGACATATCTGTTAAAATGAGATGTCGGTGTTATTTTCATTTTTGCGTAATTTAAACTATTAGAATTCTTTGGTTAAATAATATCAACAAGTTCTGTCTATCTAATTTTTTAACTTTTTCAAATTTCTGAATTCATTGTTTTATATAATCAATAAATTTCTGAATTCATTGTTTTATATAATCAATAAATTTACCAAAGTTCATATTACTCCCTTCTAGGTAAATTTAAACATTTCAACATTTGTTTTTGAGAATTACATTTTATATATATATATATATATATATATTTAACAGTTTTTGGTTAATTTCAGCATTCTCATGTTTGTTGGAACCAATTTGTCTTTTAAAAGGTCAAACTGAATTTTTTGTGGGTATTTTAATTTTTTTATTTTTATACAGACTTTACATGCACACATCCATATATATATATATATATATATATATATATATATATATATATATATATATATAATATATATTGGATGATCTTTTCACAAAATTTCATGGCAATTCAGAGATAATAGTGGAAATTTGTCATGATTGCCTATATTCTCAAGAGACACATGATTTTAAAAAGAAAATAAATATATATATATTATGTAGTTTATATTAAGGCTATTAATGTGGATGAGTGGTTAGAAAGTTCACATTCGGACTATAAGGCCCAGTTTTGAATCTCACTGGGGTTGATTAATGACTTGACGTTATCAGCCTGAGGAGGCACCTTTGGACAGTGCCTGAAAATCAGACGATGGGTTGACCCAAGCCATGTGACTGAAATTGGGTAAACGTAACTATTTGGGATCCATCGATGGTTCTGCTAGCACAAAGCCACAAGTTCTCGTGATCGAAGGTTTGTTGCTATTGGCCTTGTTCAAACACTTGATCACAGATAATGTATTCCCTCTTAGAAACTGTAACTAAGGTCCACTTAGAATAGTTGCAGTATAAACCACAAGTGGGCTCTGTGGGTGTTGAACAAATACAAAATGTGCCTGAGCAGGCATCTGCAACATGGATTAGCTAACTGCTCTAGTAGGCAGACATACTTGGAAACAAGTGGCCAGTCACTATTAAGGCTATTTTTTTGTTGATCTCATTCCAGAAGTTATTGATACAGTCAAACTGATTCATTCTGTTGCTATCACAACATTTTGGCTGATCCTTTCTCCAGCCTTCTCCATGGGAAAAATCTGGAAGGAAAGAAAAAAGTTTTCTCTCACTCTCTCCTTCCCCCTTTTTTTTTTTTTTTTTAAATAAAAAAACTAGAAAATGGTAACAAAAATACAGGCCAGTTGATTTCCCCCTTGTACTTGTGAATGATGCAAGTGATAATATTTCCTGATGTTTTCTCAGTTCAATGATTGAAAATGACTTTATACCAATTGAAACTTGTAGATCTTACTCAGGACCATTCTTTGAACTTAGTTGACTGGCACTACAGAATCACAAAGAACTGTATGCGGTAACAGAAACCATATCACTTGAGGAATTTCCACATCAACAACTAAAATGAATAGCACATGTGACACCCAACATAGAAGTGGAAGGTTTGGTTTTTATCTTTATCTCCGGTATTCCTATTTTATCGCCAGCAGATGGGGATTTGTGAGTGGCATCCACTTGACTGAAGAGCAACAAATAAGTAAAAGAAAGCATTTAGTGTCAAATGACAACAATCATTGATGATTTCTGTTAACTGATCTATTTTAACAGTCATGGTTGAGGGAGTCATTTCTGGTCTGTCTTTGCTCGGAGGCAAACTGTCCCTTAGTTTCAGTGTTGCCCATTCATATTGTCAGCCACACATCATAATGTGTAGAGGGGCAGAGAGTTGGCAGGGTGGAAGAGTTAAGCTGTTAGATTGAAAGGGCAGAAGCTGTCCCAAGTGTTACCTACCAACCCATCCAGGCCGATCAAGCAAGGTCTTGAATAAAACCCATTTCATAATATTAGAAATGGGATTCGAGTTCTCATTTCTCGACATGACATTTGTTTCCAACTTTTATTTTTTTGCGAGCGTGCAGTGGGCCTTTCCCATTTTTTGGTTCACACCAACGTGAACAAAAATAGAGGCACAATGTAGGGAGATCACTGGCTGGTCAGTAAAAAGCTGTGTGAGGATCCCATTGTATGTTTACATATGTGCTCGGAGAAAATAATGGCATAATCAAAATGTTGACATTCCACACTACTTCAAACAAAAGGTTAGGAAGGAAACCTCCATCAATATTCGAAAAAGCAATTTTAAAGTAACTAGACTTAAGAAACCTATTTTCTTGAAAAATTGATTTAAAAGAAAGCTTTTATAAATTTGGAGGCATGTTAGAGTAATGGATAGTGGCTCGGATTAAGGAATCCAAGTTTAAATTCCAGTCAAATCCGTTAAATTCACTTACATGCTAGTACCCTTGGGAAAGGTATGAATACTCTTCTTTGTCCCCCAGCTATGGGTAAATAGCAGGACAGACCAGGTTCTATAGCCTTGGATGGCAACTGGTCTACCACAGAAAAAAATGGCAACCTACTGCGTGAAAAAATCTGCCTCATCAATCATGTATCGAAAGATAAAAGATCACCTAAGAGTGTATCATGCATGGCACATAACTGACTGACTTTATAAATTTGAAATGGTACTGGCTGCTCAGTCAGTGAATGCCAAATGTTTTCTTATAACATGGTTAATGTTTTCATTACCATCAGCGATGAGTAGAACAGATACGACACTTGTCTCTGCCCCCATGGTGAAGGGATATAGCACAAGGATGGTTTAAAGTGGGGAACCCTAGCACATGCACATGAGCCAAGGTAAAAAAAAAAAATTACCCAGTCCCGCAACCAATGTTGTGCTGGCATCGATATTACATCTCCCTCTTTGGTACAATGAGGGAGGTACTGCTGCAGGTTTGGAATCCATGTGACCAGGCATCCCTCATTTATTTGTTTTGTTCTGTCTGAACACAATAGAGAGATGAAATGTATCTTGTCTGCCCAACAGATACTTTGATCCCAGCCTGATGGGCGGAGAGTGAAGAAAAGTGTAACTTAAGTAGCACTAGCTACTTGGTCAATTAATGCCGAATGTTACCACTACCATATACCAGGGGTGGCCAAGTCACATGCAGATCTTTGACCTTTAATATGCGACTCATGGAAATATGTTGGGCTGAGCTCCTTTTTTCATCATAGTTAACATAAAAGGTAAATCAGAAAAATTTCAAGCTTTATTATTATTTACTGGGTAAGAATTGAGACCCCATTGGATTACAATGTAAGTTTAATGTTTATGGTTAGTAAAAATATTTAAGACTAGCAGTAGAGCCCAGCGTTGCCCGGGGATGTAACAGTAAGAGATAGATCAAGTATTGACCATCATAAAGACTGAAAAATAAAATTGACAAAGATTATTGTTTAAGGTTGACGGACACGCATGTCTTAATTAGTTTTTTTTTTTTTTTTTTTTTTACGAATTGGTCAAATCCAAACTCAAACAAAAACATTGTTTTCAATCTTTGAGTCTATTGACTGAATAGAATTTTATTATAAACAATTGTCTTGTAAATGGAATTTTTAAAGCATTCTGAATGTAGAAATAAAGAAAAAAGTGTGCAAGACAATGAGAAACACTACCTGCCAAAAAAAAATAGTGAGTTGTTGAAATCAGTTAAAAAATGTAGGAAATCCGATCCCATATATAAATGACTACACACACACACACACGCACACAACCTGGGTTTTATAAGTATAACTCGATATGAGTTGTCCCCCTTTCATTCTGGCGACAGAATTGTTTTATTGTGTTTTCAAATTGATTTCATGCAAAAACAATTGTGTTTTTCCAATTTTTGGCACTGTCAGAACCACCACAAGGTAATTTTATGCAGTCCTGTGAAGTTTTGTTGAAATCGGTTGAAAAATGTAGGAAATCCGATCCAATACATAAACATAAACGTACAGACACACACACGCAATCTGCATTTTATAATAAGTAAGATTTTAAAACCTAATGCCAAATTTGATTGAGGCATTGTTCTTTAGTGCTGAGGGAAGAAATGGTGGCAAGCAGAGAGATTAAAGAAATTTCTGGTCAACAAGGGTTACAAAAGAATTTCAGGAGACTGAGTTCATGAGTAAGGGGACTGCACTCACATCATGTACATATATAATTTTATGTTACTGAAATGCAGATTTGCACATTTTTCTTGTAGTTCATTACCATATTAAATACATGAAATATAATTAAAACAATCATCAGTCAAGATTTTGAAAATGTGTACTTTGTGATTACTGAAACCAATACAAATTAATAGTTTAATAAACTGCATACATGAATAAATATTATTGCTTACATGCACTTCTTAATATTTATATAAAAATGTAACAAAAATGTATGTGTAAATTTTGTTCATGTCTTGTGACTCTTAAACATCTGAACTTTATCCTCTGTGGATCTTACATTAAACAAGTTTGACCACTCCTGCTATATATATATATATATATATATATATATATATATATATATATATATATATATATAAGCCTACTTGTATATAGAGCAAACCCTGAATTTTTGGTGAAAAAAACCCTGCTTTTTTTTTTTCTACAACTTGTGTATAATGTGACCCCAGCTTCAGAGCAATGCTAGTAGGCCTACCATATTCAAATATTGCAGTGCCAGGTATTATCCTGGACATATTTTATAGCAAATAAATGGTCTTAATTCTTTTTTTGTACGAAGCAGCCCCAAAATGGAGAGAAAAACCACTTACCATGAAATATCTGATATGAAGATTTAGATAGTGTGTAAACAGAGGAAAGACAAACAGGTGGATACAATTGGAAGGTGAAGTGCAGAGTAAAGGAACTTACCTGTACTGTGTAAGGTTAGCCAGAGATACTGTGAGAATGTAGGCCTGACAGGTAGGTTACGGTCACCGAAAATGCAGAAATTTTAACCCTTTCAGAAAGAAATTTACTTCTGTATAGTGCAACTGATCACTGAAAATGTATGATTTTTAACCTCTTCGATAAAAAAAATTTACCTGTGTATAGTGTGACCCCCCCCCCACTATTTTTATGTCAAAGTCTGATCATAAAATGTCACACTATATTTCAGAGAGAGAGAATATATATATATATATATAGTACCACAGGTGTTTTGTTATTTATACAGCAAGAACTCAGTGTCTCTTAATTTACTCCCTTTTGAAGCAATGAAGAATAAGAATCAATAAATGTTTTTGAATGGCATTATCTCTTTGATTCATTTTTCTGGCAATGAATTCTTGGAGATTTTTATACCTGACAAAGGAAGCTGAATAGGTCAGTCTAAATATTATCAACAACAGAAGAAGGGTTCAGTTCAGAATAATTTTCAGACAATTGCACTCGTTTTTTTTTTGTTTTTTTTTTGTTTTTTGTATGCTTTTATTTTTTTTGTATGTGTTTATTTTTTGTCCTTACATTTTGGCTGATCCATTCTACAGACTTCTTTTATAGATGTTCTATCTATATGATAAGACTTTCATCTTTTTTTCTTTTATATAGCAAAAAATTTTTTAAAAAGTGGGAACTGGTAATATACATACTTACATTTGATATGTAATAATAATTTTTAAATAATTTAAGTAATTCTATTACATCTATTTATTTTAAAAAGAAATCTAGTCTATTACTAATTAAAAGTAAAAATAATATTTTAAAATTGTAGTTCAATATAACGTATTCTAATCCAAACACCCCTTTTAGAAAGAATCTTTGTATACAAGTATGAATTTAACGGAAAAAAATGCTGAAAAACTTTTGTTGATTTAAAAAAAAAAAAACACAGACAATATGTGTTGAACAGATGTTGTAATTCGTTAAAAAATGTACCCTACCTAGACATAACTGCTTTTTTGAACATAACTTATAATTGATACAATAATAGTTAATAAAAATGATCACGCTACCGCCCCTGTATAAATGATTGGATTTCTCTGTATCCTTGGAAACAAAAATTATGAATGTATGTGCTTTTAAAACAGTAAATTTAAAAATAAGTTATTCCAAAATTCGCTTGAAGATGAAACAGAACTAATGCTTTTAATTTAATTATATAATTAAATTTGAAGTTTTTAGCTTCAGTTTTTGAAACATGGTAATTCCTGTATAACAAAGGAACCATATTTTTAAATCAGTTAATTTATAATATATATGTATATATATGTATATGTTAAGAATTTGGGTAAATGATCCTGACTGTTATACTTTAAATGACAACTGGAAAAAACCTTCATGAAAGTATGTTTTGAAAAAATATCCAATAATGCATTTTGCCAATTTTGTGCTTCATCAGATTGAAGATGAAAAAGTGAATTGTATGTATTATTCCAAATAAACACACAATTCACTTTTTCGTCTTTGATCTGATGAATCCCAAAATGGGTGAAATAATGCATTACTGGATATTTTTTTAAAACATACTTTCATTAACTTTTTTTTCCAATTGTCATTATATATATATACACTGCGTGCCAGATTATTATTGAGATATCTTTTTTCCTAATATTTCAAAAACCGTCCAATCAATTCACACAAAGTTTTCACACAATGTTGGCAACACTGATTTGTGCAATCACTGAAATTTTCATACTGATCTATTTACAATGTAAACAAACTGGCGCCATATTTGTTATCAGCATGGTGATTTGAGCGTGCCAAATTATTAGAAAAGTGTAAGAATTTAGTGAAAAGATGGGCCGTAAAAGCAGTTTAAGTGATGCTGAAAAGAAAACTATCACCTCAGAACTCTCAAAAGGTAAATCTACCCTAGAAATTTCTAAAATGATAGGGAGGTGTCATCAAACAGCAAAAAAGTTCACCACTGACCCTACACAAGTACACAAAAGGGCAGATAAAGGCAAGCCGAGGGTTATTTCACGTTGTCTCATGTTACGACTTAAATGAGAGGCCACGAAGAACCCTGGACTTACCAGTCAATAGCTTTTCAGTCGCATTGGGGATCCTACTGTGTCTAAAAGTACTCGGTGTCGGTATCTGAGGGAAATAGCAGCAACAGTCAAACTTGTATCGAAGCCTCCGTTGACGAGAAATCACATTCAAAATCGATTGAAATGGGCCAAGAACAATATGAAGATTGACTTCTCTAAAGTTTTGTTCACAGACAAAACTCGAGCAACACTTGATGGGCCAGATAGATGGTGCAAAGCCTGGGTAATGAACGGACAGAATCGCCATCTGCGTTTGAGACACCAACAAGGCAGTGGATGCCTCATGATCTGGGGTGGTATTATTGGAAAAACATTAGTGGGCCCATGGAGAGTACCAGATGGTGTCAAAATGACTGCTGATGCATACATAGCGTTTATGAAGGAGCATCTTGAACCATGGATGAAAAGGCAAAGAGTTGCCTTCA
>CAHIKZ030002800.1:2882500-2907500 GCA_903632075.3 Acanthosepion pharaonis
ATTCAACTTGATAAAATATTGTCTGTTGAACCTGTCAAGTCAGATAAGATAAATACTTCTGCCAAGCTCCAGCCGCATGTATTTGAAATCCGTTTACCAAATATGGTTTACTTTGTGGGTGAGGATAGTACATATGGCAAAGATAACGGTGACAATGTTGTTTCATCACCAGAGAGTGGAGTTGGACTTGAACAGGCTCATCATTGGGAACAGGCCATTCGACAAGCTCTTATGCCTGTAACATCTAATGTGACTGAAGGTAAGTAATTGTTTCATATCTACAGAATATTACACCTTCTTGAGAATTATTACTGACTTTTTTCTTTTGCTTTTAAATGCTATGGGTTACAGTTATGCTTCAGCATTCATTAGAACATGAAATGTTATCTATTATGGAAATTTTTTTTTTTATGTTGGAATGTCAAACACAAAATAAAAAATCAGTAATAGATAACTACACATAGTTTTAGTCTTACCAGTTGCACCCCTGATGATGATCTCAGAAAGAGATGGAAAGTATTTGGGAAATAAAAGTGATTCTCACTGTTACAGTGCATTTCTTGACTTATTTAATTGTAATATATGGAAAAATATTTGGATATGAAAGGATTATGATAAAATCTACCCACATGCCAGATTTTCAATAGTTAAAAAAAAAGTAAACTCTTGGTGCATTGTTTCAATTCGTAGGGGTGAGACAATCCAGGTGGCCTTTTTTGGCCCCACGTCATAGCGTCAATGTTACAATATTTCGTATATCACAGTATATTGTCTTGAACATAAAATACTAAAGGTATTAATTATAAAAAATAAGCCCAACATCAGTAAAATTACATCAAACTTAAGAACAAATATCTACATAATAAGTGTGAATGTCAGTGTGTCACTGTCACACTAGGCCAGATCTGGACCTGCAATCTTGAAATTTTGGATTCCTAAGTTTTCATTACTGCGATTGTTTTCAGTTTTTTTTTTTTTTTTTTGTGTGACGAATTTATTGGTACAATAACAATTTTTATAACTTGGAGATAAATTTGGAAATAATAAAAATTGCACAATCTAATGAAAGTCACCCATGAAATAAAAATAATTGTTTGTACGGAAAGTAAAGACCTACATACATCAAATTGTCTTTAAATTAAGTGGCAGCAGAAGAATTATTGTTGAACTTCTAAAAGGTAAGCTTAAATATTAATGAAATACTTAAATGCAGCAATCAATTTTGAGTTCTACTGAAGTTTATTGTTGCCTACCGCATCTACTCCTCCCTACCTATTGTGATGAAAGCCAAATCAGGAGCTAGTTTAAATGCTGCCTGATAGGGTGGCTTTTAAGCTAGTACTAAATATATTTCATATGTCATATCTTGAACATAAAATACTACAAGCAGTAAATATAAAACGTAAACAGGATAAAATGTTATCAAACTTAGGAACAAATATACTAAATGTATTTTATAAACAAAAAATAATTGGGGAATTGCAACATTTGAGGAAAGTTGATATAGTGATATAGCGCAAAACAAAAAGTCTTTGAGAGCCAAAAATACTCAGACATTTATATTGAAATTTTCACCAGAAGCCATGAAAGTGGTCTGAAAAATTAACAAAAAACTCCTTAAAGAACATTTGTTCTGTTTTTAACTAAACTAATAATTCATTTTTTTGTTAAGGTTGTCTTTATTGATTTGTTTTTTTTCTTTATTTATAATTTGACTAACATGCTTATCTTTGCATACAAAATGTTGGTAGTAAGAACAATCACTGAAGTTAAGCAATATCAAGCCTGGTCAGTACCTAGATGGGTAGTTGTTTGGGTTGGGAATACCATATGTTGTAAACCTGGATGTGAGGGTGGTGTTATTCATAATGGCTCGAAATCAGAGCGCCGAGTTCTAATTACAGTCAGGTTTGTTATATTCACTTATACAAAAATACCCTTGGGAAAAGGTATGAATCCATCTCTCCTTCCTCCAGCAATGGGTTAATTAGTAGGACTTGTATCAGTAAGTCATTATCATTACAAAAAAGAGAAATTAAATTATTTTCTGGCTTTTTATAACTTGCAAAAGGTTTATAAGCTGTAAAAAAACAAATCAATCAAATAGAATCAATATTTTGGCCAGACAAACTTCAGGGAATTTCAAATTGAACTTATTATTATTATTATTTTATTTCCATTTCTGTCCATGTTGAAAGTTATCTCATGATGGTTCAGTGTCTTTTTAGTGTTGCTTAGTTATTACTTTCTAATCTGTCTGTTTTTAACCATATTCTTCTTTTATGTGCTGCATCCCTTCAGGACATTGATGATCATGGCTCTCCACAATTTCCTATCTTTTGTAGCTCTTAATAAATTTGGTCTTTTTGTTATCTATCCTAAACCTTGCTCTGCCATCTATTTACTCAAGCTTGTTAGGTAGGTTATGCACTGTGAGTATCAAATTTTCCAAGCTCTCTTTCCTCATTATGTACCTTAGAAATTTCAACTCTTTCTGGTGTTAAGTATACAAGTCCTTTTCATGTCCATTTTCTACAAAACTTTGTCCTGTTCCGTCCATGTAGAACCACATTTTTGTTGCTTAAAGTCTCTTCATTTGTGAGGAGATTGTTCAGCATTCACTGCTATATAGGAGAACTGATTTTCCATAAAAGTTCAGTACTATTTTCTTTTGTTTTTTAACAAAATTTTCCTGTTTCTTAATACTTTGCTTAGATGTTAGAAGGTATATTTCATTATCCCGATGCACCTTCAGATTTCAGTGTCACACTTTCTATCCTCAGTTAAAACACTTCCCAGATATTTAAATTGTTGTGCTTGTTTGATCCTGGTATCTCCAATTTTTAATTTGCATGTTGGACTGTTCGTTTTGCCAACAACTGAGTATACTTTCTTCTTGCAATTGATGTTTATAGTCCTTTTCTTTTTTTTTCTTTTCTTCTTTTCTTTTTTTTTTTTTTTTTTTTTTCTTTTCTTTTCTTTTTTTTTTTTTTTTTTTTTTTTTATATACACACATTCCTTCACTAACTGCTTTGTGGAACCAACTCCAAAGAGGATGCTTCCATGATTGCTACAATTTTAACCTGTTCAAGTCTAGGGTTAATCATTATCTTCCCCTCTTCTTCTGTAACCCTCTATATCGAGTGGCTCTTGGGCATTGTACAGGCTTACCATTGTTGTAAAAAAAAAAAAAAAAAAATCTCTAAACCCGAGCCAATCATAACTCTAAACAAGCACATTTACTAAAACGTGTAAGCATGTCCGTCTCGCCCAAAACCATGAGCGCAGTACTTGAAACATTGCAAGCCTTTCACTGCTCTGTTGCTGTTTCCATGGAATGTGTTCAGACAAACTACATTTTTTAGTTCCACGAGTTCTAACCTTCATGGCTAAGACCTAGCATGTTATGCACATTGTAGCAAAACATCCCTTCATATTCTATTGATGAGATGTAAGTACCACTTGAGCAGCTTCTTCCTATAAACCACTGTTTTGTGGAACTGGCTCCCAAGTGGATGCTTCCACAATCACTACGATTTTAACCTGTAGGGTCAACTGTTATCTTCCCCACAGATCCCTATAAACCGTGTCTCTTACTCTTTAACTTTCTACCTTGAGTGGCTTTTGGGCCTTGAACAGAGTGAACATCATTAAAAAAACAAAAACAAAACAAGAGATTTTCTTCCTGATTTTTTGCTGATTTCTTTGTCTACTGCAGTTCTTATAGGAATATACTTTTCTTCTTTGTCTCATCTCATGTCACATACCTAAAGAATTTAATGGCTAGGTTTTTCTATGCATCTTCCTGACGATGTCCTTCACTGCCTCATTCATTATGCCATTGAATTGATCTGTCAGAATTTCCACTTTGTTGTCAACAGTCGAGCTAACTTCCCTCCCAATTGTTCCTTTGAATTCTTCAATGGCATTGAGATCCTTTAGCCTCTCCAGGTAGAACTTCAGCTGGCTTGGGTTTTTGGTCCTCCTCAGCCTGATTTTATAAGGTTATGATAGATCTTGTTTGACTCCTCTTTCTGCTTAGTAGATATCTATGCATCATAACAACATTTATGCATCATAACAAATGTGACGTCTGTACATCATAACAAATGTGACGTCTGTACATCATAACAAATGTGACGTCTGTACATCATAACAAATGTGACGTCTGTACATCTTAACAAATGTGACGTCTGTACATCTTAACAAATGTGACGTCTGTACATCATAACAGCAAAAACATTTATATGTAGAAGGGTTTATTATCAGAAGGATTTGTTCAGTAGATGCATGAAAATTCTTGTAATGTGATTGTCAGTAAATGTTTCTGATTCTTATGTTTGTCATTAGGAATGAATAAATTATTTGCAAGTGATAAGTCTCATTTAAAAGGTAATATTAAACATGAGAAAGAGATATTTGTATAAAACTTATCTGTAGTCTTCGTTTCTGGAGCCACTCAGATCCATGTGTCCTTTTTTGTGAGAGGCCGATGAAAAAGAGTCTCTAAATTTCCAGCCAGTAGGGCGGTTTCGTTTTTTCTATGGAATCCTGGGAATTAAGTTTTTCTTTTTTATTTATTTCTCCTGATCATGATATCACTACAATAGTTTAGTCCTGGATATGATGATAAACTACATCCCACAACAAGGCCTGTAATATAGAGATTGGAGGTTTTGAGGAGTGCAGAACCATCTCTTAATTGCTGTTGTTTCCAGGTCCACACTGGCCCAGAGTGATAGCACTTGTTACAATCTCAACTATGGACAAATAATGAATCCCCAAAACAAAAACTAAACACTATGAAAGTATAAAAATATATTTTTATAGTAAAAATACCAGCAATGCATTTCTCTATTTAAAAATTTACCAACAATACTTATTTATAGTAAAATGACAGACAATACATTTTATCTGTAGTTGAATGCATAAAATTGTGGTTAAAATGTTTAGATTTTGTCAAGTGACTATTCTGGGTTTGGTTCAAAATTCAAATATTGCCTGAAGAAGGCCAGAATGTACAACATATGAAACATGAATGAAGATGGAGACAACTGTTCAAACAATGTAAATATTAAGATTTGTTGAAAACTTTCTCTAAATGTGAGATTTTAGTGTAGTTCCCGCAGAAAGACAAAATAAAACATTTGGTCCCAATAAGAGATTCTGGATTTAAACTATGTACTTACTGGATTCCACATTTGAAAATGTTCACTATCATGGACTCTTTAATCACAAGTAAATATCTGGATGGTTTTTCACAAAAGACTAACTGAAAACCTGTCATGTGGTTAGGATTGTTAAGCTAGTTCATGTAGATCTCAATTTAGGCTTTCCAATAAGTAATCATAGATTTTAATTTATTAAACCATTTTTTTTTTTTTTTTTTTTTTTTAATCATTTAGGTGTAGGTGGCAGCAAAGCAAGAAATTGGAAGTGAGTTCCACAGCCAAGTAGTGCAAGAAAAGAAAATATTAGAATAGAACAGTTGGTTGCATTTAGCTAGTCCAACAGTAAAACGATGAGACCTAATTGCCATTCTAGTAGCATGCTTAAATTCATATAGTCGAGGTACTAAGGAAAAAGCTTAGAACATTTGCTGTGAAAATATTTACAGAAAAGATGGAAGGAAGCCAAGTCATGTTGGTGAAAAAATCATCACCACCATAAACTCTTGGATTACATTTAACTTAAATATTTTTTTTTTTTTGGTGGGGGGTATATTTCAAAGAAACACTTCAATTAACCAAATATTTTTTACTGGATTTTTATTGTAGCAATAAACACAGGTATAATATTGAATTGTTTTTGTGAGGATATAATGAAGTTAAACATGGTTTTAAGGTTAATGTTTATAGCCACCTGGTGGCCATTCCATGTATTACAAATGTAAGCACAACACTATTTTTCATTGGTAAAAACAAATTATAATTTTGGTTTCTGGCATGGAAATTTCCACTTGTCTGGTTTCACTAACCTTGATGACCAAATAGAAATGGTCCAGTTTAGTATTTAGTACCTTATAAATTGAACACTCACTAAAAGAAAATGAGCTTGGAAATTTTCAAAAACTAAAATTAGGAAAGATGGCTCAAAAGGTCTCATTAGTAAACAATAGTGATTGTTATTCAAGATTTGTTTTGAGTTATCGTATGACAGACAAAAAAGTAATTTATAGAATTATATATAAGAAGATATATATGTCAGATAGAATTCAGGAAAACCAATTGTATGTTTAAAAAATTTTTATTCTGTTGATGTTTTGCTCTGTCCCAGAATAATTGAAAAATCTCAGGAAAAATTGTTACTATGGCAACCTTAATACCTTAAAAATACTGTGGTTAATTTAAAAAAATTAACGGTTAATAAAATTTTAAAATAAATAATGGTAAACAACTTAGATTTGTACATGGGGGGGTGGATGTTAGGAGATTTGTACATGGGGGGAATGTTAGGAGATTTGTACACGGGGGGATGTTAGAATAAAATGCAAAATTTGATTTGACATTAGAAAATGAAAGTAGCTATGGTGATTGAATTATTATTATTTACACTATTTACATGTGGACTGTTGTCCTCATTTTTGTTTCTTTTAATAAAGTAAGTTAAATGACAGCAGGTTTTCAAGAGCAGCAGCAGCTTTAACAGAAGAGAAAGCTTCAGTGAGTCCAGTCAAGCATGACAAACAGCAGCAGCACTCATGAGCAGTTAGGTTTAGGGCTCCAAGTTCTTCATAGAAGACCTTCATTAAAAAAAAAAAATATTTGTGGGTTTTATATATTAAAGTGAGGTATCAAGTAGACTACTGTTTACTAGTACTCAATGAATGAGACCATGATAGTAAATGGAATGGTACTTAGACTCAGTGGGAATGGGGTGAGCAGTACCAAAAGTAAGAACTAGATGAGATATCCCTAAACACGAGCAGCAAAATGCCCCAATATACTGAGAGTTCAGTTTCAAATTCTCTGTAAATTATTCAGATCAATATATACCTGCTGAAGGCCAGAGGGAACAGCAACTGAAACGTTGCGATAACAACAGCAAAGATGAGGACAATAGTCTTTATGTAAATAATAATGAGAAAAATAAATTGTGTATATCCAAAGGAAAGAATGAATATTTATAATTCAAAGTAGCTTGCTTGTAATGATTTTTCCTTAGATTGCCATGGTAATGATTTTTTTTTAGGTCATAGGTGTTAAGAGGCAGGTGGGATTTGGGGGTAGCAGCTCCCCCACTCCATAGCAAACCAATTGTATATTTTCAAGGCAAAAGCTGGTTATTTTCTGGGTAACTCGGAAAATTTTCCACCAATTATTATTTTTGCTCTGCTCCATAAAACTTCAGCCCATATGCTTATTAAACATGTCAGGTTGATGCAAAAGTCTTCAGCATTTACAGGTAAAAGCTCCCCCCTTTTTAAATTCATAGTATCATTATTCAGCCATCAAACTGGTTTTCTGTGACATTGAGGGCACTTTTCTGCTAAATTATGTGTTCCATCATAAACAGCAATTTCAGCTTTGATTTGATAAATTCTTGACCTTGTTGGAACTGCTGACCAGACAGAAAGCATTGTATGGGACAAGACAAGAGATTGTCTGATGGGGACATATTTGCTGACACATTCAGAACTTCCCCAGCCAGCTTTGTGATCCTTTGCCATATCTTATTTGCAGTGTCATATGTTTGAGGACGATTAGATAGATTTGCAACACAATGGGTGGGAGGAATTTGTTTTCATGCTGCAAAATCACTGATCAACTTCCTTGCCAAGAAAAAGATCCATTCAATGTGATATTCAAACAAGCTAGTTGCTCACTGTAACATTGGTGCAGTGTGTCCAGGTTCCAGCATTTATAATGAATTTTCTACCAAACAGGGGGATTTTTTTTTTTTTTTTTTTTTTTTTTTTTTTTGTGGCATATTAAATTTAGGCTGTCCTAAGATTTTTTTTTATTTTGGGTTCTTGCATTTCAATCCTATTTTTTGCCCCCATTTTTATTTCTTTTTCTCTTTCATCATGATATTTCCACACTTTATTCCAAAAATCAATTTTTCTATATTGCAAGCACATCCTCATACTTGTTACAAAAGCTAAAGAGAAAATCTATATTATCATTAAAAGATGAAAAGAAATGAAAAGATTACTAATAATGTGGTATCTGCATGAACACTCAACCTAATAATGCTCCTATCTTTTTTTATGTTCCTTACAAAAGCTAAAGACTAAATCCATGTTAACAATGTAAAAAAAATAGAGAGATTACTAATAGTGTGGGGTCTGTATCCACACTCACCCTGATAATCATAATTTAAAAAGAAAATCCATATCAACATTGAAAGAGGAAAAACTGTGTAAAGATTGCTCATTGTTGCCTAAAATAATGATACCTGTGAAATAAAGATGCTCTTATTTTGTAAAAAAAAAATTTATTGCATGTTTTGGTATATAATTCTTTTTGCAATATGAATATATTGTTTTAGGATTATTATTTCCCATAAAAATGATTAATATTTTAATTTCCTTTTCTCTTCATGAATATTCTCACACTTTATTCCAGAAACCTTGCTAAGCTGTTTTCTTTTTATATTGTGTGCATGCTTATATTTTCTATAAAACAATTGATTGAAGAATCCATCATGCTATAATTAAGCCTTGTAAGCATGTTTGTACAATTAACATAAAACTCCTGCTGATTAGGGATTAGTAGAAATACAAGTAAATTTTAAAGGTAGTTGAAGTTTGCCTAATTACAGAGTCTCCCTTTATCTGTTTTCAAATAATTATAATATAAAGTCTATACAAAGGAAGAGATTTAACACAGAAACTAAAGGCCACCTGCAATAGTCATAAAGTGAGTTTACCTAATCTAAATAAATAGTGAATGATTGAAATGCATTCAAAACTAGAGAGAAAAGTATTATCAATGGTCAGGAATTAATTCAGGACATACTCAGAGATTAAAGTTATGCATAGAATGTAAATACAGGTATCTATAGGTCTACCATTCGTCCATGCTTAGAATATCGCTGCCACATATGGTTTGGTGCCCCTGTTATTTACCTTGAGCGCCTTGATAAAATCCAAAGAAGAATAAGCAATATTATTGGTCCTGATCTGGCAGCTTGGCTTCAATCACATTCTCACCACCATAAAGTTTCCTCTCTCTGCCTTTTCTATACATTCATGGTAATTGTTCAGATGAACTCTTCACTATGGTACGTAGACTTTTTGAATTTAAGCACAGTAATAGACTGGTGTCAAGATCTCATCAATTTATAGTTGAGTTGGCCGCTAGATGTAACTGTAAATTTTATGCTAACAGTTGCACTTCTCACATTTCTTTCTTGTGGAACTCCCTTCCAGCTTCATGCATTCTGGCCAACTTTAATCTGCAAAAGTTTAAATACAATGTCTATCACTATCTACTGTCCTGATTACTCTTTCCTCTTCTCACTCATTATTAATTTTTCTCTTCCTATTTCTTCCACACCTTGTAATGCTTTGTTTCAGTGGCCTTACTGCCTTGCATGGAGTGATACTGACTTTAAAAAAAAAAAAATCGAGTCAGGGTGGGAGGGATTGTCAGTGGCTTGGAATTAATACAATTGTATTCATTACTGCTCAACTAGGCTTATTGAATGATTAATGCTGTGTGCAAGTTATTTTACTATACATTCACTCGTGTATATATATATATATATATATATATATACACACACACACACACACACACACATTGTTTATCAACCCTTTTGTGTGTTATTTAAAGCCAAATCAGATTTTGAATTGTGGAAATAGTACTATTTTCTGCAAGTGAATATTGGCAATTTTTTTTTTTTTTTTTTTTTTTTTCAGAATAACAATGATTTTTACAGATACAAGTCCTAGAATTTAACCCATGGTTAGTGAAAGGGGATAGATTCATACTTTTCCCAAGAGTATCTGTGCACAGGTGAATGTAAAAACACAAGTGGAATTTGAACTTGGCACTCCAATTTCTCATTTGAAGCCACTGTCTCTTACACCACCCACACATCTACCTATGTATGCATGTGCATACACATTCATGCCTATATAGATATGCACACACACATACGCATACATATGCTTACACATGCATGCACATATATACATATATCTGACACTCGTGTACATACAAACAAAGGTAAATTTGATATAGGCATACAGCCATATCATGTTGAAACAGCGGTTTTCATATGATCACCGAAGTTAACCAACATTGTGCCTGGTCAGTACCTGGACGAGTGACTGCTTGAGAATAACAGGTTCTATAAGCTTGGATGTGCAGATGGTGTAATGGATAATGGCTTGTGATTGTTAATTGGAAAGAGTTCCAATTCCTGTTGGGTGCATTATATTCACTTATGTGCATGTACCCTTGGGAAAGGTATGAATCCACTTCCTCTCTCACCAGCTATAGGTTAATTAGTAGGACTTGCAGCAATAAATCATTATTATCCAAAAAAAAAAAAAATTTCTACAATCTCAAAATATATTCTAGCTTTAAATAACCTTCAAAAGGTTGAACTGTAAAAAAAAAAAAAAAATCAATCATTACACTTCCCACATATCCGCTTATACATACATGTACAGACACATATTTGTACATGTACACACATGCTTACAGTGACGTGCATGCACACATATACACATATTGATCCAATACACAAACACCTCTATGTTGATATGCATTCATGCACACACACACACACACACACACACACACACACACACAGAATCTATATTGATATGTGCACACATACACATTATTCAAGAATTTAAACTAAGAACAATAACAGGACCAAACAAAGAACTTTGCAGTGTATGTAATTAAATCACAAAAGCATCAAGTAATCGAGTTTGGTATTTGCAGCTGCTGCTACTTCAGCCACTTACATCCTCGCACCACCACTTTCACATTACTTACAGTTATTAATTAATGTGGAACATAATTCTCTTGCAGTAATGAATTCAGGTTGCACACAAGGACTTTCTTCTATTTTAAATGATTTCATCACTTTTACCCGTCAGGATGACTGATGATTGCTCGTTCATTCACTAACACAAACTCTTAATACTGTTTTTGACTGATGCACGAAACCCAGATTCTATCCAGATTGGTGAGCCGCCTTACCACTCATAGAATTTTAAAAATAAAGTCATTAATTTCGACTTAGGGCCATACTATGTTGAAACATTGGTTCCCATATGATCATTGAAGTTAAGCAATGTCGAGTCTGGGCATTACCTAGATGGGTGACCACTTTGAAATACCAGGTGCTGTAAGCTTGGATGTGTAGGTGGTGTAGTGAATAATTGCTTGGAGTTGTTAATTGTAGAGCTGAGTTCCAATTCCAGTTGGGTTCCTTATATTCTCTTACACATAAATACTCTTGGGAAATGTATGAATCCAACTCTTTCCCCCAAGTTATGGGTTAATTAGTAAGATTTGTATCACTAAACCATTATTATCTAAAAAAAGACTTAAAATCTAAATATTTTCTGGCTTTAAATATCCTGCAAAGGGTTGATAAGCCATAAAAAACAGGTTACATTTTTCACCAGCAGTCCAGATTGTATATTTGATAAATGGATGTAGGACAAAGGAATAAAAAGCTTGAAGTTTGGGAGTTAGCTTCTGTATTTAATTAGAATTCAATACATATTTTCTCAAATCAATGAATAGCATGTTTTTTTATTTGCTATCATATAACAGAGGACAGTACCATTTAAATGCTCTAACTTAATAAAAGAATTTTCAATCTAATTTGCAGTTTAATACTGCATTTGTGCTCACCCAGATATTAATGATACAATTTTTGTATGTTTTTTGTTTCTTTAACTTTCTTTCCCAAGCTGAGACAAATCCTATTAACGCTAAAAGAAGAAAAGAAATGAAAAGCTGTATAAAATGAAACTATTATTTTTATTGCTATGATTGATTTCAAAGCTAAACACTATGCCACCTGTTACAAAGTATGTTGGCAAATGATAGGGAAATTGTATTGACCACACTTTGTCATTTTAAACTTTTAGTTCAAAAGAAGCTTTGTAGAGTAATTGACAAAGTTTCCAATAAACAATACCAAAAGAAAGAAAAGAACAGGGCAAAAAACAGAAGAAAACACACACACACACACATATATATATATATAATATAATATATATATATATATATATATATATATATATATATATATATATATATATAAAGACAAAAACAGGCAAAGCAACGGTAATAAGGTAAAAGTTCACAAAGTAAGAATAATGTTAAACAAAAAGAGTACAGATGACTTCAAGACATGAAAAAACAAAAATATGGTGGATAATTCCATGAAATGAACAAATCTTATTGGCTAGGAGGAATTCCCAGCATGCATCTGTACAAATTGTCTATAAATTTGGGTTGGTGGATTTTTTTGCAGTCATTCTTAACAAGATTGGAACCAACAAACATTTCCTAAAATTGTAGAGTAATTGGTCATGGTTAAGTGTAACTGACAAAAATGTTCAACAAACGGAATTGACAAAGTTTCCACTAAACAATAAGAAAAGAAAGAAAAATAACAGGGTAAAAAATACTAAAAAACAATATGCAAGTCAAAACTAGGCAAAGCAAAAGTAATAAGGTAAACATTTCACAAAGTAAGAATGGTTTTAACATGCAAAAAGGATACAGTCAAGTGATTGTAGTGTTCTGACTTCATGACAAAGAACAAAATATGGTGGGTGAGACCAAGAAGTATCATATTTGACAGCATATAAAACACTTTTTTTTTACTAAAAATATCTTTTAAAATTCCCCTGCCTCTTATATGCCATATGAAGCTTTAAAATTCAAGATAGCTGAAATTACCAACCTAGCAACTCCTTTTAGCTTAGACTTTAGAGTAACTTTTATATACCTATTGTCATTATTTAAAAGGCTATTATACAGATTAAAAATGTTATTGATAATATTCATTATATTAATTTCATCACGTTTAATATTAGTACTTTTTTTCACTAAAATTGTATGCAATAAATTCAAATTATATATTTGTAAAATATATTTGTTTCATTAATATTTTTCTTGCAATAATTTCCGGTTGCATTGGTATAAATATAACCAGAATTTTTATATCCTAATTATTCCACTAAGATGTTTACAAGACACAGGCTGTACAGATCATATAAAGGAAAAATTTTGACTGAATTTTAATGGTAACTGTTCTGTTTTGCTCAATTTTAATAATTGCTTGATTTTTATTTTGTTTTCTTACCTTTGGATATAATAAAGTTTTTATAGGCTTGTGTTCTTTTTTCCTATTATTTTTTGTTTAATTGTAATCATGTTCTTACTTTATGACAAAAACTTTGTTTCATTGGTTAGGAAGAAATCCCCAGCATGCATTTATACAAATTGTCTATAAATTAGGAGAGAAGTTTTTAGCAGTCATTCTGATAGATTGGAACTGTTTATTAGATTTTAATATAGATTTGTTTCAAGTTACTACTGTCCTATACTTGCTTCTGTTTTTGTTAATGAAAAGACCTCTGGAGAGGATTTTTATATTTAGTCAAAAGATAATATAAAAGAACATTGAAAATAGCATCCAGCATTTGTTTTGCAGTGCACACTCCAAGCAGCAAGAGTCAAACCACAAGCTTTCTTTCCCCAAAACTGCACTTAACATTGAGTCATCATAGCTTTGAACTGTGTCTAATGAGCATCTGTGCTTTATCTCAATTTATTTTGTGTGTCTGAAAATTGACCTTTGACATCAAGGCCAGCAGACATTGAAGAAACTTATTTTTGGAATACACAGAAATTTTCCATTTCTTGTTTAAATGTTTTACCAACAGTACAGCATTTAATAATTAAAATCTTGAGAAAATTCAAAGGAAGGTCTGCAATGTAATTGATCCCGACCTGACATCTCAACTTCACTTTCTCACTGATGTAGCATGGCCTCCCTCTGTCTTTGGCAATAAAACCACTAAGATGTAAAAGGTTACTGAGTGTTAGAGAATGAGAGAGAAACACCATTAAAGAGAGAAGAAAATAAGACCAAAATTTAAGAAGACAAGATAACAATTAATATTGCATTTAAATTTTTGAAGATCAAAGTTCACTGGAAAACCTGGAAGCAGATGACAGTATCATAAGTGATAAGTACAGTAGAAGAAACTGTCAGCATAGAATTTAGTTACATTTAGCCATTTCAACTATAAAATGATGAGACCTTGCCGCCAATTTAGGACTGCACTTAAATTTATAAAGTCTAGGTACCATAATGGAAAGTTCATCAGAACAGTTACTATGAATGTATTTATAGAAAAGGCACAGGCAAACTATATTATGGCAGCAGGAATATATCTGAAGCTGAGATGTCAGGTCAGGACCAATAACATTGTAGATTCTTCTTTGTATTTTATCAAGAATCTCTTGTAACAGGAGCACCAGTCCAGATATGGACAATATTCAAACAAATATAAAGTGAAAGGGACTGAAGCTGATAGCCAAGCCAGGACCAATAACATTGCAGATTCTTCTTTGTATTTTATCAAGAATCTCTAAGTACACAACAGGAGCACCAGTCCAGATGTGGCAGCAATATTCAAAGCAAATATAAAGGGAAAGGGACTGAAGCTGAGATGCCAAGTCAGGACCAATAACATTGCAGATTCTTCTTTGTATTTTATCAAAAATCTCTAAATATTGTAGTGGAACACACAAGCCTGGGTTGGTTCATTTAAATGGTGCCCGCTAACAGTTAATAAACACAATGATCTGACAGGTCAAAGGGAAGGACAACAAAAAACGAGAAATTCAAATAAATATGGCAAAATTTATTCTTGGCCAATACAAAATACAATTCCAAGAAAGAAAATGTGAAAGGTAGACGCTAAAGAGGTCTGGAGAAATCAGATGAAAAGCTGTGGTTCAGTCAGTTATGTGCCATACATGATACACGCTTAGGCAATCATGTATCTTTCGATACATGACTGATGAGGCAGATTATTTTCTTGCAGTAGGTTGCCATTCCTTTCCGTGGTAGACCAGTTGCCATCCAAGGCTATAGAACCCAGTCTGTCCTGCTATTTACCCATTCATACCTTTCCCAAGGGTATTAACACATAAATGAATGTAATGGATTTGACTGGAATTCAAATTCTGCTCTCCGATTCCTCAATCCGAGCCGCTATCCATTACTCTACCATGCCTCCCTGTGGTTGGGAACTCGAAATCTAGTCATGAGAAATGTTCATTTGTCATGTGCAAAAATAAATTGTAAAAAGAAAAGTTTATATAGTGCCACTGACAAGGAAATCTTAACTATTGGTATGTTAAACAAAATCAGTATAGTATACACAGGAGATAAATAGATATATGTTGAAAACTGACCAGAAATGTGGATACACACGTACAGTAAATACTCAGAATTGTTGATGGGCAAAGAATATGCCAAATCAGTTGACATGTGCCTAAGATAACTGGAACAGTTGGTGTTCAAAGAATGGTAAGCTGAGTGTGCAGGAAAGAATGATGTATGCCAATGATGATTCCTGGGCATAGAAAATGCTGCTGTTAAGTAGAAACAGATAATTGTTCTTGATTTTATTTTGTTGTTCTTATGGGAATAGAAGTTTTATGAGATCAAGTTTTTTTTTGTTTTTTTTTTAATAAGAGACTGGTTTCATTAATGGAACCATTATTCGTCTGGAGAAGTCCAACTGAAAATGGAACATGATCCTAACAAGATTTATTTCTGTAGAGTGAGTGGCCATTGTTAAATATAAAGAAATGGCAACAAACAGAATTGACAAAGTTCGCAATAGCAAGAAAAAGCAAAGAACAGGGCAAAAACTAATATAAAGCAATCAAACAATATATGCAAGGTAAATTGATGGAAATAAGGTAAAGCAACTGTAATATGACAAAAAAATTCACATGAAAATTGGGTTGACAAAAGAGCAAAGAGTGTGTTCTGGCTTCAAAACAAGATAGACCGGGATTGAGTCATATGAAACTGAGAAATGACCTGTTTTATTTGCTGGGAAGGAATCCCAGCATGTATTTATGTACTTCTGCCTATAAATTGGGGAGGAGAAATTGTTTTGTAATCATTCTCTGTGAGGATTGGAACCAACCATTTCCATTCTCTCATTCACTCACTCCCAAAGCAATCTAGAGATCATGACCCTAAATAACCCTAAGCCTTAATCTAAGGCAAGGCAGAGATCAATAGATTCTTATATTTTTGTATAAGCTTGAAGTCTTCCATGTTATAAAGTAAATTCAGGTTTGTATTTCCAGTAGACAGTATGTAAGCAAATATCTCCGCGTATTCCTATAAGAACAGAAAGGATTTCTTAACGAACTGTTTATATGAGAAAATCGTTCAATCAAACTTATCTAATATTTTGACATCATCTTCGAATACGTTTTCACAACATCGCCCACGTGACGACGACGTGATCATATTAAAACGGAACGCTGATCTTATAAAAAATTTCAGTTATCTGTTTGGATTAGTCTTGCTCTTATGTCCATTGTCTTTTTCATGTTGAATTGAATATAGTCTAATGTTATGTTTTATGAATATGTTCTGAAGATGGTCTATTAGACCGAAACATCCGACGTTGACATTATATTAACATTAAAACAGCATAATTGCATATTAGGATTTTTGTTTGTTTTTCTGTATATTTTTCTTCATACTGTCAGATCTATATCCATATATTTGCGTATATATATATATATATATAAACGCACACACACACACAAATGAGATGCTTTTGAAATTTTCTAAAAAAGCCATTTAATCACCAGTTACTTAAAGAGTTGCCGAAGAGGCATGAAGTTACTGAAACACAAAAGTTATTGTGTAGCAATTTCAACATGTTCTTCTAATATATATATATATATATATATATATATATATGAGTTTTTATTTTCTTTTTTTTGTGTGTGTAACAATTGAGGGGGAGTGTGCAAAAGATCCCATTCATGTCCACATGCAAAAAAGCTAACTACAAAGCAATCCCCTTCTTTCCCTCTCTCTTTGCACAAGTTGGCAAGGGAGGGTGTGGTGAACTACAAAGAGAACTGTTCCCTAAGGCAACACAATTCATAGTAAGAACTAAATTGAATCTCAACACTCAGAATTTTGACATTTAACAAAAACCAGAATAGAAAGATGGACAGCTTTACATTATTGTGCTTTGAAAATTTGCTGCAGTAAAAAAAAAAATTCTCTTGTAAATATTTATGAGGATAAAATACGGGTATCTTTCCTGAGGTGTTTAAAAATTGTACATTGTTCAATTATTAAAGTTAACAACAAACTATTTTAAATTACAAAATTGTACATGGATTAAACAAAAATTACTTACTATATAATACATATTACTTATAATACATTCTTTCTTTCCATCAATCTTGATGGCAGAAGTACACTAGTGTATATACATATATATATATATATATATATATATATATATATATATATACACCATATATTTTGGCAGCATGTTTTCATTGGATAATTTAGGCAAGTTTTGTCTACTTATTTCTTAAAACTCTAAACAACACCATACTTAGTTACCTCCCCTGAAGTGCCGTGTGTATGTAAATATATTTATTTCTGTATACAGGGTGTATCAAAAATATTTTTACAAACTTTGGGGATGGATTTCTTACAGCAAATCAAGGACAAAAGTCCCTATAAACATATTTCCACATATCCTACCTTTTTGAGGTGATATTCAGAAGAGATGAAATAATAAACTTATACAACCAACTTTTGCGGATGGATCGGAAACCCCATGGTACAATACAGGCTAGATACCAGCATTCATTTATAATTATCAATGTGTGGGCTGGAATTGTAGGTGACTGTCTGGTAGGTCCATATGTTCTCCCAGCACAGTCTTACATGAGCTATTTACAGGGACTTTATTTCTAACACTCTTTCAGACCTGCTAGAGGATGTACCACTGCTAATATAAAGATAAATACAGTTCATACATCATGGGATTCCAACATATTTTAGTCACATTGTTTGTGATGCATTGGCTGACATCTACCATGAAAGATGGATAGGTAGTTCCATGGCCTGCATGTTCCCCTAATATCAATTCTTTGAATTTTTATCTGTAGGGCCACCTAAAAGAATTGGTTTATGCAGCAGACATTAATAATGAACAGATGATTCATCAATGGGTCATGGGTGCCTGCTAAACCATTCAACACTATGTGGGAGGATTTGAAAGGGTCTACCAATCAATGATCTGATGGGTGCATACATATGTAGAAGCAAGCGGAGGACATTTTGAACATTTGTTATGAGTTTTTCTGTTGAGTTACAATGATGGCCTTTTGGACATATTTATATGGACATTTTACCTCGTTTTAGTGCCAGAAACCTGTCCCCAATGTTTGTATAAGTATTTTTGGATTGTATGTTTAATAGCATTTACCGTATACTTTAAACTTAACTCAAAAATGAAGGATTTTTTTCCATATGTTTATGTGGACTTTTGTCCTTGTTTTGGTGTGAGGATCTCCCCCGCCCAATGTTTGTAAAGTGTTTTTGATACACCCTGTATTTTATATATATATATATATATATATATATATATATATATATGTGTGTTTTATATATTTGTGTATGTTTTTATATATGTATATGTGGAAACGGTTTCTTTGTTCACAACCAAATGATGTAATATAGAGCCATTAAATTTTATATACATATTTATTGGGCTCTGGGGAATGTTTTAACTTAAAAGAAAAAAAGGGGGTTCCTTCTGTTGAAAGTGAGGACCGACCTATTTCTGTTATTTAGAGTGATCTTTCTCCATAATAGAAAATTTTATTACTATTTTTCACCTAGTACAAGGCAAAAGAGTCACTCAAGATAGTTACAGAATGCAGTTTTATGGTTGTAAATGGAGGAGGTCAGAAGTACAGATTATGATATGTCAGATTACAGTTAATCCTAGACCTGAAGACATTGATTGTAGTGATTGGTGAAATGTCCTCTTTGGAGTCTGTTCCATTAAAAGCAGCAGCTTTCTTGGGAAGAAGCTGTGTAGAATTTCTTTCTTACCAATGGAGGAGAAAAGGAAGGCTTTGATCCCATGTACATGGCATGATGAATATTAGCTGTAAAGGTCTGAACTGATGGAAGTAAAGAATGTAGCTCATCTAAACATTTGCCATGGAAGCTGTCTATATTTCTGAGATGAGGTATTATGTACACTATTTACATTATTTGAACTATTGTCCTCATCTTTGTCGCTATACTTATTACGTTTCAGACTTTATCCAATGTCTTTATCCACTGTGCCATGTGTCCTCAAGGACACATGGCACATTAGATAAAAGTGCTAGTTAGATCTAGTGACAAGACCCAAAGAGTGTGAATTCAATACCTGGTTAAGGTGGTGGAGAACTTGGAGAGGGGAATTAACAGGAGATAACTGATATCCATTAGACATGGCATATGGAACTAGAACAGCCTACCCCAGTGAGCGAAATAAAGGGTTCAGTTCAACATTCCAACCACCTGAAGAAGGCCGGAGCGTACAACATCCGAAAATAATAATAGAGCAGCAAGAGATTTGCAATGTTTCATCTGTGGGAAAGAGGTTGTAGGGCAGAAGCTAATTCATCACCCTCAATGCTGTGTAGATGCTTGTGAACCCTGTCAAATGTAGAAAGCAAGGATTGCAGCTCCAGCCCATATATGACAGCAATATTCTGTTTTTGCTCCAATGTGACTTTTATAAGTATAGAGCATGGTAGGAGGAGCCAGGTACTTTCTGGAGTGGTACTTTAGTGATGGATTATATATATTAGTTCCCTTGCTTACACTATATTTCTGAGATGAAGTACTGTAATTATTTACACTATTTAAATTGTTCTGGCTGTTGTCCTCATCTTTGTTGCCATATTCATGAAGTTTCAGCTGTTGTACACACCAGCCTTCTTCAGGTGATTGGAATTTCAGACTGAACAATCACCTGAAGAAGGTTGGTTCATATGACACACACACGCGCACACACACACACACATATATATATATATATATATATATATATATATACACACACACACACATATCACCTGAAGAAGGCTGAATAGCCAAAACGTGAATATGGCAACGAAGATGAAGATAAAAAGTCCAAACATTGTAAATGGTGTAAATAATTGCAGTACCTCATCTTAGAAATATAGAGATAATTCCACTTAGCATAAGGCTATAATTTCTTTTACAATTAATTCTATTGATTCACCTCCCATTGTTGACAGCAGGTGATAGGATAAGTCACCCAAGAGTTTATTGTTGGGTGCCTTATATACTGACCAAGGACAAAATAGTCAAGTCTCTGCAGCCACAATCATGCTGACATCAGTATACATCAACTGCCCCTCTTTAATTCACTGAGAAACCTGCTGCTGCAGAGATTGAAACCCCAGCACCAGACCTCTCTCCATAATTTAGAAAGGCAGAAAGATACTACACTTTGATCCTTACCTGAAAGTAAAGGCAATCAGCATTTACTCACCTCCCCTTGGTGGTGTGACACAAGGTCTTTTTCAGTGTGAGGTGCCCAAATGTATGCATATGGACAAAAATTACCCAGTCTATGTGATTACTGTCACACTGGTGTCGGTATCCACCAACCTTCACTTTTGTGCAATGAGTAAGGTGTTGCCAACAGGGTTGGTATCTCTGGAACCAGGTTTCTCTTATGCAGTTTGATCCCAGCCTGCATAATAAATTATTGCATTACACATCATTAATTTCAATTAAAAAACTTGAAATAAGTATTTTTTTTATTGAAAACTCCTACATGTTGAGAATCCTTTATCCCAAATTCTTAGGACTGGAAGTGCTTTGGTTTTCAGATTTTTTTTTATTTTGCAATATAGACTATTTAATTTTTAACACTCTGCATTATTCACTACTTTCCTTTCCACTGTATTGTTTTTGAAGGCTCCTTTACTGCACTAATTAATTTCAGTCATGGTCATTTTCTGTTGCCATAGCAGGATATGACAGCACAACTACAAAATTCAAACACTATCATTTATTCATGAGTCTCTTGCAGTGACAGGATGAATTTTTTGCTTTGCAAGCAAAATCACCCCTGGAATGTTAAAGTTTAATGTATATAGTTAAACCAAAGGATAGAAATTTTGTTTAGTAAGTGTTTAGTTTAGCAGCCCAGTTGCAATCAAACCCCTCACCAATTTGGTTTATATTTGCATTGTAAATTGATCCCTCTCATTAAAAACCTTTTTGGAATTTTCTAAAATTAATATTAAATCATAACTTAATTGAAAATTTGCAAACTGGTAACCTATGTATATTTAACCTCTAACACTCTGCATTATTCACTACTTTCCTTTCCACTGCATTGTTTTTGAAGGCTCCTCTACTGCACTACTTAATTTCAGTCATGGTCATTTTCTGTTGCCATAGCAGGATATGATAACACAACTGCAAAATTTAAGTACTCTATCATTCATTCATTTGAGTCACTTGCAGTAGCAGAATAAAAATTTTTGTTTTGCAAACAAAATCTCCAGAATGTTAAAGGTTTATTTGTATATAGCATCTATAAAATGGGGCAGTTTGGGAATGGAACCCAAGCATAAACATGATATCTCTTTACATTTCATAACACAGTTTATACATATACCCTGAAGGTATTTTTATATAAATAAGATATATCCTGAAGGTTTTCTATAAAATTTAAGAAATTTTGTGTACAGGTAATGATGCTAGGCATATAAAGCTCACTCAGATTAAATGGGGGGAAATTAATATTTCACATAAAAATGTTTTGTATTTTATGTACGTGTACCAAAAAACATAATCACTGTTTACAAAAAGTATATAAATGCAACACCAAGCACTACTTCTATATCTTTTATGTGCCATGTTCCTTCAGGATAAGGACAATCATAGCCCTCCACATCTTCCTGTCCCTTGTAGCTCTTAATAAATTTTGTCTTTTTGTAATTTCTGCCACCCACTTGTTCAAGTCCATTAAGTATGTCACATGTTGTTTTCTCCTGTTTTTTCTCTCTGTTCGTCCTATGAGTAACAGATTTTCCAAGCCCTCCTTCCTTAATATGTGTCCCAGAAATTTCAGCTGCCTCTTCCTGATAAGTGTTTCCTCTTTGTTTCAATTCTCTCCAAAACCTTGTCATTGCTCACACGTTTGGTCCATGGTATTCTTAGCATCCTTCTGTAGAACCACATTTCTGTTGCTTCAAGTTACTTCTATCTCTTTGAGGAGATTGTCCAGCATTCACTGTCATACAGGAAGACAGATATCATGTAACAGTACAGTACTCTTTTCTTTGTTTCCAACAAAATTTTCCTGTCTTGTAATACTTTGCTTAGCTTTTGGAATGCATCTTTGGCAATCCCAATTTCTCTTTGGATCTCAGTGTCATTTTTTTCCATCCTGTTAGAATACTTTGCAGGTATTTAAGTTTCTGTACCTGCTTGATTTTAGTATCCTTGACCTGTAAATTGCATTTTGAGCTCATCTTTTTGTTGATAACCATGCATTCTGTCTTTTTGAAGTTTATACTTAGTTCCTTTTTCTCACTCTCCTTTGATACCCCTACATCAGGCGTGAGAAACTGGTGGGAGAGGGTACATCATCAATGAGATCACTGTGAGTGTCAGAAGCTGTTGTGTTTTGATTAAAATGTTACAATACATACAGGCACAGTATTTATATAAAAACATGGATTCTGATTAAAGTTAAATGTAATGAAAAATGAAATAAGTCAGCATCTTATTTGTAACACTGCAAACAATAATCATGCTATGGGTAGCCATATTGCTTTCTGAAATTTTCCATTTGTGGCAAGTCATGACAACACTTGAAAAACTTTCAGATACTGGAAGTTTTGGATAATGGATACTCAACCTTATTTACATTATTTGGACTATTGTCCTCATCTTTGTTGCCATATTTATTACAACATTTTGGCTGTTGTATGCTCCAGCCTTCTTCAGGTGGTTGGAATGTCAAACTGAACCCTTTATTTTGCTCACTTGGGTAGACTGTTCTAGTTCCACGTGCCATGTTTAATGGATGTCAGTTATCAGTTATCTCCTGTTATTTTCCCTCTGAAAGTTCTCCACTGCTTTGGGAATAATTGAATTAATTGTGAAAGTCCCCCATGAAATAAAAAAAAAAAAATTGTTTGTATGAAAAGTAAGGACCTACATACATCAAATTGTCTTTAAGTGGCAGCAGAAGAACGATTGTTGAACTTTTAAAAGGTAAGCTTAAATATTAATGCAATACTTAAATGCAGCAACCAATTTTGAGTTCTTCTGTAGTTTATTGTTGCCTATTGCATTTACTCCTTCCTACCTATTGTGATGAAGGCCCAATCAAGAGCCCCCTGCAGCTTAAATGCCTCCTGATAGGGTGGCTTTTAAGCTAAGAATAAATAAATGGAAAGTTTTTCAGAAAAATTGCAGTCTTTGATACACAGAACAGGAAAACTTTCAACATATTAAAATATCATCGAAATAAATTTTAAGTTTTAACAATTCATATATTTTCTTAATGGAAGTCAGCTGGAAATTCATTGATAGACATTAAATTATTAAACTACAAACTTTCAGAATAAATAATAAATTAACAATACCTGAATAACATAGGCCTATCATTGTTCCAGGGCTATAAGCTAGCTTTAATTTGAAACATCTCTTTAATGAAAACATTGCCCTGCAGGAAAAAGATATTGCATTAAAGGCTTTTGCATTTAGGTAATATTAACCCCGGGGTGACATTTTATACCAATTTCAGTATTTACTATATTATAATTTCCAAAGGTGAAGGTCATTTTAAAAAAAAAAAAAAAAAAAAAAGCAACATTGTCTGCTTAGGGAAATTTGGTATTTATTTAAATAACATAAAGTATGGATGCCTCCTTTTTGTTTACTTAGTGTCAGTTTTTTTTTTTTTTTCAAAACAATTATATTTTTTATTATACAAACTTGTTTCTTCCTCACATTATATGAAAATATGTAACAGTTTCTTCCTCACATTTATATGAAAATACGTAACGTAACGTGCAAACCAGCATGCATCTATTTAATTTATATATTTACCATCAAATCATGTGACACAATTTTCCAGCCATACAGATTACATTTTACAATGACACACCTACATAACCTCTTCACCTATCAAGTAGTTGCCAAACATCCAAGATATTTGTTTATAATAAAGTTCTAAAGTAGTGATGTGAATTTTATAAATATATGTTATGTATATTTAAATTTATTTAAATTTATGTTATGTATATTTAAATTTATTTAATAATTATTTAATAATATTTATATTATGAATGTTCATTATTTTTCCAACACATAATAATAATATAATAATAGTTGGAATATAAGATGCAGATATTTGTTAATATTTGCAGATTGATATAGGAATATGTATTGAAAGCAAATACTGAAAATGCCATAAAAACAGAAAAACAGCCTTAGCTCAAGAACTTCTTGTCTAATTTTAATTATATTTGGCACTGTACTTGACAGGTGTTCAAAGTACAATATGATCATAAATTGGGTGTGGTATTATGTATCATTTAAGCTGTACCTCTGAAACAAACATACATACAATATTTTAGTGTTTTAGTATTATTTATACACACTGTTGTAACCTAGGGAAGGTTACTGAATAGAATAATCACACAAAGGTTGATGATGAACAATAATACTTAGGACAAGAACAACACATAGAAGATTCACCAGCGGTGCGTAGAAGAAGTAGTCAACTGCTAGAAGTGAGTCGAGTGAATTCCACAATGAATCTCCAACTGCAGACCAACATACAATATTTACTACTGGATTTATATGAATGGGGACATACCCATATTCTGGAGGGAAGATGTATGTATTTGAATACTTAGAGAAGCATAAT
>CAHIKZ030002800.1:2910000-2940000 GCA_903632075.3 Acanthosepion pharaonis
TACATAACAGAAACACCAGACCAAATATGGCAGCAATATTTAATGCATGGGCATATGGTAGAATTATAAATGTGTAAGATAGATTAGTCTCCATTCTCTTATATGGACGTGAAATGTGAACACCGTTAGCAGAAACAGAAGGATCCAAGCATTTGAGAACAAATGTATGAGAGAACTCCTTGTCATCTTCTATCAGGAACATAAAATCAATGAGTTTGTGCGGAAAACAGTTGAAAGTTTTGTGAGCCACCAGGAACCTCTTCTTGCCACTGTCAAATGGAGAAAAATGGCGTGGTTTTGGACACATTACAAAGCATGACAGCCTGTGCAAGACCATCATGCAAGGCACTATTAAAGGTGGATGTAGGAGAGGACACCAACGCAAAAACTGGTTGAACAATGTCAAACAATAGACAAATATGACTATACCAAAATTGATGATGGCTGCCATTGATCGAGTTGTAGAGGAGATTCAATATGGCTTCTTCATTCGCCCACAATCCCCATTACATAAGTCAATGGGATGATGATGAAGAAGATAGATTATGGTAAGAAAAATTGTCTAGCATGACACTGTGGACCAATTTTCTTAGGATCGTGGTAAATAAAAATCTTATGCTTGGTCATTGAAATTATGATTTTGGGAAAAGAATGGTGTCACAAACTTTTCAATATATGTTTGTATGGTGAGGTTAGATTTTATTTGAACTAGCATTCACATCTTGGTTGTTATACTCAGAGCAACAACAAATAGAATTGAATAAAGGACTTCATTCAGAATTTCAAAAAGGTTACCAAGTACGATGAAAGATACCTGAAGAAGACTGCAGGGTACAGCAGTTGATGACTCGAGATATAACAGAATTAAAATTATATGAATTTCGTTGATATAAAATTATATATAGTCATATCCTTCTCATTATGAGAACAGCATTAAAATTTATTACTGCAATAAAAACAGACATTAGTAACAAAAAGGTATATTACCATGAATTGGAAATATCAAAATATTACAATTAAAAATGACTAAACCGTTTCATTTGTCCTCTACTTTCAGAGCAAAAGTCAAGGATAAAATAAATGTGCACAATCCCAGAGTAATGTTATATGCAAACAACAAATAAGAAATAAAAGTTAATTACCTTTTAAGCCCACCAATTGCTCCTACATATAGAGATGGTTAGTTGATTTCATTTTGTGGCATATCAACATCCCAATGGGTTATTTAATGCCAAAATTTAAATATTTTTAACACAATTTTATGGCTTCAACTAAATATATTTTGAAAGCAATTGTATGCCTTCAACTACAGATAAAATGTATTGCTGGTAATTCTACTATAAATATGTATTGTTGCTAATTGTTTTATATAAAAATGTAATGTTGGTATTTTTATACTTTCATAGTGTTTTGTTTTTGTTTGGGGGGTTCACTATTTGTCCATAGCTTCCACCCCAGGTCAGGGTGGACCTGGGAACAACAATTAAAAGGTGATTCACGCTCTTCAAAACCTCCAATTTCTCAATCAGAGGCCTTGCTGCTGGATATAGTTTGTCATACCAAGAACTCAGAGAGATGGTTGGTCGGACTTAATATATATAGATTCCAAAACCATTAAGTGATAATTGGTATTAGCTTTACTCAGCAGTGAGAACATGTCTGTTCTGTAAGACCAAGTACACTGCTGGTTTTTAGTCAAATGTTCAGCTATTGCTGAACCTGATGCATTAATAATTGCCCACTTTTCCTTTGCAAATATTGGCTGATCTGTGTCTCCAACCTTTAACCTATTCTGCTTATATAGTCAGCATCACACAGGTACCTGATGTAAATTAAAGAGTAAAAAACAGCTTACATTAACTGAAAATTGCTTAGTATCTCTTGTATATATTCAAGTATAGTGTGAGTTTTAATGAACAGATTTTTATGCAAAATATCAAAGGTAGCACAATACCTAGGTAATTTTCTTTTTTTTTTTTTTTTTTTTTTTTTGAAGAAAGTTAAAAATCATGCATTTTCATGCACTATACACAGGTCATTTTTTTCTGGAGGATTTTAAATTCATGAATTTTCTGTGACTGAAACCTAACTGGTAGACCTCCATTCTCATGGTACCTGTGGCTAACCTTAATGGTACAGGTAACTCCTTTAGCCTGCCCCCTCACCTGTAGCCTAGATTCTTTCTTTCTGTTGCTGCAGCAGAATGTCATTTATTATGTGTAAAATTAAAATCTACAAATACCTGAGATAAATGAAGAATTAACAAAATATATATGTATGTATGTATGTATGTATGTATGTATATATATATATATATATATATATATATGTAAGGAGGCACAGTGGAGTAATAGATAGCAGCTCAGATCAACATTTCTGGTGTCTTATCAAGTGATATCACTTGATAAGATACCAGAAGTGTTGAAATAAAATGGCTATTTTTGTAGTGATTTTATAGCATATTTATGTTATAATTTTTAAATAAATAATTATATTTTCTCTACTCTGTACTGAGCACTCTTTAAGAATAGTATTTGTTGGTTATTGGAATCTATTCTGTATACACCAATCCTATACTTTGAGATATATATATATATATATATATATATATATATATATATATATATATATATTGAACAATAAAAAAAAATATTAAAAAATTAAAATCTTCAGACACACTGGGTTGTAGATTAATATTCTTTCGATTTTTTTTTTTATTTCATTTAGATTCCTCGACTAGTTTCGGCCAAAATGGCCATCATTGGGAGAAGAAATATTTCTGCTTGCTGGTAGCAGTAAACTACAGAAATGAATGTCTTGATGGAGAAAATGAACTTTTGTCTGTAGTTTTCATTTGTTTTTTTATTTTTTTTATCTTTTAACATGAATTTTTAACATTCCTTGTGTTGGTCAAACAGCCTCTTTTAAGTTGTTATTTGAGATAAGAGCTGGATGGATTTATGCTGCTCTGAATTCCCTTGGTCAGTTTGACAGTTTTATTGGTTCCTGGAGAGGGGATGTGTCTCTGTTTAGTGTTTGTCTGTGTTATTTGGTTCTTAGGGAGTGAGTGAGTATGATATGTGTAAGCATGTGTATTGCTGTGGGTGTGTGTTATCATTTGGCTCATTAGGGAGTGAGTGAGTATGATGTGTAAGTGTGTATATTCGTGTGGGTGTGTGTATAAGTGAGGGCCTCAACATCTCTGTAAGCATGTCTGTCTTGTGTGGGTGAGAAATGTGGGTAGGTTTTGATTTGTTGAGTTCTATCTATATTGTTAAATTTATGGTTTAGCCCGGCTGGATATTGTGTTTTTAGACATTGTATCCACTTATTTTCATGGGACTCTAAAATTTTTCAAATGTTATCTGCTCTGAACTATAATATATATATATGTGCACACACACACACACACACACACACACCATATGTTTCAGTTGTGTTCCTTATTCTGTCTTCCTCTCTTTATTTATAATTATTTTTATTTATTATATTCTTTACATTTACTGGTATTATTAGCTTTGTACAAAAAACAATAAAGACCATTTATATAAAATATGTTCTGGATGATGATCTGTACTGCAATATTTGACTATGATAGACCTACTGGTATTGCTCAGAAACTGGGGTTTGAATTATACACAAGCTATATTGAAAAAAAAAAAAGAAAGTTTATTCACAAAAAAAATTCAGAGGTTGCACATCTATGTGAAGTTGTCTTATACACGAATCTATACAGTACTCACCTCACAGTACTCACCTCACCAATGAACAATAAATGTAAATAGAACATTTCATGGACCAGTTGGCCTAAGCTTATGAAATTGTTTTTTTTTTTTTTTTCTTTCTAATATTACACTCCGTAATATCTAAAGGTTAACCTTTCTAGCTCAGAACTTTCCTAATAAATTAAATTTCTGAATCTAATTCATTTTCCAAGCATATGAACATATGGTATCTGTCTTCCAAGCATATAGTACCTATGATTTATTGATTACTCCCAGTATTGTATAAATCGCTTTTTGCTACAATACCTTTTCATGTTAAAAATTTTATGTTTAATATAACAGTGAAATGGAAATATATATTTTGGTAGAAAAAATTAACAACAAAACAGCAAAGACAACAATGACAAAGCCTAAATTGAAGCAAAATAATCACTTAACTTTTACTACGCTAATTTCTTTCTTGAATTGTTTCCCTCTGCCACTGAATTTTTTTGAGGGTGCAAAAACATGAACACCCACTGTTTTAAAATTAACTTTCTTTGTATCATGCATATAGATTTTAATTTTTGTACACTAATAAAAGAATGTATAAGTAATATTTTGATGTAATGCATTACATTTTGTATGCATGTTTTTATGTTGAAAACTCAAAATAAAAAATGTGAAATAAAAAACAAATACATCAAAAGATACATGAATAATTCAACATACTTTAACTTTTATTACTCCTTGTGGAGTTCTGGGGGTGCAATAAAAATCAAAATCGCTAAGAAGGCTTTCATTTTGTCAAAAAAGTGATGCGTTTCCTTGTGTTTACATACAAGAAGACACTAGCATTTGTTTGCTCTTTCTTTCGCCTGACTCATATTTGTCTTGTTGACAAATAAAGTTATTATTTTGTTGTTTATAAATAAACAAAATAATTCACCTTCAGAAAGGCTATCAGGTATATCGATGGTAGCCAGTAGTTTCCATAAAATTAGTCCGGCATGGATGATAGAAGCTGCTAGTGGTCATCATCGCTTCCCTCCACATCACTAGCATGGTTAGCATGGTTATCATCTTCAATTACTTCACCGTCAAGTGTCGGAGTCCTAGTCAAAGAAAAGCTCTTGAATAGAGGCTTTGTTGTATATTGATGCAGCCATTTTTGTTTACAGAAAATCGTGAAAAAATTAATGTGGGTATAATCAATGTTACACCTCAGGTAGAGTCTAGAAGAATACAAAATGGCATGGAAAAACGGAAGTTTAACCTTGTTTCAAAGCAGTAGCATGTGATTTTGAGCTTAAAATATCGGAAATAAGTGTTTCTTTATAGCAACCATCTTAAGGTGACAGTATCCACCTAGAGCAGCAAAGAGAGAGAATCCAACAGCAACAATTTTTGCCCACAGCATAGTAAAAGTTAATAGACAAAGGTATTGGAGTGCTTCACATGAAGGGCTTGAACAAATAAGACTGCAATCTAAGAAATATAGGAGTAAATGAATTGGTTAATTAAATGGTTCATTTTGCTCAGGAACTAATTTTGTTTAAATGCAGATATTTTATTTGTATAGATTATTAAAACAACTAAGGGAAGTAATCACTCACAAATTTACTAACTTAAGTTAATTTACCTCCCTTTTCACTAAAGATGGGACAAGAAATATATTAACTTCATATTGATAATTATATGGTTTGATGATGATAATTGACTATAGTTTTAATATTGTCAGTATTAGACTATTATAATAAAATTAAAATTATAAGTAGATATTAATCTAAAATTAAATATAGTTTTAATATCCTTGACAATTAAAATTATATAAAGTTTTTGTTAATGTAAAATTAACCACTATTCTTATTAGTGTATAATATACTTTTGTTACAACCGTTTCTGAGACCTCAAATATATTTTATATTTGTAATAACCATGTGTTTTTAGAACTCATTTGGTTTCATTGTTGTTATTAGTTAATAATATCATTACTACTAATAATCCAGAATTTCTGTAGTACACTTAATGCGTGTGAACATATCATTGGTATATTCTTTAGTTACCATCTGTCTTTAATTCTTTGAGCAATGGAGATTGTTTTAAAACCAAAACAACTACTTCACTGAAAGTAACCATATTGCCTAAAGCTCTAAGATATATCAGAAGAGCCATGCTCCGTATAACAACTTAAGGAGTTCTGTTTCAGGAGAAACGGGCTTTGTCAGACACTGAAGAATACATACCCAAATAATCTCAAATGTCACTCTCTTTCTATCACTCTCTCTCTCTCTCTCTAATAAAATTTGTTTAATGTGGGTGTGTTTTCTGATTGGCTGATATTCTTAAATATCAACTAGGTAGCATTTCTCTATTTTCTTTTTCTTTCTTTTTTTTATGTTATGCTATTTTTGGTATGTTTTTTTTTTTCTATTATAATTTATTTTTTTTAATTTCTCTGAAGTATTGTTACAATTCACATATTTATACAATCAGTTGTTTTATGGGTTTTTTAAATGATTTTTTGAGACAAGGAATTCTAATAAAAAAAAAAAAAACTCCAGAGAAAATTTCAGTTGATTAATTTGTTTTCATTATCTAATTGGTGAGGCACTGTAAGGCATTGTATAATTGGTAAGGCACCAAGAATACCATAGACTGAACGTGTGAGCAATGACAAGGTTTTAGAGATTGATTGATTCATTTTCTATGGCTTATAAACACTTTGTAAGTTATTTAAAGCAAGAAAATATTACTAGATTTTAAGATGTTTCTGTTTTTTTTTTTTTTGTTTTTTTTTTAAATTTCAACTTATTCTGATTCTAAGAATAAGTGTTCTTTTTGTTCTTATTTCCCTTAACATTTTCCTCCCATGGTATTCTCGGCATCCTCCTGTAGAACCACATCTTTATTGCTTCAAAACTCTTCTTCCTTCATCTGTAAACAAATTGTCCAGTATTCACTGCCACAGATTGTTGATTCATTTTCTATGGCTTATCAAGCCTTTGCAGGTTATTTAAAGCCAGAAAATATTTTTAGATTGTAAGAATTTTATTTTTTATTTTAGATAATAATGGTTTATTGATACAAGTCTTACTAATTAACCCACAGCTTGAGGGAGAAGAGGTGGATTTGCATCTTTACCAACAGAATTTGCGCATAAGTGAATATAACAAAGCCAACGGCAATTGGAACTTGGCTCTCCAATGAACAATTCCAAACTATTATCCATTATACCACTTATTCATCCAAGCTTACAGCACCTGGCATCTCCAAGTAGTCACCCTTCTAGGTACTGATTAAGTTTGATTTTGCTTAACTTTGGTGATCGTATGGGAACTGGTGTTTCAACATGATGTGGCTGTAAGCCCAAAGTTTTCCAGAAAATGGAAACAAAAAGGAAACTTATATCAACATCAGGAAGAGACAATTGAAAGTTCTAGGGCACACAATGAGGAAAGGAGGCTTGGAAAACTTGATACTCACAGGACATTATATGCAAGAGGGACAGAGGAAAACTTGAGTAAATGGATTGCAGAACAAGGTTTAGGAAAGATAGGGAAAAAAGACCAAATTTATTAAGAGTTACAAAGGACAAGAAATTGTGGAGAGCCATGATCACCAACGTCCTGACATGGCACATAGAAATGACTATCTGGTTGGTAAAGCATTGCCTAATTGGTAATGGTATGAATCTATCTGTTCTCCCCCAAGCTTTGCATTAAATAGTGAGGTAGACTGGGCTATCTAGCTTTGATTGACAATCAGTCTAGGAGAGGGACAATTCCAAACCATAATTGTCTATGGTCCACAACACTTAGTAATGAGGATGAGTAGAAGCAAAGCAGTACTATATTGATGCTAAGAATTGCATAAAGAGAATCTCACAATAAAATAATCTGAATGTTTAATTTGGAAATTGGTGAGGGGCATACTTTTAATGGCATATTACTGGTAATCATACATAACTTCTTTTATTTAATTTTGATTAAAAGAGTGGGTTTTGTATAATTGGTAAGGTACTAACTGGTAAAGCAATGTCTGATTGGTAAGGCATTGTATAATTGGTAAAGTTTTCCAGCAGGCCTCTCAAAGCAGAGGGTTCAAATCTTGCTGGGAGCTTCTTCAGTTCTGATCCGTTCTCCTAGTATCTGTCTATATTTCTGAAATGAGGTATTATGTACACTATTTACTCATCTTTGTTGCCATATTTATCACAACGTTTCGGCCATTGTACACTCTGGCCTTCTTCAGGTGGTTGGAATGTCGAATGGAACCCTTCATTCCGCTCACTGGGGTAGACTGTTCTAGTTTCATGTGCCATGTCTAATGGATGTCACTTATCACTTACCTCCTGTTAATTCCCCTCTCCAAGTTCTCCACCACCTTAACCAGGTATTGAACTCGCACTCTTTGGGTCCTGTCACTGGATCTAACTGATGCCTTTATCCACTGTGCCATAAGGACACATGCCACAGTGTATAAAGGCGGTGGAGAATCTGGAGAGGGGAATTAACAAGAGATAACTGATAACCATTAAACATGGCATGTGGAACTAGAACAGTCTACCCCAGTGAACAAAATAAAGGATTCAGATTGACATTCCAACCACCTTCTGAAGGCCGGAGTGTACAACAGCCAAAACGTTGTGATAAATATGGCGACAAAGATCAGGACAATAGTCTGTTCTCCTAGTTTAAAACATGCAGAATGTAAAATGACCTGCATTTTATGATAAAGAAACAAAAAAATTCAAAGAGAGACAACGCGTCAAAAATAAATAGGCATTTCTAATCAAGTAGACATTATTTAAACATATGATCTATAAAATCAGTGTGTGAACTTCACAAAAAGTATTTTGTATCTAGAAAAAGGTGTTAATTTAAATCAGTTGGATGTTTTGTCTGAAATTTTTTACTTGGTCTAGTCTCCTCATCTTGGTTATTTTAGTTGCGATGTTTCAGTTTTTATACCCTTCAGCCTACTTCAGGTATGTTGGAGCTGGTAACCTTCTAAGGAATTCAACTGGACCCATTATACAAGTCCACCACTGAATTATTCTACAGGGCACAGGCCTAGGGAATAAAAACATTGATTAAGCAAATTTAGTTATCTAGTGGTTGTGTGTTTATTTGCTGGAGTATTTCATACAAAAATGTCATATATACTTGTCTTTTCTAATTTTTTTTTTTTTTTTAATCAATTCACCCCAAGCAAGGTGATAATGCCACTAAGATGCAAGGGGTTACTGGGAGTGTAAGAGAAAGAAAAACCTTTAGAAAGAACCAGAAATTCAAATCTAAATAGGAAACAAAACAAACCTCTACTCTTGTTGAAAAGATCAGGGAGGCGTGTGATCTGGATGATGGGCAAACCTATCAACTCCCATTGAAGGGAAAAAAAAAGATAATAATAAATAAAATTTTAGAGTTTAGGTAGTGATGTTAGAAGTATAGTCGAAAACTTTAGGAGCTGGAAACCCACTCCTAAACAGCATACAAAACTGGGTTGGAATGTGAACCTTAGAATAGGTGAATATATCTATTTCTGTAAGATGGGTGGGGGATGTAAATAAATAGTAAATAAAATTTCAGCGTTTAGGTAGATACGTTAGAAGTATGGAGTTTAAGTAGATTTTTGAAGGAACGAGAAACTCGGTCCTAAACAGGAAACAAGTGATAAATGTCTATTCCTGTTCAAAGAAACTAGGGTGGTGTATGAACCGGATGATAGGCAAACCTGTCTACTATTAATAAAATACGTATAGTTTTCTCATTCTGCTGTCCATGTCTTGATAATGAAACCCTCTATCATCCGGAGCTCTGTTCAAAATAACACTTGAAGAAGGCTGAAGAGTACAATGGTAAAACATCGTTGATATAACAATCATGATGAGGAGACTAGTAAGAGTTTAATTAATGGATATTAATTGCTTTTAGTGTCATATAACACTAAACAATCAAGAATTGACAAAGTATTACATGACTGCAGGTTAATTGCTTATTACTGTAAAAAGAATGTTTGGGGTCACCAATTTTTATACAAATGATTTTTATGTAAAGATGATTCATTAATTTTGAATTAGAAAGATATAACATTTGTCTTGTTTGAATAGACAAAGGAAAAAGAAGGTAAACTTCATGGTACAAACTTGAAGTAATAAGAACATTTGGTATAATTCATGAATGGTCTTGAATCAAAAATGTTTTCAGGACTTATCAGCAAAATGTTGATTCAGCCTAAATTGTGCAAAGAATACATGTGCAGTAGTGCAATACAACAGAAATTTCTAGAACAATATGGAAGTCTTTCAACTGATGTATATATGTATATTGTGTATGTGTAGTATGTATGTCTACATATAGGTAAAAGTGTGTGCTGAAAAGTTCTTGGCCAAGACCCACACACACACAAAAGAATTTATGCTAGATTTTGGGAAGGTTGAAATTTTTCAGCACCCATATATATATATATATATATATATATATATATATATATATACACACACACACACGCACACACACCTATATATAATACAGGTGTACATATGTACATTATACAAGTCAAAAAATGAGTTATTTTGTTGGGTAACCTTTTGCTTTAATAACTGCCTTAATTCTTCATAGTATGCTATAGACTAAATTCTTTTAGTAAGTTATTCTTCTTTGCGATATTTTTCCAGCATTCCTTTAATTTTTGAAGAAGCTTATCTTTTGTGTTAATTTTCCTATTACGTGCATGCTTGTCCATTATCACCCAAAGGTTTTCAATTGGGTTATGATCAAAACTCTGACTAGGCCACTGGAAGAGCTGCAATTTACCCTCATCATGCTTCCTCTCTAGATAACGTTTATTCTTTAAGGCAGTATGCTTAGGATCATTATCATTACTAAATCCTTTTTTGACTTGTATAATATCCATATGTACACCTGTATTAATAAACAAATTCTATTACTTACCTGTCTTGGTAAAAATACAAAAATTGACTTTCTGTGGGTGCATCCATTTTTTTTTTTTTTTGCCTTGTAATATATATATATATATATATATATATATATATGACAAAAGGAAGATATTTCTTAGTTGATACATTTTGTCCTTTGATGGATTTTTTCAAAGCAAATGTAAGGATTTCATTTTGCAACAAATATTTATAAACAGAAGTCAAAATGTCAGTTTTTTTCATAAATTTAAATTTAAGAATGGTCATAAATACACTTCAAGCTAACAGCAAGTGAACCTAAAATATGGTGGATGCAAGATGATATAATTTAATGTTTAATAACCAAAAGTGAGTAAATGTAATTGTAGCTGAATGTTTTTTATAATGTAATTATTTATTTCATTTTAGCTTGAGAAATAAATTATGTATTATATACTTTAGATAATGGGTTTTGAATTTAGTTGTCATCTTTTCATTTTTAAAAATTTTTATGTATGTTAGCTTGGGAAAGGAGTATTTCTCTTAGGAGATATTTGAAAAAATCCAGGATACAAATTTATATTTTGGTAAGATTCAATAGTGTTACTCCCAAGAATTTCCTGTCTAAGTAAGTTACTTTCTCTTGGGTGTCAATATTTAGATCAAAGTTACGGTTGAACTTATTTCTATCTATGTCTAATGCAGGTGATAAATTGTTATTTATAAGATCTCTTTTTTTCTTTTTTTTTTTTTTTTTGTTCATATATATACATACATACAATGTAACCAAAAAGTCCTTGCCATTTTTGATTTATTAGAAAAACAAGCAAATCTGACGTGCTGTTAATTTTCAAATTAATCTCCAACATCCAGAACTATTTACCAACATACCTCCAGTTGTGCAATGCCCTTGCAATTAAAATTAGTTGTCTTGGAAACAAAGAAGTCTGTGAGTGTTTGCCTCATTTGCAATGGATTTCCCTTGAATATGGTTGTCCAGATAATGGAAGCGGTGGTAATCTGTTGGTGAAAGGTCAGGAGAGTAAGAAGGATGGTACTGTTGACCATGTTCACCATAGTCTATGAATATAGAATACAGAGCAGTACGTAATCTGTTGAATGAAACAACGTTAAAGATTAATACTCACGAATCAGACACTCTACTGAATCCGCCTATATCACCAATACCACCAGCAGCTGTTCTGTAATTCTTCAGTCTTCGATATCAAAGGTTGGCAGTGCATATTCGGGAAAAAGCTGGCCGCCTTTATACACGTCACATTGCATATTTTGAGCCTTCTAATTGGTTAACCCTTCTATTGGTGAACTATAAAATGAGTCAGCTTATTTTGGCTGGCTCACTAGTACACCAGGGTACCCCAAAATTCCAACAGGTACAGTGTCTCCTAGCCAAGTCGCCATATGGTATCCACATGAGGTCTGGCATTGTCATGATGGAACAGTACACCCTTGTGATTAACAAATATTGGCCCCTTCTGCTTCAATGTCTTTTTCATATATTGCAACTACTGCAAGTACATGTTCGTAGTGATAGTTTAGCTTGTTGGTAGCTTCTCATAGTGCATGACTTGTCAACTAGTCCACCAGATATGGGGCATGATCTTGTATGGGTCATTTTGTGGTGTGATGCACAGGGTCATGTAAGGACAATCAATGTCTGGCACAATTGGGAGTGTCATACAGGACCTGCTTTTCTTCACTGGTGTGCACTCCAGACATAGTCTTCAAGCAGCCACCCTCTTGACCCAGGGAAGCACTACCTCCTCAAGACACTTGATGTAGGCCTCCATGTTGAGTTTGATACCTGTGGAAAGATGAATGGAGGCATAACATTTTTTTTTTCTCATCAGAACAACTGATGAGTTTTTCGAGCTGCTGTGCCTTCATAATCGCCATTACTCATCCAAATTTTTTCTGAATCCTCTGCACTGTCCTCAGATTGAAACCCAAATACTCTGAAATGTTCATATTGGAGCTTCTGGCATAAATGCCAAGCAGCACAACATGCCATTTCTAAATTTCTGGTGGAATGATGTTCTTTTTTCTCAAAGATGGTGCCCAACTGAACCTATTATACTGTACAGTTGACAAAATCAAAAACAACGTGTGTGTATGAAATTTTCTGTACGTATATATATATATATATATATATATATATATATATATATTATTAAAAAAAATTATAACATAAATACGTTATAAAATCACTACAAAAATAGCCATTTTGTTTCAACACCTGGTGTCTTATCAAGTGATGATGTTGAATGAAGAATAAAGGGTTTAAAAGGTTCAAATCAATTAACCACCCCTCGCAAGGAGAAAAGCTGTTACATAAGCTTATCTAACAGCATTTCCCCTTGCATTCAACATTATCAATTTCAAATTTTAGCATATAATTTAATACTTATTAGTTAGAATAAATTCTATTTTAATCTAACCCCAACATTAAGGCATTAAATAGTTATTATAACCTTAGTTTCTTGTCAAGTTTTTTGAATTCTCATATACTTGTATTTTGATTGGTCATTCCAGCTTGTAACCCTAACCCTTGCAAGGGGTGGTTAATTGATTTGAACCTTTTAAAACCCATTATTCTATATTCAACATCATCACTTGATAAGACACCAGAGGTGTTGAAACAAAATGGCTATTTTTGTAATGATTTTATAACATATTTATGTTGTAATTTTCAAATAAATAATTATATTCGCTCTACTCTGTATTGAGCACTCTTTTAAGAATAATAATTGTTGGTTATTGGAATTTATTCCGTATACACTAATCCTATACTTGTGTGTATGTATATATATATATATATATATATATATATATATATATATGAATGGTCAAAAGTCCGTCAATTATTTTAAGACATTTTATGTTTATACATTTTTTTTATGTATAAACATAAAAAATGTCTTAAAATAATTGTCGGACTTTGTACATTTCATAATGTATGATGTAATTTATTTACATTTGGCTACGCATTGTGCAGATATGAATGTACGTGAGAGAATCATGGAAGATTGTAGTTTAAAAACAGTAAAATCGACCTGCTAACCGAACGCTCCTCTGTGGCGAAATCAGTAAAAAAAAAAAGAGGCACGTCAGGCTGAATCACGGTTCCATATAGGATACAGGTTTGATTCCTGTTGGAGGACGCATATTTTTTATGACAATTTCTCAGGCCGGTAAATGTTGTTAACACTGTTTATTATAAACAGGACATTTACTTAAATATGTGTATCTATAAAAAAAAAAAAAAAAAAAAAAAATGTCTTAAAAATATATATATAAATATATATATATATATATATATATATATATATATATATATATATATAACAATGAATCATTTATACAAAAAAGTAAATTAGTAAAGTTAATGATATAAAATATATATATATATATATATATATATACAGCTTATAATTTTTAAAAACAAGGATCATAACATTCATCGAAAGTGATTAGTAGGTTAATGCATCTTTAAAAATTTTGTGAGCAAAAGTGATTTCACCATTTTATATCATTAACTTTACTAATTTACTTTTTGTATGGATTGAATTGCACCACATATTTGATATATATGATCATATATTTCTGCATATAAGATGTCATTAAAGCCCCCCCGCCACCGAAAAAAAAAATTGGTGGTTGTCTTATACTACAATTCTAAAAAAAACAAAAAACCTTCAATTCTGAGTGATGTTTGTCGGTAGGCTAACTTCAGCCTTGCTGCGATAACCAATAACATACAGGAAAAGATTCACATTATCAAATAAACTGGTAATAAAACCATTCCTATGTTATATATTACTGGCATAACTTCATAATAAATTGCCTATTTGAAGAATAATTCCATATCAATGAAATCATCTTGTTTCTCAGCTGAGAAAATGTAAACATAGTTATGATTGCATTCACAGCAATGGAAAGTATTGTAACACTATTTGGGTTGCTGGTAATTGACAATAATAATGACAACTTGGAATATCAATGAAAACTAGATGAATAATAATGATGAATAACTTAGCATGAAAATGGGTAAACAGTATAAGCAAGGATAGACTGATAAGAAGATTGTTCCCAGAGAATCGAGATAGTGATTTTCCAAGCATAGCTTAGATGTGGCACAAGGCTGAAAGTATGGGGCACCCAGTGAGGATCACCAGAGAATCAAGATATGTACAATGGACCAGATGACCGCCTAAAAGCAATTCTCAGTTTATGCGAACAAGTCAAGTGTTGACAGCTGTCATTAACAGCCTTCAGCAACCAATGTCTGGATCTGACATGAGAAGAATTGGGTTAAAACTAAATGAATTCATTTCAAGGGATGTCAAAATGAAAAACAATAAATTGAACACCTGTGGAATGGTGACCTTTGGCTGAACAAATTGTCACCATAATGGAAGTTGCAAAAATTTTGCTGAAAAAGTCTCTTGGGTCAAAAGCGAGAAAGCCAATTGTGGTGTCAATTCACTTATAAGTGCATTTGAAACCATATTTTTTTTTTTTTTTTAATTAATTATTAACCAAATGCTAAAGGTGACAGGCGCAGAAGAGTGATCAAGAAAGGATGAAGGGCTCCCTGCACCCATTGGATGGTAGCAGGCACAGAAGAGACATTAAGGAGGTTGAAGGAGCTGCTCACGCCCACTGGAAAGTAATAGTGAGAGATGGTACTAAAAGAGAGTAGAAACAACCAGGCAGAGCAATGTCTGCAACTATTTCCCATGAGAGAGGGAGAATTCCCCAAAATTATGAATTTATCAAGACCAAAAACAATAGACTTTTGTTGGAAATCAGGGGATTCACCAAAACCCAGCCTATATCTTGACCTGCACTGGTTTCTAGTTGGAGCCATAAAAGTGAATGCGCGAAAGCCATTCATAGAGCGAGTTCTATCAGTTACAAGTTGACAGTTGAGAGCTGAGAAGGGAAGTGGCAGAGAGATTCCACAACTCCTGCTGAACACAACCTCTGACTTCAGCCTTGAGCTAAACTTACCAAATCAGTAAAACAAATTTCGATAACTGCGCAAGCCAAAACTTATGAGCTTACCCAAGTGTTGTCTGATTTAGGAATGGGTTGGGTCAACAAACACCTATATGTGAACACAACTACTATGAACCCTTGTACGCAGTTTTGATATAAAAATAGTAATTATTTTGTATATATATTTTGAGTGGTGTTTTTTCTTCAATTTTATTGTACAACTTCACTTGACTTAGGACCAGCCCAACGCGAAGATACCTGCAACAAATCAATCTTGGCCTCCTTATAATCAAATCAATCACAACGTGGGGTAAGGATGGTCAGGGCCGAAGAGATCACTCCATTGATCAAATCAGGATCCACCCCAGGCTGACCACGATGAAAGGTTACATCTGTTACTGTTTGTTGTGAACCAGGATTGGATTGAAGTGTTACAGTACTATTATCGTACATTTTTTTATGGCACAACCAGTTTCGTCCCAACCTTATCAAGTTTATTTCTGGGATAAAAAGCATGTAAATTTAATTAATATTAATAAGGAATGGAGATGAAAAAAAATATATAAATTTCAAGAAAGCTAGAGTCCAATAACATTCAGACCCAGTAAGCATTCCCTCTGTTTACAAAGGGAAGGCCCATGGGATCTGATATACAACGACTCTAGAACCTTGAGATGATATGAGGAGTATGGACCTAAATAAAAATCGAAAAACGGTCACAACTAAAATCAAACACACAATTCATGCTATTTATTACATGCTCTGCAATAGAAGAGCCAGAAGTATTGGTTAGTTGGCTTTTCTTGGCATCCAGAATCAAAATCTTTCCAAAAAAAAAAAAAAAGTTCACAGATAATAAAGAAGTTATCTGTGGAGAACGATATTTGCCTCAGCACACAGGAGAGATGGTATTTAAAAAAAAAACATCTCTTAGGTATAGGGATGTGACGGCACACAAATCTGCTGATTTAAATAGTGATGATTTTTTTCTGCACACCATTTTGTTGTCCAACTCCCACATAAAAACTAGTTTTAACCTGTGAAAATTTCATGGTTTTACTATTTTAATATTCTTAAGTTAATGATTGAGTGAGGTCATGTCATGTTCTATAACAATAAAATATCTGTAGAAATTTCCCTATCACATTGTTAAATATTTGAGCTTAACAACTTTAACAGAACACTATTTACATTATTTGGACTATTGTCCTAATCTTTGTTGCCATATTTATCCCCACGTTTTGTCTGTTGTACACTCCGGCCTTCTTCAGGTGGTTGGGGGTGGTTTTTTGTGGTTAAAAAACACATTATTTTGAAAATTCTTGCAAAGATCAAATAATTGTTGGATTTTAATGAAACTTTCAGGATTTATTCACAAATGAATGAAATTATTTTAGGATTTTTTTTTTTTTTTTTTTTTTTACATCAGTTACTCTCCACTTGCTTAATTTTATGAACTTTCAAGAAATTAAATTTTCACCCCTTTAGTATTTATTTTAGTTACAATCTGTATATATTTTCTGGCTTTAACTAACCTGCAATGGGTTGATAAGCCATAGAAAATTAATTGATCAATCAATCCTCTTCATCTGTAAAAGAATTGTCCAACATTCCCTGCCATAAGAGAAGGACCACTATTATTTAGTAGTTCAGCACTCTTCTTTGTTTCTGATGAAACTTTTCTGTTTCCTAATTGCTTAGCTTCTGTAAAGCATCTTCTGCTATTTCAATGTACCCTTGGATTTTGGTGTCACTTTCTCCATTGTCTGTTGCTCTATTACATTTACATAAATCCCTGAAATTGAATTCAGAACCTCTAAAGTTTCAACTTTTGATTGTTTCACCAAAATGAAAAAGCCAAATATGAAAATCTAATGCATTCAAAAAGTCAAATTGGGCTTTACATACTTCTTAAAAGCTGGTAAATGATTCATCCAGGAGTGAATGAAATTGGAGGGGGCAAATGGGGAGGCGCGTAAATTGAATGGGTGTGAGGGAGGGATGGTAAATGATTTAATTGACTCAGATATTTGTATTTGTCGTACAGTTAGTCTCTGCCATTAAAGTAGTAAGCACTTACTGCTTTTTTGATGATGACAAGAACTTTGCTGACTGTAAAAGGATTTCTAGCCTTGACTGAATTGAAGTATAAAAAAAAAATTAGAACATGTCATGTTGAGTGAATGTGAAAACCATCTGACACTAGATTTAAACAGATTTACAAATATATAACCTGATATGTATGCAAGATATATAGTGCACACCTTGTATAAATATATATATATATATATATATATATATATATATATATGTGTGTGTGTGTTATGGGCACATGGCCAAGTAGTTAGAATGTTCACTTTCTGACCATGAGAGCCAGGTTTGAATCTCATCAAAGTTGATTTGTCAGAAAGTAGACTTCCTGATGTTATCTGTCTGGACAGGGGTGATCCCAGCATGTGGTACTTTTGGAAAGTGGGTGAATAAAAACCATACCACAGGTTGACCTAAGCCTTGTGAGTGAAATTGGGTAGGTGGAACCCTTGCAGGTCGCCACAGCTGTCCTAGCACAAAGTCACAAGTCATCATGACCAAGGATTTGAGTATACTGGCCTTGTTCAGTTTGTAGATCATGCTAAATAATATGCTCTCTCCCAGAATCTGTAACTAAGGTCTGCTCAGCATAGTTGCAGGATAAACCACAGGTTGGCTCTGTGGGTGTTGTGCAAACACAAATGTGCCTGAGCAGAGTCTGCAGTAGGGATTGGCTAGCCGCCCTAATAGACGGTTATCCTCAAATACGAGTGGCTTGCCATATATATATTTATGAAATTTTGATAAAAGTTTTGAATCAGGGCCTAAAATTGGCTGTAATTCACAAGATAAAATTTATATAGATCCTTTTTCATTTTTTTATATTCAGTTTTTTTTTTTGTTTTTTTTTTTTTTCAAAATATATATTCTCTTCACTATATTTCCATTCATGTGGATGCTTGTTGGTTCTTTGAGAAATCACTTTTTTTTTTCTTTTTTTTTATAGATGAAGTCAACTATTCTCTATTGTTTATGCATGAATTAAAGATTCATGTAAAAATCAATAAAATTATTTTCATGAATTTATTTTATTTGTATAACTTTGTAACTGCCCCCCCCTGCCAGATCATTTAGTCCATTATAAGTGAACCAGCCATCACTAATGATCATAGAACCTTGTTCAATACATCTTTGGATGACTGCTTCTCGATCTATCAGAAAAAAAAATTCTACAAAGTAATTAAATTCTTCAGAATTTCTTTCAAGTCCTCCAAAGTGCCATTAGAATATTAAGCAAATGAATCCACTGCACCTTTGGATTTAGATCTCACCTTCTCCATTGTCTTTTGCTCTATTAAATCCTAGAACTGGAATTCAGAACCTCTAAAGGTACAATGGGTAGTGGCTCAGATTGAGGAATCAGAGAGCTGAGTTTGAATTCCAGTCAAATCCATTACATTCACTTACAGGCTACTACCCTTGGGAAAGGTATGAATCCTCTTCTCCCCCTAGCTATGGGTAAATAGCAGGACAGACTGAGTTCTATAGCTTTGGGTGGCAACCAGTCTAGGAGAAAGTAACTCTAAATTCAAGATTACATGTAGCCCTGGCATAGCATATAGCTCAAGAAAGGATTGTTCACATTGGCTCAGGGATCCTGACTATGCTTGAATGATGATGATGATGATTAAAAAATTACTTTAATTTTTGTGCATCTGAGTTATGCCCCCAATTCTAGACTTTTACTGAAATTTCCAAAGAATTAATGGATTTTATTTTTTAATCCAACATTTTCATTACTTTAATATTTAGTTTTAGTGGATGCCTCTATTTGAGTAGAGTCTCTGTTTATTTTAAGCATTATTTTATTTTGTCTACCAGCGTACACATTTGATAAAAATTTCTTTAATAAGTTTTCTTGAAAATGTAGACTAGTAGACAAAATAAAAGTACTGTTTAAAATAAACAGATCCCCTACTTGAATACGTGTATCCACTAAAAATAACGGTTAGAGTAATAGAAATATGTCGGATCAAAAAACAGAATCTGAACTAGTAAATTGTGCTTTAAAGGCAAATAGAATCATATTTTATTTATTTGTGAAGCTTTTCATAGCCTAGTGGTTAAAGCACATTGTATAAATGGTGACTTCTCCTGCAAAGGTCTATGCAGGTTCAAATCCTGCCAGTGAGTGCATTTTCTTTAATAAATTTTCTCAAATGTGCAGGCTGGTAAATGAAATAAATTACTGTTTAAAATAAATGGAGTGTCTACTCAAATACAGGTAACCACTAAAAATAACATTTAAAGTAAATATATATATATATATATATATATATATATATATATATATATATATATAGTATTTGCTTTTGCATATATGTGTACATACCTCTAGTGTGTCTATAAGAGTATTTTGGGAAGTTATTGATCAAGAAGCTCTTTCCCTCGCTACACAAAAAAAAGAGATAAATTTCATGACAGAATTTTATATATAGATAAAAAGAAAAAATTTGGTTATTCACTTCTGGACTCCAAATTAACATCAGCTGAATCAAGGTTATGTGGTTTCAGGTTATTCTTCTTTGATCTTCTTGTGTGAATGTGAGTGATTTTCCTTCTCTCCTTGTAGGTTGGGCATTTATATAACTTTCTGTTACCTGTTTGTCTTGAGTGTGTATATCCTGGGTTCATTTTCAGTTTTTTTTTTTTTGTGCACCCTGACATGCTCACTTCTGCACTTAGTGGGTTTGAGATTTTCTTCTTGGTCAACTCTTGGGTCTCCTAGTTGTTTGGGCTTCCTAGGCTGAATACAAAGCTTACACTATAATCTCTTAGTGTGACTATATGCATACGAGGATCACCACAGAACAATTCTGAGATTAAGGTTCCTGATGGACATTACATTTGAGTCAAACCTTTAGTATTTCCTGATGTGAATCACACACATATATATATATATATATATATATATATATATATATATATATGGATGTGCAGGTGGTGTAGTGGGTAGTGGCTCAGAATGAGAAATCTGAGTTTGAATGCAAATCAAGTTTGTTACATTCACTTATGTGCAAATAATTTGGAAAAGGTATAAAACCATCTAAGCTATTGGTGAATAGCAGGGCAAACTGGGCCTTATAGCATTGGTTGGCAACTAGTTTAGGAGAAGGAAAAACTCTGAATTAAAAACTTTAATTAAGGTGTAAGAAATCCTAGTCAAAAATGCATAATCCCTGACAATGCTTCATCTAATAATAATAAAATGCTAGATAATATTACTACTAATACTACTAATGTAATAAAAAGCAAGTGAAATTAAGATGAAGGAAATCTTAGTCAAAAATGAATAATGGCTGACAGTGCTTCATCTAATAAAAAAATAAGATGTCATATTTTATATTCTACTTGGAAGTTTTTTTTTTTTTTAAATCATTTAAAAGGTGCTTGTCAATTACTTTCTATTCTGTTTGTTTTCTTTATGATAATAATTGAGCATAAATTTTGGGTTTGTAATTTCAAGCTAATCTCAGAAAGCCTTCAAGTCTGAAGGAACAAATGTAATTTCAAACTGCACTTTGATCGGAACAATATTCTACTTTACACTGAATATTTCTTTTAATTTCCTATTTTCTTCAGATGAAGAAAGTTCTGTTGATTCTTCAGATGCAAAACGGGTAAGTGCCAATTTTCTTTTTTGCTTCTCTTTGTTTCATCCATTCTTTTTTCTTTTTTTTTCTTCATTTTCCCTTTCTTTTCCTCCATTATATTTCATATATGCATTTTTGTCTCTGATTGAAACAAATAAGGTTTCCAGTGAAGGAAATGAAAACTTAACGGCTTTTTGGTTCTTGCAGAACATCAAGGATTACCTTCAGGAATATCTCTTGCTGTTTTGTTCAAACAAGTAATATTATTTGGTAATAATCAAAACATTACGTCTATCCAAATAGCAATTGATTCAATCATTGCTTGAATCATTGTTGCAATGCATGTGTGTGTGTGTGTGTTGACTTGTTGAATAAAGGATGACTGCTCTATCTACTGGCTGGAAGAGGATTTTCTTTTATTAATTGAGAGAGGGGAAATTTTCCAATTTAAATTGTATTGCAATATTACTTGTCTATAAAAATAGAGAATAGAAGATATATGTATATATTTTTTTTTTTTTTTTTACTTTACCCATGTCTCTTTTTGCGGCAGTGTCAGTTTGGGTCTGTCTTAGTGTCAGTTTGTTAGTTTTAATAAACAAATAAATATTAATAGAACTAATTTCCATGTATATTTAAATATACAAACATATCTTAACATGGCTAGAGAATAGGTGTTACTTTCCATGAATATATTTATATCATAGAATGCTACACTTTGAGATATATGCTTGTGACTCTAACTGCAGGTGGCTGCCAGGTATAGTTGCCAATTTTAAAATCTGTAGTGATTAATTGAAGATTCTGTTTTCTTTTTTCCTGGCAGACACACACAGAAAACTGATTTTTACTTATATTTTTAGAAATATTTACCCTCAGGATTATTATTAGATTCTCAACTTTTATCTTATCTACTCTTAGATATTCTCTTTTGAGTTTAACGATATACAAGTTAAGAAATATTTTTCCGTTCATAATCTGTTAGCATTCATCATATTTGTCTACCTTTTTATTGATAGCTTATTTTGTTTCCCATGATGGAGAATAAGGTGAAAAATAAATTTTATTTGCAATTATAGATAAGGTTTTAAAGTTACTTGAGAAACTTGTATACAAAGTTGGTACTTGCCAGTAAAAACTTAATGAAGGCATAAATTATTTTTTTTTTTTTATCCTTCACTATTTTCAGTTCCTGTAGCAATGAATTTTATAAAGAAAAGTAATAAAATGACAACTCTTATATAGATTTAATAAGACAAGTCTAGGATAATTACTACTTAATAATTAAATATACAAGGTTCTATCCAGAGATTCAGAGAACTTAAGGCATGAAACAGCTTCCACAAAGAAAGAAAAGGGTAGATAGCCATCTGTTTATCTTGCAAAAGAATGGTAACACCCTCTTTGATCAAAATTCTGTCATTTTGTGAGTGGCATCTGGAATGGCTTAACAGTTCAATCTTTGCATGGCAGTCTCTTCTGCAGGTGTGGCAGGCAAAGCTGGAATACACAATGAAGATCAAAGATTGGCCTCTCTTCTTTCTGCATTGTAAAAATTCTGTCACCTGTGTTGTGGTGAGCTTGAAGTAACCTCTCCAGGGTGCAGGTCTGGGTGAAGGTATATGGGAGCTGCGCATTGCTCAGACAACATAATCCCACTGTTAACCATACTGACAAAATCCAAAAGAATACAGGGCATTACATTTGGGGCTGGCTTGGCTGCAGGAGTTGCTGGAAGGTTCTCATTGTTGGCAGCCAACTAGTCCTCCACTCTGGATTTAATTCCATAGTATTTTTTGTGTGGATATACCTACAAGGCAGTTTAAAATTAGAGTCCAAAAGGATAATACTGCAATAAAGGCATTTAAAAACATTTGCACAGTATATAAATGCAGTGAAGTCAGCTGTGGTTTAAAAGGTTTGAAAATGGTAATTGTAATGTATTTGACAAACTTCACTCTGGAAGAAGACCCTCTCTGAATTAAGAAATTTTGATAGACTCTTGAATTGGATCTACATTGAAGCACCATACGTTTGGGTACAAAAACTTAATGTGTCATAAACAACTTTCCCCAAACATCCCAAGCAAATTGGGAAAACTTGCAATTTGGGTTCATGAGTCAAGCACATTTCACCATCTGCAGTTGTTTTACAATCAGGCATGCCAACCTTTCATTTTTGCGACCCATTCTTACAGATCATGAAAAATGGGTTTTGCATATCAGAAGAAAATTTTCCATCTTGCACACACTGTGGAGTGAGAAGCCATGGTTAAGTACAAAATAAGTAACAGAACTGTTCAACAAACAGAATTGACAAAGTTTGCAATAACAAGAAAAGGAAAAGAACAAGGCAAAAATAATATAAAGGAAACTATGTATGCAAGGCAAAGCAACAGTAATATGGCAAAAGTTTGCAAACTAAGAATTGAGACTGAATGCAAAAGCAAGTGAACATAGCATTCTAACTTTAAAACAGGACAGACAAGGACTGAGTCAGATGAAACTGAGAACCTGCCTATTTTATTTTCTAGAAAAAAATCCTAGCATGTGTTTGTGTGCTTTGGCCTATAAATTGGGGAGGAGGGGTAAGTGTTTTGCAGTCATTCCCCACTAGATTGGACTCAACACACTTTCCAATGAACAAAACATTCCTAGCCTTTCACTACTCTATTGCTATTTTCATGGCAAGTGTCCTGACAGACTACATTTCTTAGTACCAACAGACTTTACATCTAGGACCTGCCATGACACATGCATGAGGTTGACTCATCCTCATTCATTTGTATTCCATTAGTAAGAAAGAAGTTCCATTCAGACAGCTTCTTCCTCAGAACTGTTACTTTATGGAACAGACTCCCAAGAAAATACTTCCCTGTTGACTATAATTGTAGTTTAGGGTCAACAGTTATCTATTCTACATATCCTTATAATATGCACTTCTTATTCCCTCCTCCTTTTCCAGCCTTATGATGACCTCATTCAGTAACTTTCTACCTTGAGTGGCTCTTTGGCCTTATAAATTGTGAACAATAGTATAAAAGCCTTATGTCTATATCATGTTGAAACACCCGTTCTCATATGATTACCGAAGTTAAACAACATCAAGCCTGGTCAGTACCTGGATGTGTGATCACTTTGGAATACCGGGCGCTGTAAGCATGGATGTGCAGGTGGCGTAATGGACAATGTTTCGGAAGTAGAAAAATGAGAGCTAAGTTCCAATTCCAGTTGAGTTCATTATGTTCATTTACATATGAATATCCTTGGAAAAGGTATGAATCCACATCTTCTGCTCCCTGCTATGGGTTAATTAATATGGCTTGTATCAGTAAATCATTATCTCCCAAAAATTCTTACTGCAGCCTCTTTCCCACAATGGCTACCTTGCAAGCCTATTGCTACTCTATCGCTATTTGGATGTGCAGGTGGTGTAATGAATAACAGCTCAGAATTGGAAATCAGAGAACCCAGTTCCAATTCCACTCAATATTCACTTATGCACAAATAGTCTAGGGAATAATGTTAATTCACTGGGTTAATTAGTAGGACTTGTATCAGTAAATCACTATCTCCAAAAATTTCTTAGAATCTAAAAACATTTTCTGGCTTTAAATGACGTTTAAAAGGTTGATAAACCATATGAAAAAGAAATATTTACACCTGATCATATTTTCAATAAATTAAAAGTAATAATAAAAACTTTTTGTAAAAATTAACATTTTAGTCAATCCATTCCTGCCTGGCAAGGCTCGTTAAAGATTCACCCATTAGTTGCCTATCAAGACTAGAGAACATAGTCTTCTCTACTATTTAATCTATATTGTGGGAGGTTGGGAGAAGTGACAGATTTGTTTTTCCCAAATGTATGGACAGAAACTGGTTCAATAATTTCATTTTCTGTACCATCCATTCACACATTTAATCTGCAGTGTTATTTGTCCTGACCTGACATCCCGGCTTCAGTTCTTTAATTGTAATGCCTCAAAAATGAAGCTATTCCGAGAGAACCCTTTTTACCTTCCATCAGTATGGCTGATGCTAGCCTTCAGGAGAGTGACTCATTGTGTCTTCTAGAACTAACATTTTCAGCTCTCATGAAGTGGAAAGATTATATAGAATCAATTGCTAAGTCTGCAGTTAAGTTGGTTCACTATGACATACTAGACAATTTTTCTTGCCAGAATCCATCTTCTATATTTATAAGTCTACCATTTGTTCTTGTTTCTTATATTGCTGCAACATATAGTGCAGTGCTTCTGCTATATATTTTAGAGATTCTTGATAAAATCTAAAGAATCTGCAACATTAATGGTCCTGACCTTGCATCTCAGCTATAGTCCCTTTCCCACTGCTGTGATATATCTTCCCTGTGCCTTTCCTATAAATATTTTCATGCCTAATTGTTCTGATAAACTTGCCTCTATGGTACCTAGACATTAGGAATTTAAGTGTAGTACTAGATTGTAGGCATGATCTCATCATTTTAGAGTTGAAAAATCTATATATAAGCATATGTTCTATGCTAACAGTTTCTTCTATTGAACTTCTCCCTTGTGGGACTCTCTTTTGGCTTATTGCTTCCCAATCAACTTTGATCTTCGAAAATATATCGTTATTTTCTTTTGTTAATTCCTGTTACTTTATTGTACTCTCCTCACAATAATGTTTTCTTTTTCTAATATTCATTCACACTTAGTAACTCCTTGCATCTTAGTGGCTTTATTGCCTTGCTTGAGGTGAAATAATTTGAAAAAGAAAATTGTTAGGCAACTCACACTTCCAAAATTTCTGATTTATAGAATTAAGAATGATTTTATAAAAATTGTACTGTTGATAAAAATTCATATGAATGTGGCAAGAATTTCAGAAATTTGGTTTTGTTCTATTTCCAGGATATCAGTGTCCTGTATACAATTTGTGCCGAAGATGTTCTTGGTTCTGGACAGTTTGGGACCGTTTTTGGAGGTAAGTAAACATCTCCAATTTACTCTTTGTTTTGTATATTCATTTTTTTTTTTTGTTCATATCTCAAGAATACATGATTGCTATTTGGTATTTGTTTTATTTGTAAGAATGAATTCAAATCTAAAATACATGTTTGACAATTGTGAGTATACTATTTACATTGTTCGGACTATCATCCTCAAATTTGTTGCACAGTGGATAAAGGCATTGGTTAGATCCAGTGACAGGACCCAAAGAGTGTGAGTTCAATACTTGGTTAAGGCAGTGGAGAACTTTGAGAGGGGAATTAACAGGTGATAACTGACATCCATTAGACATGGCATGTGGAACGAGAACAGTCTACCCCAGCGAGTGAAATAAAGGGTTCAGTTCAACATTCCAACCACCTGATGAAGGCTGGAGCATGCAACAGCCGAAATGTTGTGATAAATATAGGAACAAAGATGAGGATGATAGTCCGAACAATGTAAATAGTGTACATAATACCTCATCTCAGAAATATAGACAAACAATTGTGAGTATATCACCAAAAAATGAGTAAATTTGCCAATATTGTTGAAAGTTTTTTTATCTTTCTCATTTTAGTTTGATGCAAAGTTTTCTAGCATTTTTTTGATTAAATTGTTTATTCACACTAATTCATAGCATCATTATTAGGTCCTAAAAATATTTACAAAGATATCTGTGACCTATTCAACTAAATTGTGTGTGCTGTCTTAAAAAATGATTCCAGTTTTGACTCGAGTTTCTTTGAGATCTTGGGCTTATTGGAAACACAGATCAAACAAGAAGTTATAAAAAGTGATAGCCTGAACGTGAATGGGTTGGAAAATAGGCTGCATATGGAAGAACTTCTGCTATCATCATCATCATTTGCTACATCTGCATAGAAAGAAAGAAATGACAGTCTGAACGTAACCGGAGTGGAGAATAGACTTCATATAGAAGAACTTCCCCTACCAGCCTCATAGTTGTCTTCTGCATTAGATTGTCCTCATCTTTATTGTTATTATCACAATGTTTCTACCATTGTGCCATCCAGTCTTCATCAGGTGTATATCAATCCAGGTAACCTACAGGGAATTTTAAACTAAACTCTTTATTTAATCTATGGGTGCAGACTGTTCTTGTTCCACTTCTCATGTCTAGGGATATCCCAACTAGTTCTTATTTTTAGTACTGTTCAGTTATGGCTTGCCCTGTTTCCACTTAGTTGGAAGGCAAAATGGCTGAAATGTTGTGATGACAACAAAGATGAGGACAATAGTCCGAATGTTAATAGTGTAAATAATGATAACTCCTCATTCCAGAAATTCCAACAGAAATTATGAAGAAGTTGTATGACGATAGAATAAAATCTTCAATTGATTTTCTTGCTCAAAAAAAAGATGACATTCAAACAAGCAAGTAGCTCACTATATCATTGCACAGTAACTGTTGATCCAGGTTCATAAGAAAGAATTCCTTTCGAATGCCTCAGAACAAAACAAATAGAAGAATTTATCCCTTGTAGGTTTGGTTGGAGCTGAGCTGTTTTTCATTTGGTCAAGGTTCCAGCAATTTGTCAAAAAGTTGAATTCCACTAATTATAAAGAAATATTTTTCCTTGGTAGATTCTGTTTAGATTGCAATCAAAGCTTTTTTTGACATTTGACATTCTTATCTCTTTGTCTCTTTCTCTTGCCATCTTTTTAAGAAATAATAGTTGAAAAAGCAGGTGTTCATCTCCCCCCAGCTATGGGTTAAAAAACAGGGTTGACAGGGCTCTTTAGTCTAGAAGAAAAATTCTGAATTGAAAATCAGCATGAAGAAAGGAGTTTCTTCAAACTACCTTGCCCTAGACATACCAATTGTTCATATGGCTGCAGTACGTATTATGCCCCTACAACCAAATGGTTTATAGGACTTCTGATCAAAGTTAGAAAAAAAAAACCAAAAGACAATTGTTTTAACACTGACTGATGTTTGTTCCATAAACTGAATATTGCTGCCATATCAGAGTCTGGAGCTACCCAATCCTCGATTTCCAGCCTTGACAGAGTTCAAAAGTGTTTATACAAGCTTGTTTGTGATAATTATTTTCTACCTCCAGACACAACATCACAAACTATGGAAATCTGATCAACTGATTTCCATTCCCAAGTTCTACCAGTTCATACATCATAGCTTAGACCCACCATGCTATATACACAGAAGTGAATCATCCTCACACCCTTCATATTCCATTGTAAGAAGTAAGTTTCATTCAAACATCATCTTTCCAAGAGCTGCTACTTTATAGGGCAGACTCCTGAGAGGATGCTTTCCCATACACTACAGTCTTAACTTTCAATGTTAATTATTGTACATATCCATAAAACAACCTCATTTAGTAACCTTAACTTGAGTGTCTCTTGAGCCTTGCAGTTATATTGTGTGCCATGTCTATTCAGGATATGAGCAATCATGACTCTCCACAACTTCTTGTTCTTTTGTAGCCCTTACTAAAGTTTGTCTTTTTACTATTTCTCCTAATCCCTGTTCTGCCAAACATTTAGACAAGCTCTTTAGATAGGTTATTTTCTGCATTTCTCAGTCCATCTTGCTTTCAGAATATTTTGTGAGTGTCAAATTTTCCAAGCCCTCTTTTCTCATTATGTACCCTAGAAATTTCAACTGGCTTTTTTAATGCTATTTATAAGTGTCCTATTTTTTCCCCATTTTCTCAAAAACTTTGTCATTGCTCACATGTTCAGTTCATGGTATTCTCAGCATCCTGCTGTAGAACCACATTTCTCTTACCTTAAGTTCGGGACCTCCATAAAAAATGCTATGCCAAAGGTTTAAAATGAATTTTTTCAAAGTGAAATATCCTTATTGAAACATTTATTATAGTTTTAATTTCATGCTAATAGATTAAATTTAATATTTCCAATAAGCAAAATACTTTGTCATATTTCAGAAACTAATTTAAATTGATTGGAAGGAGTTTTTTTTTTTTTTTTTTTTAAATAGCCGATTAACGCCCTTTTTTAGTCGTCTTTCTTTGCAATGTAATTTTTTTATTAAAAAATATTCCAAAAATAGACTATACTTTCCTGAAAATTTATTTGAGAAATATTAGCTGATTTAAAGTATAATTAATCTGATTTGAAACAAATATTTAGTTTAATTTTAAAATATTACAGAAATGCATTTTTTAACATAACAGTAACAGTTTTGATATGTTGACAGTCTGATGACAGATTTAATGTTGTTCTACAGAGACTTTATCTGTAAAACACAATTTAAGAATGTGATGTGAATGCCTTTCTTATATAAATTTTTTAAGTACTCAATAATCTTAAAAATTTAAGAAAATATTCTCTGCAATGTGTTTTATTAGATTTTTAAAATGTTGAATTTAAATTTGCTATAGTTATCAATCTTATTTTCTCATAATGTTATTTATGCTCACCCATACAAAAATGGGTACATTTATACACCATACAAAAAAATTCAAAATTCTTTTAAAAATATTGGTGTTGATTTGTATTAAACTTTTCCATTTATGATTAGTAAATATAGTTTTCACTTAATAATATCATCTAAAAGGTTGAAATTGATACAGAATTTCTAATTAAAATTTAAAAAAAATTAAAACAATTCTTGTAAAAATTCATTATTTATTGAAAAAAGATTTTTCTCTTAAGAGAACAGTGTCCTTAATAAATCTTATTTAT